>BLFK01000340.1:187162-198543 GCA_014634185.1 Astreopora myriophthalma | reverse complement strand
ATCCCGCGGGATAGAATCCACTTTTACCTTATGCTCGTTATCGATATTTTGTTTTCTGGTGCTAGGTAACAGGATACGATTAAACATCAGTTCGGGAAACACCGAGATTCGATCAGCGAGGTAAAAACAAAACTAAATGTAAATATCCTTTTATAAATTAAATCTTACAACTTTCTGAATTTGCTGAGTGTCATCGTCGAACGAAACTAGCATAAAGCATCAGCGATGGTGTGATATCTGGCCGTCGCAAAAACTGCTGTAAATACTATTTTAACTGCGCAGTCAAACTATTTGGCTACCAATTCGGAGGATATAGCTCAGTTAATTCAGTAATTGCTTTACCTATCGTATGTTGTTATGTTTTTGGTTCTGTGCAGTTTTCGCCGGTCATAATATGGTGGCTGTATTGAACATTAAAACAATTAAAACCGTAGTTGCGTCTGGTTAAACAAGAACCATTTCAGTCTCTGGACTACCGTGAGTCTCGAGTGAATCACCCAGCTATGCCGAACATATAATCGAAAACACGAGAACGTGTCATGATTCCTTTTTTTTACTTCTTTGTTCTTTGTTTTGTTTGGTTCCGTTAGTGTTAATTATTTAGTGTTAATGTATCATCGCAGTAAACCGTAATTAGTACTGAAAGAATAGCTTGTAAGTTTATTTGTTGGTAAAGTGTTGATTTAGTATACGGATTGTAAATGTAGGACCGTTTACACAATAAGTATGTCAGCTAAATGTTAATTGTAGAGTTAATTATTGTAGTTTTAATATAAATGTATGCACGGCGGTGCACAGTGGATAGAAAGTGATTGTTGATAGAAAGACGTGGTGAGGAAGACGAATTGAGGAGACCGGTTGAAGGGCCTGAGGGCAGAGAACGTTAAAGAGAGTCACTGCTAAAAGAGCCAATGGCAGGAGCCAGCTGTTAACCTCGACAAAACCCATTTGTCGACGGCCGGTGATGAGCACAAAAAAAAACAAACAAAAAGCGAGAGGTGAAGAACGTTTTAAGAGAAGCGCTGCTGAAAACGAGAGGAAAAGATCGTGGAAACCGAACCGGAGCTAGAAGAAGGAGAGGGTGGAGTAGTCTGTTTGCACCGGGGATTGATTTGTTCATTGTTTTGGCCGGTTACTGATTTGTCAATCGTTCACGAAGGAGCCTCGAGGAACACGGATCGCCTTGACTGAACTGTGAACCGTAAATATAATAGTCTAAATAATCAATTCTAGACATTGTAAATATTTAGTGTAAATAGTATATTAGTTTTAAAGTGTTATCGTTTAAGTTTTAAATTCGTTCATTATTTAATATTCCGTTGGATTAGTTCTCTTAGGTTAAAAAAAATTGTTTCTTGTATGTTATGTTTCTCGTTATTAAACTCATTATCTTTTACAAGAACTTGTAAATGTTGGTTAATCGTGCGATTCTGGGAAGGGGAGTGTGTATCAAGAGTGGTTTTCTATTTCTCTTGTTTCTTTTTCTTTTTCCCGGGCCGTCGGGACCCACGTTACAGACCGCCAGCTGAAAACAATTTCGTGTATTTTGTCAGTCAGTCAGTGAATGGTAGAAAATCTTGGTGTGCTTATGCAAGGTTATATTTGGAGGAATCGTTTGGTCTTTTGATATTAAAAAATGAGGCGAAAAAGATTCCTAACAATAAAAGTCTGCAATTGTGTCAGATTTAGAAACTCGAAATAATCAGTTTCAGTTTTCAATCCAAGTGTTGTAGTTGATTGGGCTTGCTTGGAAGATACACTGTCCCTGATATCATTGGGAACAGACTGGGCGCGTCGACCAGAAGACGCATCAGCATGGGAAACCAGGGTTGGGTTGGCCAGACTGGAAAAATTATGATCCCTTCCCCTTTGTTCATTTCGATTTTCTGAAAACAACGAAGTAACAGGCTAAAGGGAGGGAAGGCATGAAAATATTCTTGAGACCATGAATGAAAGAAAGCATCCACAAATTGTAACTCAGGGTCTGGCCTCCAGGACACGTAACGGGGCACTTTTTTGTTAAGTCTAGAGGCAAGAAGATCAATCGATGGTATGCCATAGATCTCAACAATGTCACGAAAAATGCTTTCCTTGAGAGCCCATTCTGTGGTATTATTAAATGTTCTAGATTCCTTGTCTGCATCAACATTTGCTTTGCCCGGTGATGATACTGTTGTCAGCCAGATATTTCTTTGGATACACCAGGTCCAAACATTACATGCAATCTCATTGCATGCCAAAGAGTGAGTGCCACCCATGGCATTAATGTAAGCTACAGCAGTAGTATTATCATTGTAAACATTCACATGACAATTTTATCATGGAGGAGCATAATGACTTCAAGGCAAACAGAGCAGCACGCGTTTCAAGTTCATTCATGTGACGAGCAGACTCAGTCTCAGTCCATCGACCCCCTGTTCTTTCTCCATTGCATACTGCCCCCCACCCTTCTTTTGAGGCATCAGAAGATAGAGAAAGTGTATGATCCCCATGGGATATTGGCTTAAAGAAACGTTCGATATTGCTGATCCACCATTTGAGGTCTGCAATGGAAGTATCTGATAATACCATCAGTGAGCTAAAGTTCCCCTTACTTTCTTTCAGAGCTTTGATTTTGTCTATTTCTAGACTTCTGTAGAAAGCTGGGCATAATCAACACCAGGGAACATAGATACCATTAAGCCTATCACTTCTGAGGTGTCATGCATGGCAACCTTAGGTCTTGTCAACAAGACTAAGCATCTCTGTTTCAGCTTTTTCTGGAGTGGGTCTCTCTGTCATGTTGAGGGAGTTTAAGATAAATCCTAAGAGTGTTAACTCATGACTTGGTATGAGAACTGACTTTTCTTGGTTCAAAATAAAGCCCACTTTAGTTGGAAAGTGGACGGTAAGCATGTTGCAAATGGACAGATGCCATATAACAACCCTGTGTCATTAACAAGACTACAGAGGTTAAACTTTCCATCTTGAAATGATGATTACCGATAGACCGATTTAAGTTCTTCATGAATTGAGAATAAGCCTATACCCTCCAGTCTTCTTTTTGAGAAGGAAAATGGTGGAAATAAATTCTCCTGGACAGTGTTGAGAGTTCACAATGACCCCCTTGATCAGAAGTTTGTCCGACTCTGATTGAACAATATGTGCTTCTTCCGGATTAAAAGCAATTTCCTTTGGGGGAAGCAGTTGAGTAGGAGAGCAATCAACAAACTCAACATTGAAACGTTTCACAGTTTTAAGAATCTGTGGGTCGGAAGTTAGTTCTCTCTCCACACAGGGAGGAATAATTTCAGTCTACCCGCTGGTTGTCTTGGTTCTATAAAGCAGAAATTCTGACTTGCCTCTGGTAAGTCCTTAGAAGCTTTGTTCACTTCCTTTGACTCTTCTGCTTGAGATTGTCTGAATTCTGAATTGCAGGGCCGCGATTTGCGGTGTGTCGCCATCCTAAAATATGCTTCTGGTTTCCTCTCGCTCGAAAAGAATTTTCTCTTCCACTAGAGGATTGCCTTTTGTATCCAAAGTGAGAGTGGCTTCGGCTTCTATGATGACGTAGAGCCGACTTTTCGACCAACACGGTTTACTTCGGAGATGTCTTTTACTTGTTTTGACAAATCATCCCCGAAGTTCAGCAGTCACTGTTGTAGACGCTGAGCAAAGATGTTTATAATCTGAATGCAGGTCCGTTTTTATGAGCTCTTTCCGTGTAGTTTTAAGCTCAGTATTTGCATGTGCAAAAAGAGAAAGGCTATCTATTGCCTCTTGAGCGAGCACCTTTCCCCCATTAATCTAATTGACCTGTTTAAGGATGGCGTCAGCAACGCGACGAAGAGCTGTCATGCCTTTAACAAGAGAAGTTTTCACTTTTTGAAATTTCAAGTCTTGCGACCTAATGGTCGGACTAAGGTTGTCCCAAATCAGTTGGTTAACCCGAACCTTGGTCAAACCTTCACAATTTTCCGGTTTTGGGTACTTGTTAAGCTTTTCTTTTTAAATAAAATACACGGTCTACTACAAAACTATAAGAGCTACCCTAAAAATTACTGAAAGAACGTCCGCATTCCTTGCATCAGACTTAATAAAATACACGGTCTACTTCAAAACCACTAAAAATCATAATAAAAACTAAATTAAAAAGTGCCCGCATTCCTTGAATTAACACTAAAGTCATCTAAAAAGTCTGCATTCTTGTGAAAAGGGGTTGGAGACCCTCGAACACATGTGTGGACTGATCTTAGAATATCAAAAGATGTGCGTGTTCTAAGCCAAGATATGGCACTGGCATGAGACTCGCAAATCTTCCAGTTGCGGGTTGTAACGCAAACGCAGCGAGTCCCTGAATTGTTGCTTATTCAAAGACAGGCCCTGCTCTTCAAGGGGTACAGCGTTGAGTCACGAGCTTGCACCCTTGTCCCTTGCTTGCATTGTTTACCTTAGCAAGTCAGGTGAGAGAGATGTATCAATGGCCTCTCTTCTCAAGCTTGCTGCCATTGACTTGAGTGACTGGTGTTAAGTTTTTCTTGAAGCCGGTCTTCCAGCATACTGTCGCGAACATTCAAGACGCATCACGATTTTCGCGAGTTCTTCGTGAATGGGAGGTCCTGTTTCCTCCGACTTCAGATCGTTTTTGACAGTTTCGAGGAAGTGCCAACAGACTCAACTACCTTGGATTGTTTCTCGGTGTCATGTCTTTCTACACCGGACGAGAGGTCATTGGTCGACGCATCAACATCCGTGCGCTCGCTCAACGAAGGCGAGTTTGATGTCTTTGATGTCCCCGTTGTGTGGGGTTTGACAGATCACTGTTGTTTAAATCACTCTCGATGACCTCCTCCTCACACCTATATTTCTCAAGGGTTTGTGTCAACATAGTAGTGAACGACTCTGCCATGTGGGAAAACTCTTTTTCCATGGTTTTTTAGCAAAGCACTAATTTGTGAGCTCGCCATGTCTTCTTGGCGGGAGTCAATTATGACCTTAGTCCCGTCCTTATCAGTGCTGCGTTTGGAATGCTTAGGAGCAGGAGAAGATGAGGTAAGACAACATATCCCCATGCCCAGTGCTAATTATTTTCAATCTACTTTTAAATTTCGTGCCACGCATTCATGGAGACTACTTTTAAACTCAGCCCCATGACCTCGCAGTCATATTTCACCATGCAATCAGAATCCGTTCTGTAAATAACTAGTCTCATGACCTCGTACTAAAAATAGGTTGAAAAAAACTATCATTGACAGAGGCCATGTATGGGGGATACGTTCGCTTACCTCATCCTCTCTTCCGAAAAACTGAAGTTGAATACTGAGTACACAAAGCTGTATAACAATCAATCTGAACAATTACTCCTGTTCTGTTTTATTTACAAATTCCAAGTGTTCAATTATTGCTTTTGGCTGAGAAAATAATCAATGTTTATCCCTGTCAATAGACGCAACTCAGCCACGTTTTCTTCCGATGCGTACGTAATTATAATTTCTTAAAGAAGTCAGTATGATTTCAAAACTCACGTCGGATATAGCAGTGAAACTGATTGAGTGTTTAACAAAAGGTATTACTCTCCATCACCTGTCACCTGTCCATTGACGATGCAATTGTGTCAGGTTAAATTTTAAATGCATGACGGCCATTCTCTTTAATTAGTTGACACTTATCGCGCAGTGAGACTGCGCACTGGAATTATTTATTTTGTATTTTTCTTCACTGTCAGTGGCTGAAGAAACAGAACGTGCGGGAAAATTTGAGCCGTTACTTACAAGCGCTGTCGCAAACATCTTTTGCTGTGGTTGTGTTGAACTGAGCTAAGCAAAAGTTCTGATTATATTCTGTGTCGAGAGTAAAATGAACAAAACGTGTCTCATTTGTCTCACGGTCGTGGTGAAGAAGCGAAAAACAAAACCTTTTCAATACAACTCTTCTTCCCCCTTCAACAACAACAACGAAAAATCCTTGTTTTTAAAACTTCCCTTGAACCGGTCATTCATTCTTATCACCTACGCGCCTTCTTGAAATTAAAATTACCATATTTAAAATGTATGTATCACCTAACCTAGTAGGACGTAATAATATCAACACTCGCTAAGTGACATAGCAGTTCTTTTATTTTCTCCTTTACACTACACGTACAATTTGCATAACGACTGGGGCTCCTGCGATGAGAAAACAATTTGCCTTACAATGTTTCTTATTATTACTTATTTTTGTGGAATTGCGCAAAAATGGAAGAGGCAAGGAATCTCGCGAGTGTTAGATTTCGCCATTTGGCAGAAAAGTCGTTTTGAATAAACTAACCATATTACCAAACGGGTAGTCTCATAATTGGCGCTGAAGATTTCTGTCAAGCCATGACGTACCACGATATTGAACAGAACCGTAACAAAACGAAATTTTATAAGAAGTGCATGACTGAGTGAAACGTTCGCCGTTTCTGGGTTGTATGATTCTCAAAAAGAGAGCGCGATTACAGATAGTCATGTAAAACGGCATTCCGGTTGATGACATGCAGCGTTTAGCTGACGTGTGCAGCAGTTATTTGTTTTCGCAGCTAATTTATTTCGCAATTTGTTTTACTATCAATCGCGAAAGTTACGTATTGCGGAAATAAGTAACAATAAGTTAAAATTGTTCAGTTCAGTTCTGCAATCATAGTAATAAGAGATAATTTCAGTAACCATTGACGCTTGCTAACAATGACTATTTACACAAGATTTTCCAAACATTTGGTACACAATGTATAGAAAAACACGATACTTAAAAGTTCAGGAATATTCATCTTGAAAAAAGTCATGCAGTTTTCCAAAAAGGAAAGGTTGTTCCCGAGCCGTCTAGCTTGGGTTGTCTGCGCCTTGTTTTTCAGCGTAGTGTCACCTTATAGGAAGTTTCACAACGGATTAACAAAATCTAAAAGACTTATAATAAGTTTAGCATAGTACATATATATATATATATATATATATATATATATGGATAATGTATAAAATGTCTTTACCATGTTCTTTGTGTTTACTACAATTCATTGATAGAAGCAATTTGACGACCTTGCAATCATAGACCGACTTTCAAAACCAGATTTGCTCCGCCTGGTCGTTGTCTCTGTCTAATTTGCGGTTGGCAGAGGTTCAATTCTGCCATTCTTTTTACAAAGCAAAATGCCACGGAATTCTGCTCTAAAAGCCTCGTTCGTTCCAGCGTAAATGAAAGGATTAATTGTACTGGAAAATAACACCAAAAACGTGCATAGAAGTTGGACATTTCGTGGCACCACACTTGAAGTAAATCGCTGCATTACAGCGATGGCCCAAAATGGAATCCAACACAGTCCAAACGCCAGCACCACGATGGCGAGAGTCTTGGTAATTTTAATTTCTCTGAGAGTTACTCGACCTTGATGTCCAGTGTTTTGAACTGTTGAAGCCATGTTAAAGTTATGCTGGTTTATAGTCTTGAATACTTTGTAATATGACACAGTTGCGACACTGAATGGCATAATGAGAAACAGGGACACCACGATGCAGTAATGCGTAATTTTGGCAGCATCAGTGAGATGAGTGATGGCGCACACAGCATACCCAGGAATAAATCCATACGCCGTCCAACTAGCTAGTCTGGGAATTGCAACGTACCCAGCAACGAACAACCATATTGCAGCAATATACATTTTGGACAGGACTGGCGTGAAAATGCCTGGATATCGGTTTGATTTGACGGACCCATAGTTGTCGGAGAGACATAAACTGAAAAAAGGGTAAAAAAGGCATGAAGATTACACACCATTTCCCCATAGGGCCATCTTCCAGTGATTAAAACGCCAACAGCTAACGACATAACGATTGAAGAGTTTAGAAGATCGCTGACTGCCAAGGCGATCACATAATGGTTTGTGGATGTGCGAAGTCTTGAGTTTCTATAAACAGCAACGCAGATTAAAATGTTCCCTATTGAACATAAAATGCCCATCACTATAAGAATTGCTGGCTCGAGAATGTTCAGAGCAAGAGGGCGTTCTTTCAGCTCTGTATACATGGTGAGAGATGGTCAACGTTTTAGTTGTTAAACTGTTAGTTAACGCGTCTTCCAAGTTTGGATTGTATTTGGATGGTGTGGATTTCATTTCGCTGATTAACAGCCCACCTGTTATCTACTTTGTTGTTCCCATCACTAAAAGCTTATTATGCGGGATGCCAGTCGTAGACGGCAGCCTGGAGAAATCATTTATTAATGATGGTTAATTAACCGGTTATAGAGGTATCGAATTTCTCTTATAATCGACTGTGCAGACCGCAAGGACATCTGTCGTAAGATCCGGAGACGAGGTATCCCATCTCCGCTAATATGCTTTTGGACATTCAATGGTGGCTTGAGTTTCTTCCACGCTATCGCCGCATTTCACTTATCAAGCCTTTCCTCTGGGATTTTGAGAGCCTCAATTTTTCTACCGACGCTTGCCTTCACGGAGGCGGTGCCACTTGTCAAATGGAGTGCATCAGTTTTAGTGCATCATCTTAGTCGTTGGCATTCCGATCCTTTAGCTCGTGATAGTTTCTACTGTCTTTGTAATGACTCTGGTCAGGTTTTCCAGTTTCAAGATGTTGACTCTGCTTGTTTTTCTTTTGACGTTGCGTGACATGGTTTTTATCTATTTTTTTTGTTTTTGTTTTTATTTCTAGAGCGGCCAACGGGATCAGGCCAGCTGTCTACAGCTGTTTCTCTCGTCAGTTTGCAGTCTTTAGTTGCACGTCTCATCAACTTGGCTCACGCAACGTCTACACAGAAGAACATAGCAGCTCATATTCGTAGTTACCAGACTTTTTGTGAACTGAGGGCTATTCAGCCTTTTCCTATCAATGTTGAATCCATTAGCTTATATATCGCATATTTAGTTGCTCAGAAACGAGTATACGGTACCGTCCTTAATCATATTAGTAGCCTTAAACACGCTCATCGCCTTGCGGGCTATGAACTCACTTGGAGTTCCGATTATCACTTTTAGCTTTTGCTGCGGGGTGTTAAGCGTTTTTTAGGACAAGCCGTACCTCGCAAATCTCCTATGACCCCTTCAATCTTGCATGCTGCATTTGATCTTTTTAATTTTCGTATACCTTTACATGCGGCTATGTGGGCTTTGTTTTTAGTCGCAGTTTTTACTTTTTTGCGCAAATCTAATCTCGTACCACACAACACGCGGCAAATCTCCTCCAAGGTTCTTACACGGGCAAATTTGGTTTTTACGTCTGCGGGCGCCAATATTCATGTTTCCGCCACGAAGACTATCCAGTGTCAGCAACGATCTCTTATCCTGCCCATTCCCGCGATCCCTGGGTCTCGTCTTTGTCCAATTTTAGCTCTACGTCGCCATTTAGCTACCAACCCGGGCCCTGTGTCTGCGCCTCTTTTTTCGGTTTTCTCCGGTTCAGGTTTAGCACCCATCACGTACAAGCAATTTTGCGTTTTTCTTTCTAGGGTCTTGTCTAAGCTCCATTTAGACCCGGCGCTTTATTCTCCACATAGTTTCCGCCGGGGCGGGGCAACCTTCGCATTTGATTGTCATATACCTTCCGAGATCATCAAATTGCAGGGAGATTGGAAAAGCGACGCTTATCTCGTTTATTTAGAATTGTCTCAGCAACAAAAACAACGCGCGGTTCACGCTATGGCAACTAAGCTCTAGTCTATGTTTTCTACATAAGTTGTGTCATCTATATCACATTAGTTTTCTATCATGTATTAGTCTTTTATTTATTTCTCTCAACCCACTACCAATTTCATCACTTCAGTTTGGGCATTTTGGCGCTTAAGTTTATTGCCAAGCTACCGATCCGCAGTTTCGGCTTGGCTCAATAAACTTATTTTTGCCCAAACTTGCGTGTCGTCTTGGTAACGTGGGTTGATTTGTTATAAATCGAGAAGCGCGGGATGATGTTTACTTTGCAGGCAAAAATTGTACCGTTCGTTGGTGTGATTGGCTACTTTCTGTTAGCTCCAATTTATAAATCCACTGGAGAAAGATAACAGAAAATAAAACACAATATACCATTGGACAACTTGTGTACATATTTCACCGATCTGTCACGCTTTTTGAAAGGTGAAGAACGTTTTGGGTCGTTTTGAGGGTACGCGTTTTCGCAAGCTTTCACGCAAGTATTTACTTATGCAAAGCTATTGTTATCTCTTAGAGCTTGCATCTTGTCTTTGTAATCGGTCAAATGAATGGTGTTCGAAGTTTTGTTGAATTTTTAGGTCAATGTTTTCATCGATATCCCGAACAATTGTGTGGAGCGGAACAAAGGGCAAGCAAGAAAACGTCACTCTCTTTAATATTAACAATGCGCTCGATTTGAAGATACAAAAGTCCTTCAAGGCAAAGTGTGAGCCTCTTTATATGAGGATAATTATGCCTCCTCGGAGGATTATCGAGCCTCTCATTAAGAGCATAACAGAGTTACTTCTTTCGATGATTCAAATGCGCGTTTGTGCGCTAATGAAGTCCTTTTGCGGTACCCTGGTCTCAGAGGTTTCTGTTTGTTTTCCACGCACAAACTTTAGCCCCGAAGCGGCGACAACGAACCGCGAAGCGGTGAGGGTGAGGGAAGATAAACCTCTGGTTTTGGTCGCTGGCAATCTCACTTCCATGCAGATGCCAACTGTCAAACGCTTCAAAATCATCGTTAAGAAAACAACCATTGAGAATCGTGCCATCACGCGCTCAACACCCGGAAATTTGTTCAGTGGCTGTCGAGCTCGTGATGGAACGTTTCTCATTGGTTGTTTTCTTAATGATAATTTCGAAACGTTTGACAGTTGCATCTGCATGGAAGTGAGATTCACAGGACCATTATAAACTTTTACCATACCACCGTGCGACCCCGCTGGCGCAATCCTATAGAAAAACATAATGCGATCTGACGTGTGTAGAGCCGGAAGGGTTGACGTGTATGGCGTACGATCCCCGCCAAAATTCATTGTTTGAATTTTAACTTCATCCTTGAAATTTTCAACTTCAACGATTGAATTTCACAGCTCAGTTTAAAATTTTACACTGTTCTTTTAGATTTCACATCATTGGAAGACGGTTTTTCACTTATCTTTCCGTTTTTTGAACTCAACGTTGGTATTTGACATTCCTCGCTGTACATTTGCAACTCGCTTCGTCAAAATTACAGTCGAACCATTCATTTTCGACTCGACGCCGTGAATTAAACATACGCTGCTACTTTTCATTAGTATTGATACCTGAACCAGTACTGTACATTTGACTGATATGCGGACTTTGTATTCATTACTAGCTCGATGTATTTTGCGACTTACCGCGTCATATTACAAACTCCACATCGCAAATTTTCAACTCGACTTTTGAATTTTTGTTTACGCTTCAGTGATCATTGGTGGAG
>BLFK01000340.1:153053-183053 GCA_014634185.1 Astreopora myriophthalma | reverse complement strand
CATGTTTCGCTTGTTTTCCACCTCATTCATTCCACATTCTTTTCCAAATGAAGACTTTGAAGGACACAAATCTTTGTTAAAATAATGTTTATCAATCCACCATATTATGGAGTATCCAACGTCAGTTTAGCCTTAATTCATCACACATGTTCGGAAGCTAATATGAGAAGTTTGAGAAGTTCGAGAAGAGGAGTGACTCCAATTTAAGGAAAAGTGCACTGATCACAAGAGAGAATACAGTATCCCGTCTCCCAGCTGCATTTCTGGTATAACTTTATAAGGAGACTCGAAAAGGTCAAAGTATAGAATACAGGGCGAAATTCCCTGATGTTATAATTCGTGTGGCTTGGTGGCTCGCCAGTGTCATACTTCATGCATACCTCACCTTTTCTTTTAGCCTTTGCTTACACTGGCCAGCCACAGAAATCCGGGGGGGGGAGGGGGTACTCGATATATCCCTGGGTGGGGAGGTGCGGCGTGGCCCCTCATACCCTGACCCTGTTTAAGACAAATATCGCTGATTTTTCAACCCTATTTAAGACAGAATTCCGATTTTTGATACCCTGTTTAAGACATTATCAATGCCAAAGTCAACGGAAGTCAATATTAATTAACAAGAGCTTGTTGCTGTTTATCGTCCGAGAAAAGATATCCAGTTTAAGACAAAAATTGATAAATCGCCACCCTGATTAAGACAAAAAATGATGAATTTGATACCCTGTTTAAGACAAAAATCCCGAAAAACATACCCTGGCTGGCCGCACGTCCCCATTACTTTTATCCTCTTCTTTACACTGGTGAGCCTGACTGAGCTGCCAAGCCATCAAAAAATATACATAATTTATATATACCTTTAATACTTGTTCTCCTATCTTTAACTTACACTGGCGAGCCATAGAAATATGATATACATTAATCGTTCGTTTATCCTTTAATTTACTCTGGTGAGCCAATGAGCCGCCCAGCCGCAGAGATACACACCTTACTGTATGTTTTATACTTTACTCACGCTGGCGAGCCACTGAACCACTGCTTCAAATGTGGCCCTTCAAACCACTGCTTCAGATGTGGCCCTGTATTCTATAATTGCTCCCTCCAAAGGGTTGCAAGGCTGTGCTCTAGCGGCGCCCGGTTGCCTGTGGCGACTAACTTTTGGCATCGGGCAACAAGGAAAAATAATTGGTCGCCCGACTGGGCACCTTTGTGCGAAGTCCAGGGTGCGATAAAGAAAATGAAAACATATAACACATTAGTGTTGGTTTAGTGTCTTAGTGAAGCATGGCGAGAAAAATTCTTTCCCAAAACAGTGAGAACAGTCGCACTCTTGTTGACCTTAATAACAATTCGTTCCAGGTGATTTATTATGTAACCTAATGCCGCTTGACTTGCATGTAACAAGCTGCATGAGTCAGAAATATATGTGCAGTTTGTTAAAGCTAAAATAATCTCATCAAATGGTTTATTTCTGGGTTATTTTAGAGTCTCAGAAGTTGTTGATGGGCTGACAGCTCAAAGCGTTGATCTTCGTATGAAAGATTTGGAAAAAAAAAACAGTCATCATTTTTATGCAAAATTTTCTGCGGTTTTCAATTACATACATACATACATGTACATACATACATACTTTATTGAGACTCCCTTCAACAGGGCTTTTCAGTCACAATGTTAAAAGAAAAGAAAACTTATTTACAGTAATTTAATTAAAATCAAAATATATTCAAAATCATTCAAAATATATCCAAAATTACTTCGTATAGAACGTATCATTAAAAAGTGTCCGCTTAAAAATATCAATATCTTTAGTATTCTTAATGTTGTCAGGTAGCCCATTCCATTCCCGTGGACTTGGCTTTGTCTTAAATATTTATATTGTGTTACGCCTTCTTTTTGTCAACTTTCGGCCTCAGTTTTGTTTCCTTACCACAAAGAAAAAAAATAACCAATGTAACAATAACCAGCCACAGAAAATAATTAGAAATATAGTTTTTCTTCTGTTCCCTTGTTGCCTTATACAAGTCCCACAAAACAAAATGTGTAAGCTTCGTTCATGGTTGTGAAATTGTTGCTATTTTGGGTATTAAGTTTTATACTGATGCAGTTTGTGTTAATTAGGCGAAATGCGCAATTGGAGAAATGAAAAGAAGCAAGGTTCAGGGCTAACAAAGTTTGAATTTGCTGCCTGCTGCTATATCAGCAATTGATACAGAAACGGCACTTGTAAACAAAGGAAGAGCGCTATATGTATGTTTTGACACTTCAGCCTTCGTGTATTAACTTGTAATTTTAACGTGAGGCTCCATGGTATTTCTGTTACTTCTAATTTTTTATATTTATATTGGAATAAATCACAGAACTCATCTTTTCCCACGTGTTTTGTTTGCACTATTTTGGCGCAAAACTTAGAGGAGTTTCATATGACAAAGGCGCTTTTTTCTCACATACATGCCGGATACTAAAACTGAGTGAAGTATAGCTTTTCACACATTCATGTTTGTAAGTTAATCAGCTGATCAGATTCTTCTGAAAAATTGTTTTCATTTGCTTAAGTCAGATCTTACTGTTCCAACATTTTGTACTTACTGTTTTCAGAAAAGATGATTGCTTTGTTGAAACACCAATAGAACTTAACTGTCTTCATCAAGAAAGGCTAAGTTGATCACACAGTTATGATTTCTTTTGGGCAAATAAACTGAAAAACTGAAAAAAAACAAAAACAACAAAAAAAACATTAACCATCACCAAACCTGTTGGTCACTGGCACAAAATGAAGTTTTTGATGTTGAAAAAAAAAAAAAAGAAAATATACTGTAGTTAACAATGCATTAACAAACGTCCTCTTATTTGTTTGCACACTTAATTAACCAGTTAATTAATTAACTGTTGTAGGCCTTGGCACCCAAGTTGGTATAGTTGGGAGCCCAAAGGGCTCCCTGAAATTTTTCTTAGAGCACAGCCTTGGGTTTCCTAGAGAATATATACATATCAGAACAATCCTGCATTAAATTTTTATGGTTGTATTCACCGAAACAAATTATAGGACATGGTAATCTTAGAAGTCTTTTAAACTACTTTTAAGTCAGTGAGCAGTGTATTTTTTATAAGCGTTTTCAAAAGTTTGCAATATTCCTCACTTCCTGTGTAAATTAGGAAAAAATCTTTATTGCAGAAATGGAGATAAAACGGAACGGGCCATTTAACAATTTTTAAAAAATCCACACTACATTTTTTTTTCCAAAATTTGTCAGATGTTAGTCAAGTTTAATGCTAATTGCATGAAAAAATCAGCATAGGTCACAGAGCTAATTTCTGAGATAAGTTCATTAACAACTCGTACTTTTTATTTCCAGTTTGTGCGATTTTGTGTGGCAGAATGATTTCCAGTCATGAATATTTATACTACTTTTGCTTCATCACCCAATGCGAGCATTTCACAAGCGTGGCATGTTTGTGTTGTATATGCGCTAAAAACTCTTTTGAGCCTCTTTAAGCTAAATTATCACAACTCGTGCACGTCGTGCAGTCAAACGATTTATTCCATCAACTAAAACATGAGTAATCACCAGCCTACCAATTGTAAGTGCAAGTTTTCAAATTTCTTCCCAATACCACTTAATGGTTTCTCAAGTAAGCTTATGTTCAGGCAGTTTTGTACTTCAGAAGCTTTTGAAGCTGTAAAATAAATTATTCTATGCCATAATTCTTCAACTTTCTAAGAGCCTGTTCATATGAGCCCTGTTGACAAGGCTGGCTCAGTTTCCAAGATCTGACCTCACCATTAAATTCTTTTTAGAGACATTGATGATTGTGTTCATGTGAGAAGGTGGGCTGGCCTGGCTGGGGTCACCGTCTCGGTAACTGGGGTGGAAAGTTTCCTATTCGAACATTTCAGCCTGGTTGCAGGTTCCTAGGAAGTGTTTTTTTTTTTTTTGCAGTTAAGCACGCCGTGTGTGTGTGTGTCTAGTTGATTGTGTTAGATTCTGAACACCCTTAGTGAAAATTCAACCTAGGTTTTGTCATTCTTTGTGAGCACTTCCCTGTTTTGTCTTGGCAGAACTGTTTTGGAGACTGTTTTGCATTCAAAACATACATGTGCATGCATGATAAATAACCAGTTTTCACCAGTTTGGTAACCTGCTGACATTATGTAGTAGATGCTGCCATTACATGATCTTTTATCTGCATTTGTTTCCTTTTCTTTAAAAAGTGTTGCGTTTCCTTATGTTGCAGTTTAAGGCCTGGTCTAAAGGGGCTGTGCCACGGCAGTGCAGTCCATTTTGTTTAGTTTTGCCAATTACCTACCCTTACTTGCTATTCATTTTAATGTCACCCAAGAATTAATTAAACATCAAAATCAAAGTTCTGTGACAAAAAATATCAGTATCCCAAGCATAGATAAGAAAAGTTACAAACAACAAAGGTAAACTTTGAAAAACTGTTAGGCTGAACAGTTTTCAAAAATCCCAATTGCAATCCACTGTAATCTTCTTCAATTTTGCCCATCCCTGCCTCCTTTTGTATTTTCTGTTTTATTCAAACCGTTCTTCAATGTGTTAAGCAGTTATTTTCATGTTTCACTTGATTTGTTTGGCAAATTTGGCCAGATTTCATGACACAGCCCCTTTGAGTGGGTTAATTCAACAATCCTGTGAGGTCAACTTTGGTATCGCTTTGGCAGACTTTTTTTTTTATCTTATGTTACTCATATGAGGAGGTCGTTAGAAATACCATTGCTGTATGATCTCGATACAATCAAACAATCCAAGACAGTTCAGTTGGCACCTGGCTGCTTTTGCACTTCTAAAATTAATGTTATTAATTCACTGATTATGGTTTTATGTAGCTTCCAATTGCAACATTGTCAACACCAGGGAACTTATAATAATGGTTTCCAATACAAGTATGGAATTCTCCATATTGCACGTACACATTAGGTTTTGAATTTAAAATGTTTTAAAGTGCACCTGCTCCTTAAGAGAAAAAAGTACTGTCATAATTGGTATGTTACTATGCCCAGGGCTCGTGTGGTAATGTTAGCAGACCTTGCACTTGCACATAAGAGTTAAGAGAAGGACATGTTGAAGTGTGAAAACCTAAAGCTTGAAGCCAGTATCTCAATCTTTATCATCATGATACTGTGTATTTCAATTGCTTTTTTCTGGTCAGAATTTCCTTGCCAAGACCTCCACCTAAAGCAACCCTGCAAGTTCAGACGAATACTAAATGCCAATCTTGTTACTGAGAATGAATATTTAACCAGTTCCTTGAAGCACACATGTATATCTGATTCTTTTTTTTTTCCATTTGGAAGTAAGCTTGATATGTTGAGGTCTTCCCTCAGCAACAGTGCTTATGACAAATAAATAGAGAAGTGAAAAGTATAAGCTTTACAGGTAGAAATACTAGCTAATAGTTACACTGACAAGCTCATAGTGTGCTTTGATGTTGGTGCTCACAAGGCTTCTAATCTGCATCTGGAAACCTTATTACACAGGAGTCTTCCCACAAGTGTAGTGGCAGTTCAAAGTACATACTGTAAGTAAGATTGACCTGACTCCTGTTGTGGGGCTTTTCAGGAAAAATGAAACAAATTATGCAAATGAAAATAACAGAGTTAAGAATCCCAACTGGCTGGGGACAAACCAGTCAGCTATTTATAAGTTAGAGCATCCAAGGAGTTGAACCAGGGACCACCCAGGACAATCCCAGTTAGTGGTCACAGCAAAAATTCAACCCAAGACCTCCAGATTACAAAGGTGGTCCCCTAACCACTCAGCCAGGCTGCCTCCAGTCACTAACAGTCATGTGACACTAATGACCTCATATTCTGTGTGGTCCTCTTTGGCCTGTCTTAAACAAGAATTTCACATGCCTTCCCTGGGATGATTTCTTGTCATTTGTGGTATAGTTTTCTCAGAGTAGGCTTTAATTGTTGCAACTGTGTACCCATATGTCATTCGTTTACAGGCATAATTTATACATTGTGGATTGAGATCCTGCTTATGGCTTCAGTTTCACAAGAATATCCAGGACATTATCAAGCTGGTGGATCTAGTAAAGTCAAAGTCACTATTTTGGCTTCTGAATGGGGATCAAGTAAGGGTGGACTTTCCACCATAAACAGAGAGTTAGCCATTCAGTTGGCCAAATTCCCTGAAGTGGAGATCACTTTCTTTCTACCACAATGCAGTGAAGAGAACAAGAAAGAAGCCCTCAACCACAACGTTAACATTGTTGAAGCATCAGACTATGTGGGATATGGTGAGCTAGAGTTACTAAGCTTTCCACCAGATAATTTGCAAATTGACCTAATTGTTGGTCATGGAGTGAAACTTGGCCATCAAGCACAAGTGATAAGAAAGTCTCACAAATGCAAATGGGTGCAAGTTGTGCATACAGACCCAGAGGAGCTGGGAATGTGTAAATGCGACATGGATTCAATTTCCAAGGGTGAAAGAAAGCACGTTGATGAAGTAAAACTATGTGAAAAAGCTGACTTCGTGGTAGGAGTTGGACCTAAGCTAGCAGAGGCCTTCCGTTCATATCTCCGATCATGCGAAAAAGACCAAATTATTTTTGACTTTACTCCTGGCATTTTTGAAGAATTCCTGAGAGTTGAACAAGTCCCTTATGAAAGAAAACACCACAGTGTTTTGGTGTTTGGCTGTGGCGATGCAGAAGATTTTCAATTAAAGGGATTTGACATTGCAGGAAAGGCTGTTGCTTCACTTGCTGACACTCATCTTGTATTTGTTGGAGCACCCGATGGAAAACACGAGGAGATAGCACAATCTTTCTTGCTGTGTGATCTACCAGCTACTCGCTTGAGGGTTAGAAGCTATGTCAAATGCCGAGAAAGTTTGAAACAATTACTTTGTCAGGTAGATCTAGTACTCATGCCGTCTAGAGCTGATGGCTTTGGGTTGTCTGGTCTTGAGGCCTTGTCAGCTGGTTTGCCAGTTCTAGTCAGCAAGAACTCAGGGTTTGGGGAAGCTCTTGGCAAAGTACCATTTGGCTCATCATTTGTGATTGACTCAGACGATCCTGTGTTATGGGCTGCAGCCATCAAGAACATTTGGGACAAAGACAGACAGAGTCGTCTTGAAGAGGCTGAACTTTTGCGCACATCGTATGGGAGAAAATACAGCTGGACGAAACAAAGTAACGCCCTTCTTGTTGAGATAATCAACCTTGTTCATGGTAAGAGACTAGAATTAATGTGCATGCATTTTAAGTTGAATCAAAGAAATGTGTCATAAACTATTGTGGACTGCTTGCACTTCAGCTGTATTTGTACTTTTAGCCTTGGATCCATCAAGTGTTTGTTCAATATCTTAATAATTATTTATTATATGGCAGGCCCCGCGAGCGGGCAAGATAAAGTGACTTCTGAGCTCTGATTGGCTACCCGTTTCTGATTGAATGCCCGTTTCCCGCACAAGAAGTTCGTAACTTTTGACATTGCTGGCAATGGAGTCAAAAAAGGTGGCAGAAGACAGTCAAGACAAAGAAAACATAAATGAGTTTCGAGGAAATACAAAAATTAAACCAAAAAGTGATATGAAGGCATGGAAATGGTTTTTGTCTTATGGAAAACGAGAAGAGAGGGGTATAGCCACATAATAAAATTTAATCCTTGATTGACCAAGCTTGTTTGGTCAAGATAGCTGGATATTGGCCTCGTTCTTGGCCAATATCCAGTCATCGTGACCTCATGCTTATAGTCAGTAATGCATATGTCTTTGTGGGATTTTCTATAAATTATTGCTGTTGATCTTTTGCTGATTTTCACTGGTCAATTTATAATCCTCTATCCGTGGTTTTGGGAACAATACCATGCAGAAGACAGAGAAGAATGTCTTTGATTTTGTGAAAATTTGCATCCTGGCTCTATTTCATTTCACGCAGGAATGTTTGGCAGGTAAAGATGAGCTATGTTTTGGACTGTGAACAAAAATGGGGCAGTGGTAAACAATATGATGGTATGTGGTAAATGGCCAAAGCGGGTTCATCTCCGGCTGAACTATTGGTGTCGTATTATCTTTAGCGGATTATAGTTTTGTGGTGTGTATGTGTACATGTTTAGTAACATGAGTGAGAAGTTGAATGGATTGCTTTCCTAATACACTTTGGGAGTGTTGTTGTTTTTTTCAAATACACGTACATGTAGGTGCCGATTTCAACTGTCAAAATTAATATTTATATAAACATGGAGGAAGACCGCCTCAAATAACTTGCACACAGAAAGAATGCCTCACCCCTCAACCCCGGAATAGACCCTCTGCCAATAATCATGTTATTAAAAGGTTTTGTCTCTTTTGTTCTCAGAAACCTCTTCTCCCCAAGCTCCAGCACCAGAGGACCTAGTCAAACAAGAAACAAGGAAGCCACGTCAACTTATGGAGGAAGGTGCAGTGACTTCAGGTAAAGGGAATGCAGTGATATAGGGCAAAAGAAGTATTTCAGAATTCTCCTCTAAGTATGGTACAATCATTTTTGTTTGTTTGCCTGTCACAACACCATAATTGTTGGTGATTAATTTTTGTGCAATGTGAATGAATATTGGGACCTTATGTCATATAATGAGAACAAACTCATTGTTCACTCAATTTTCAGTTTTAAAAACAGAAGTTGAAAATGACTTTCAAAATGAGGAGCATTAGAACTTGCTTTAAAAAATGCACAAGCTGTCTCCAGTCCCCCACTTTGGAAGCTACACTGTTTAGTTGCTCTTGACTATTGAGTACTGACATGCTGGTTTTTACAGAGCTTCATACGAGTGAGATTGCCAAAATACAGAGAACAGAGGTTCCCGAGGAGCAGCACACCATAACTGGAGGCACATCAGGTTCAGTTTATGGACATAATCTTGTGCAAAGATGTAGAACTAACAAAGAGAAGAATGCCTCAGGAACATCTCAACATAGACTTTCCTTGAGTGAATTTGGGGTTAAGAGAAGCATTTTAAGATCTTCTGTTGATCCAGGATGTACAGGGTTCAAAATAAAATCAGAGCTTTTAGCCTGAATCTGTAGGCTTTTTTTCCTAAGTGACGTTGATTTCGCTGATGAATAGATGTAATTTTCTATTTCTTCCGTGAAAAATCGCCGGCAAGTGTGATCAAACTGCCGGCTGCTATTTTGAAGCCTGATGTATGAAATTTGAAAGGGTAGTAATTTAATTGTTATTTCTGGTCATGCTGCATAAGGACTGGGATTGGTGTATATATAAGTACAGTACTGTGATGTTGTACATTACGAATTGTATCCCTTTCCCTTCACCTTGCCTTCTGCACATCTCAAGCTGTTTATGAGATGTAGTAATCATTCTAAGTAACACAAATTTATATCAAAAGTGAATATAGATATGAACAGGTGTTACTGGTTCTTGCCAACCATGTATTAGTACTTTGAGAGCAAGAATTTTTTTTCACACAGGGAGCCGGGAAGGTGCCCTCTCACCTTCAAATTTTTTGCTCCTGTCAGCTAAATTGAGAATTTAATTGTTGTTACTTCTAAATTGTCCCTCCCCTGACTTTTTTCCTCTTTTGGTTTTATGGTTCCTTCTTTACCTCGGAAGGTGTTTCTAATTTACATGTAATGTCAGGACAATAATTGTAGGGCCACATCTTTCACAGTTGAAATTTAATTTAAGTGGAGGGGTAATTGTTTTAAAATTTCTAATTGTAACCTTTCATTTTTCTATGAAATTGTTATGTTGTACAATTTAAAGTTATTTACATCAGTTGCAATTGAGGCACACCTACTATTAATATATTATGCCTAACTTTATTTTCAGACTCTTTTATCAAGCTGCTTATCTGT
The DNA here is from genome assembly GCA_014634185.1 of Astreopora myriophthalma. Taxonomy (NCBI): domain Eukaryota; kingdom Metazoa; phylum Cnidaria; class Anthozoa; order Scleractinia; family Acroporidae; genus Astreopora; species Astreopora myriophthalma. Next base: position 173,232 of record BLFK01000340.1, on the reverse strand, counting down.
GCCCATGAAGATCTAACGGAAGAACAGAAGAGATTAGTCTATGATATCTTGGCATTCCAAGTGAAGAATTTTGATAAAGCAAAAGGAGTGGGAGCCTTGGTGGAACATATCATGTGGTATTACAATGCGGCTCTGGTGACTGTCAAGATAAGCTCTCTAGAGATCATTTTGGATTGCCCCAGCTTAGAGAGTCTTGAGCACATTTGGAGTGATTATCTCTCAGGTGACCTCAACAAAGTGGTTGAGAGGTACCTTGTGACTGATGAAATCAAGAAGAAACTCAACCTGGAGACAATTCATTTTATAACAACCATAGAAGAGAAAAACTACTTGGAGTGCAAGGAGGTGCTCATGGGACTAACAGGTGATTGATTGTACACCGTTTGTCCAGGATTGACTGCACGTATTGTGTACTTCATATTTGACTGAGTCAATTTGTGAAAGGACTTTAATTTCTGGTAATCATGACTTACTTTTTGACTTCACCTAAAGGGATAATTAATTTTGTCCAGTTCACAGTGCCATCCTTTCGTCCTTTTTTTCCACTACACTATGTGTACGTTGCCTGTGCTTTAACCTTTGTTTCACTATTCATGAGCCAGTACTGTGGGCCTATCTAAGAACACCTTTCCACCGACTTTGGAAAAACATATTTGCAATACTCAATGAGCAAGAACCTTTTCTTAACATTTTCGTCATTTTGGAACCAGAACAAACTAATTATTTTCTGGAACAGTCTTATTTGGAACAACGAGACCTTGGAGTGTAGTTACCAAATACTGACCTGGAAATCCTCAGCACATTTCTTAGTCTGCATGTTTAATTCTTTTATGTATTCAGGAGAAGCAGCCAGGCCTCAACAAGGTGCACCAGAGAAGAGATTGACCACGATTACAGATGATGTAGAAGTAGGTTTACTTTATGTTGATGAATCAATTTATTTATACACTGTACATCATATTTCAAATAATAATATTGAGCAGCTAATAACTACAGCTGATTTGTGGCAGTATTTGTTTAATGTGGTTAAATGCAATTTAACCTAGTTAACAACAAAGAGATGCTGGTTTTCCGCATGGAGCATTTTGCTTAGCGGTCAGCGGCTCATTCGTACATGCACAGGCTCACGTAGGTCATGTGGTCTCAGTGTAGCGGCCATTTGGAGCTACATTGGGCGAGTGTTATGGGGCCTTCATTTGTTAGTGGTTGTTCTCAGCATTGGCGTTTTTTCTTAATTTTTCTGCCTCCCTCCCTCTACCCCTTTCCTTAAATTTTCCCACTGTTACCACAGTGTGACAGGTACACTGTACCCAGATGTCTTTGTGTGGGGGCTATAATGGCTGGGTTGCAAGGATTGCTATCTATGGGAGCGTTTTACTGTCTAGGGGCTGGTTGATCACAGTGGAGGACCCTGGACATCCTGGGCACCCACCTTCCACTCAGCTCGATGCAGTTGTTAATCTGACTGTAACATGGAATGGTCTTATTTGGAGCAACCAGACCTTGGAGTGTAGTTACCAACTCAGTATTACTGAGCAGCTAATAACTAAGGGTGTTATATACCTAGACTTTTACTCAACAAAACAAGCACTGTAATTGGTTGATTCTTGGTCACGTGCCACTGATCAAATTGAAATATATCCCGACTAGGATACAATTACGCAATTTTTGCCTGCATGCCAAATACCAACAGTACGAATACACAGGGAAAGTCTAAAGATATAACAATTAAAGCACTTATTGTATGTTCCCTTGGGAAAATAGTTAGTTTTTTTTCCCTCGAGTCTTGTTTAACATCAGGACTTGAGGGAAAACAAAACTAACTGTTCCCCTCATGGCCATACATTAAGTGTATACTGACCTGCGGCAGTATTTGTTCATTTGTACCGCATCATCAACGCTCCGGTAATATTTAACAGGAGCCTTACAGCTGCATTCAGGTACACTGCTTGGGCAGGGGTTACCAGAGGACCATGGACTGAATGTAATCCACTGTCACTCAGGACAGTAGAGCAGTTTCCAATTGAGTGTGGAAAGTTATTATGCAGTTGCCTTGGTTTTGGATTGTTCTGTATGTGATTGGATCAAAAAACCTGGGCAAACTTTTCAACGAATCAATGCAATCCAATGACTCAGTCTCACTTTCCCACACTTGGTGTAGGTTGCATTTACTTGCTTAATAATATACAATCATGAACAAATTTTGCAATTCTCATTGGCTGAAAAAAATGCAGTTTTCAGGAAACACGATGCAGAGAAAAGGAAATTCAGTGCAAAAAAGGGAAAAAACTTTTTGTGGCTTAAAAAAACTCTAAAAACATTGAAAAACCTGTTGTTTTGACTGAACGTGTCATGATATATTTGCAGGGTTTGAATGAATTACTTTTGCATGTGATTTCCCTGCGCTGCTTAAGCATAATTATGATAAGTTATCTCGCAATTTTTCACAAGTATTATTCAAAAGTAATCACACGAATTTTCTCGTGCAATTTGGAATAAATTTATAATCACTCGTAATTTTTCAAAGACCACAAATTGCACTTGCCCTACGGTCCATGCAATTTTGTTAGTCTGAATAATTTGCTCCTGCTTATTTATTCCAAATTGCACTTGAAATCATGTGATTAGCTGTTCTTATTGCATTCTGATTGGCAGGTAAACCCAAGTCGTGCTTTCAATTTGACACTACAGTTTCCACAATATTATTTGGACTGTCAGTCATGATGGTTCTCTATGAGGTCAAAACTGTTCTGCATTTAATAGGTTATTACCCGGTAGTTGAAGTCTTCTCAGGCTCTACGTGCTTTACCCTTCTAGGTTTCTCCTTTAGTTTGGGATGAAACGTCACGAGAAATATCTGCGCAAGTAAGTGGGACTACATTGGATGTTACTCTTCTGGGAAGTGAGTGGAATTCATCAGCTGGAGGTTTGTCAACATTAAACAGGGAGCTTGCAATTCATCTGTCACAACATCCACAAGTGAAATTGTCCCTCTTGGTCCCTGAGGGTGCTTGTAAAGATGAAGACAAAAAGGAGGCTCAGAGTTATGGGGTAACTGTTCTTGATGCAAGGAAACGCCCTGGCTTTAATGATCCTCTTGATTGGTTGGGCTTCCCACCTAAGGATCACAGAATGGATGTAATTGTTGGCCATGGTGTGAAGCTGGGCCGACAAGTACAAGTCATTAAAGACAATGCCAGATTTCAGGATTGTAAATGGGTTCAAGTGGTGCATACTGCTCCAGAAGACCTCAGCAAATATAAGAGTTATGCCAATCCTACTTCAAAAGGTGAACAGAAGCATTGGGATGAGGTTGATCTATGCAAATTTGCTGATCTTGTTGTGCCAGTGGGACCAAAGCTTCATAAAGCTTATTCTTCCTATTTACAGGGGTGTAAGAGAGAAGAGGTTGTTTTTGAAATCATTCCAGGTCTTTTTAACCGGGAATTTGGGGACTTAGTACAGGAGGCTAAAACTGAGAATGACGATTTCATAGTGTTGTTATGTGGTCGTGGTGATGAGGAAGATTTTGAGCTGAAGGGATACAACATTGCTGTTAAGGCATTCACTGATCAAAGGTTGAAAGGAAAACATTATTACCTTGTGTTTGTGGGTGCCCCTGATGGAAGGCAGGATGAGGTCAGGGAAAGGCTTCTCCAGTTTGGTATTACTGATCAGCAGCTGAGAGTGAGAACGTTTGTCCAGAGCCGGGAAAAAATGAAGGATCTACTGTGTGAAGTGGATCTTGCAATCATGCCATCCAAATCTGAGGGATTTGGTCTTGTTGCCCTTGAAGCCCTGTCAGCTGGTTTACCGGTTCTTGTGGGGAGTAATTCAGGATTTGCAAGAGCAATAGAGAACATTCCCTTTGGAGCTTACAGCATAGTTGATTCAAATGATCCTGCCAATTGGGCAAAAGCAATTGAGCATGTCCGGGTTCGACATAAAATGCAGCTCAAAGAGGTGAAAGCACTGAGAAGAGGGTATGATGAGGAGTACAGCTGGACAAAACAGTGTGGAGCTCTTGTGGACAAACTATGGACAATGATTCAAGGTGGGAGAATATTTTTTAGTCCCCTGGCCAGGCAGATTATGGAGGGAAGATTTGTTTCCTGATTCCCCTCCCCTCCACTCCCTTGGTATTATTCTAAAAGGATTAAGATCATAAATGGGGACTTGAAGGTTGAATAGCATTTTGAAATTCAGAAGGCGAATGATTTTCTTTGAATTGATCTGCCATTGGTAGAATAAGCTCACACATGACATGGGAATCACACTAGCTCCTCAACATTAATTACTCTATAAGTATTACTGGTGACCATCTTGAATTTTCTGGACTTGTCACAAATTTCAGGTTAACTCATTGGCAAGGTGAGCTTGGGGTTAGGTGCCAGAGAGAGTTGTGCTGGACACAATTGTCCAGACACAATGAGGTGGCAAACAAGGTGACCATACCGCAATCCACCACCTGGCAACTGTCACACTAACGAAGCAGTCAGTGGATTAATAACCAATCCATACTTACCAATGGGTAGGGTGGGCAGGAGCAAAACTGACAAGTCAAAAACAAGTGAGCGAACACACTAGATCTGCAACAATCTGCTTGATGTTAACCATATGAGCCCCTGCACAGCAAGAAGGGAGCCACCACTGCACTAGCATGTAACACTGCTGGCTAGAAGTGCCTTTATTTTAACTTCGCCTAAATTGGATTTAGGCACATAAAAACCATTATAATTAACATGAAATTACTTAAACGACCAGGAGTACCTGACAAGGAAATTTCGTGCCAAAGCATTAAAAACAAGTATTCTACCATTGCTAAATGTATCGTTCCTGCTCATGTATTAGAAATAGCATTCAACAGTTAAAGTGCTACTATGACGAAATTCACATGTTTCCTATCTGAGCCATTTTAAAATATAAAGAAGTAGTCTGTATGAGGAGAAGAATGCTGTTTACTATTTTCAAATATCTCTTTTTGTTCCAGAGATATTCAAGTTTTTAAAATATGCAAATTAGCCAAGTGATGACGTCATGCACTCAACCAAATTTTGATCAAATATGATGAAAAAAGATATCTCAGCCAATTTGTATCAGAAATGCTTGATTCTTTGCAGTAAGGTCCTGCTAGATGCACTCCACGATATGAGCATACCAGTTTTGTTACCATGGCAACATACTGGGTTCCAGACCTCCCTGATATTAAAGGCTTCGCTGCCCACCTTTGGCATTCTATTTTGATAAGTGGCAATAGTGCCTTATCTGCACGATCCAGCAAGCATATAAATATGTTTGATCGAGTTTGTGGCTTTGTTAAATGTTTTTCGAGCTCAAAATCACCCAAAATATGACATCAGGTTGGAGGGGACTGGAAAAGAGTGAGTTGCCATGGGAACCAAAATTTTTATAGCCATAGGTGTGTTGCCTGTTGAACTATTAGCCTACCAAGTTTGAATGGTCTCTGCTGCAAATTGACCAAGATAGCTCTATTTATATACTTGATGTTATATTGGGTTGAGTAAATGACGTCATGAGTCCTCTCATTTGCATATTTTACCCATTTTTCAAACTTAAATATCTCCGGAACCAATGCAGATATTTCCAAACGGTAAACGACATTTTTAATCTTTCGTGAAATTCTATGTGATAAACCTTAAAATTAAAGGGATAAAAATTTGATCATAGTAGCACTTTAAGGGTGACTTTGCAAGAATCCTCCAGTGATCATGTTATTGTTTGTGTCTTTTGTTTTCAGGGACCTCTACTGACCCAAGAAGAAATCCACAGCTTATTGAGGAAGGTGCAACCACTTCAGGCCAAGGAAAGGCGACAATGTTGGGCAAAAGAAGTATTTCAGAATCCACCTCTGAGTATGGTCAGTTGTTTTAGTTTCTATTTCTAATTTTATATTTATTCTATTTGTATTCTATTCTATTCTATTTCTTAGAATTTTGTGTTGAAAATATTTCTTGGAAAAGTATATGGATTTTTCAGAATTCATGGAAATCAAAGTGCGTTCACCATAGCGTGACATTCTCATAAAATCAGGAAGACAATGATGTCATGCAAACAGGGGCTTTCCCAAGGTCAATCGACAGTAAGCTTTTTCATAAAAGAAATTTTTAAAGTAAAGTTTAACATTTTTCTTTAACATTTGCATAATCACCATAGTGTGGCTTTCTCAGAAAAACAGGAAGTCATTGATGTCATACAAAGGACTTTACTTTTCAAACGCATTAGAAACCTTACCGCTACTACCATGGACAAGAAACGGTTTTTATCCTTCTTAATAATAATAATAGTTAATAATAATAATAATCGCCAAGGAGGGTACCAGAGAGTTGGTTGCATCTCTGATATGCCTTAATGTGACTGTGCGATGCAGTTAAGAGTCATATGGTTGTTGAAAATTGGACCATGTGACTGTGTGATACAGTCGTAGTCTATACCCACATTTCACCCCTGCTCGCCACAGAGTCTCCAGTAGCTCAGTGGTTAGAGCATCCGTACTAGATCTCGGAGGGTCGTGGGTTCGAATCCCATCTGGGGCTCGGATTTTTTCGAAGTTCCCAGTTGAAGATGCACAATATATCTTTAATAATAATAATAATAATAATAATAATAAGAACGAGAGACACTACAAACATTTATATGCCTAGATTATAGTTTTTAGCCATGTAGATATATATATATAGATATATATTTTATTTTTTAATTATTTTTTTTCTTTTTTTTTTAATATTTTTTATTTTTTATTTTTTATTTTTTATTTATTTATTTATGTATTTTTTTTTACTCATATGGTTATTCCTTTTGAGTTTCGCTTGTGCGCACAGGTTACGCTTTGCGCCCTGTGTCGCTTTATAACACTGTGCATACAGATAGTTTTACTGCAACCCATAATAATCTATATATAGTGTTATTTCTACTAGGAAACCAATGACGCTTTACAATGATAATACATAAAATATACAGAAGTCTATAATATGAATAACCAATCTAATCCTATGTACATATTTACTAGGAAAATAATTCAATAATAATAACAACAGTTAAAATGCTACTTAAAAAGAACGTTTAAAAAGAAATGTTTTGATCTGTTTCTTAAAAGTGCTTAAAGATTCAATTTCTCTAATATTGTTAGGAAGGCTGTTCCATAACACGGGACCATTCACAGAAAAAGCTCTTCTTCCATGTCTTAAGGTTATACCTCGGGACAACAGGAAATCTTTTGGAGGAAGAGCATAAAGACCTGGTCGGTTCATATTATTTTAGTGATCGTGTCAGATATATAAAGTGGCGCAATGCCATGGCATGCCCTAAAAACTAGTACTGGGGTCTTAAATTCAATTCTTACAGCAAAAGGCAACCACTGGAGTTCTTTAAGTGTTGGAGTAATGTGTTCAGTCTTCTGAGTGAATGACAGTAAACGGGCAGCAGAGTTCTGTACATATTGAAGTTTTGAACAAGGTTTTGTGGCAGACCGGATAGTAGCAAATTACAATAATCGAGTCTAGAAGTCACAAACGCATGTAGAAGTATTTCAAAATGTTGATAAGATAGAAATCTCCTTATTGTAGCTAAATGGGAAAGGTGATAGAAGGCAGTCTTGCAGACGGAGTTAACATGTTTCTTCATCAGTCGTGTCTTGTCAAACCAGCCTTAACAAAATAATCAAGCATGCACCCCATTGACCTCTATCAAAACGCAAAGCCAAGCAATTTTCTAAACCTTGGATTACTAGGGGGCTGCTAAAGTCCATAAAAGTAAAAAATGCTCTATTTGCATCTGGAAATTATGAAAAATATAAACTTTATCGCAATAAAATACTTACACTCACTTGATGCAGTAAGAAGTCATACTATCATTCATATTTCAGTGATCATATGGCAAATGCCAGGAAAACTTGGATTGGGATTAATCAACTTATTGGCCGAAATAAAAGATGTAAGCTTATTGTTGCCCTTCCTAATGTGCTCAATGATTTCTTCTCTTCTGTGGGTCAAACACTTGCAGCATCAGTACCTCCTGCTAATCATCATTTCAGTGATTATCCCCCCATCATTAATTCATCTAGTTCATTTTCCTTCGAATCTGCCACTTTCATGGAACTTGAAACTGAAATTTTGCTTCTCCCTTCTAATAAAGCACATGGTTTATATTCTTGTCCTGTTCGCATATTGAAATCTTCCAGTAGTGTACTCTCTCTACCACTAGCACAAATAATGAATATCTCTGTTATAACAGGACAATATCCGTCCAAATTAAAGCATGCAAAAGTCGTTGCCATCTTCAAGGGTGGTGATGAAACAGACCCTAGTAACTACTGTCCCACTTCTCTTCTTTCACTTTTCAATTGACTCTTTGAGAAAGTTATGTATAATAGATAAAAATCTTATGTTGAATTAAATGGACTTCTGTACAATGGCCAGTATGGGTTTCGTGAGAACATGCAATATTGTGGATATTGTTAATTCGATCCAAAGCAATATGGATAACAAATTGTTTACTTGTGGTATTTTGCTTGAATTTAAAAAGGCTTTTGATAACATCAACAACAACATTTTATTGAAAATTAGAAATAGAACTAATTACATTACTTTTCCCCCGCAAATAGCTTATTAACTAATCAAGGCGGGGAGATCTGAGGACATATTACAAGTACAAAGTTTATCTATATATAGATGGACTAAATACCAGTGAAGACACTACTATACAGTGAATAGGATAAACTAACGTAAAACAAGGCAAATACATTAAAATTACAAAGAATAGCTAACCTAAAGTCTTAAATAACTAGATAAGACGGGAGACTTCGACATAATCATCGTTTGACCGCAAGAAATTTAGTAATAATTCCTTTATCTTTTTGCGAAAGGGCGAACGTTTGAGTAGTTTAATCGAATGAGGAATAGAGTTCCAAATTTGGGCACCGATTCTTGAGAAAAAGGCATACATTTTATCGGTTTTAGAAAACTTAACATAGAATGAGTCGCTAGAGACAGATCTTGTCCTGTAGTTATTAATCTGACTTGTTTTAACAAACTGATTGAGTATACTAACTGGTGCTGACTGTCTGTTGATATCATACAATAAATAGCTACAATCTCTAAAAAATAGGCTAGGTAGGGGAAGGCAATTCGATTTACGAAAGAAGGGTACGGTGTGCTCATTAGACTTCCTGAAGTAAATAAGACGCAAGGCCCCTTTTTTGTAGAGTTACGGTCTTTCTTTGAAATGTCAAGGCACAGTTTCCCCAACCACAAACACCATAAGTTAAGTAAGGGACTATTAATGAGTTGTAAACTGAAAGTAAAACACGACGCGGGACATAATATCGAATTTTAGCTATAATTCCTGACGACTTGCTGATTTTGTGACAGATAGATTCAATGTGGTATTTCCAAGAAAGATTTGAATCAATCATTAAGCCAAGATATTTTACAGTCTTTCATTTCAAGGTTTGCCTAGGTGTTAGTCACGGAGTCAAGAATTCTAATCCTAGCTATGAAGGGCATATTATTTTGCCGGGGACAAAAGATTACAAAGTTGATTTTTTTTAGGTTCAAAGACAGTTTGTTGGCCTTTAGCCATTCGTTGACGCTGCCAAGCTCGCGATTAGCAAGTGACTCGAGTTCCTTTAAGTTGTTATTTGCAAGTATTATACTGGTATCGTCAGCAAATAGATAAAAGGCAAATAACGAGGAGGACTTGTAAATATCATTGATATATAGAAGGAACAAGAGTGGTCCGAGGACTGAGCCCTGTGGCACGCCGCACAAGGTCGTCTGAGCCTCACACACAACATTACTAACTTCCGTATTTTGCTTTCGATCAGTTAGGTACGATCTGAACCAGGAGTTGATTGCACCTCTAATACCATAATTTTCAAGTTTAGCTAACAGAATCTCATGGTTAACAGTATCAAAAGCCTTCTTGAGATCGATGAAAACACCGCATGAAAATTTACCGTTGTCCATATTTTGGAGAATTGTGTTAACAATATCAAGTATAGCATGCTGAGTACTGTGCTTACTGTGAAAGCCGTATTGCTGATCATAGAGAATGTTGGAATCTTTGACAAACTTTGTAAGTCTGGAGTACATAAGTTTTTCAAAACTCTTGTAATAAATGGAGAGAGTGAGATCGGTCGGTAGTTTTCAGGCAGAGAGTCATCTTCATCCTTAAATATCGGGATAATCTTTGCACACTTTAATTTAGATGGAAAAATCCCAGAGCAAACAGACTGGTTAAAGATCGTGGCTAGAGGTACGGATATGACCCTTTTTGCCAATTTCAGCAGCCTAACTGGGGATGAGTAAAGACCATGGTCATGAGTAAAGACCATGATACTGTGGATCATTCAATTCTTTTGAGTAAGCTATGTCATTACAGTATAAGGGGCACAGTAAACGATTGGTTATCATCCTACTTAAATGGCCGTGCCCAAACTACTCAAAGTGATAAACAAATATCATCTAAAAGAAATATGCTAACAGGGGTCCCACAAGGCTCGGTTCTAGGCCCTCTACTTTTCTTGATTTATGTTAACGATATTTATAATTCCTCCAAGAAGCTTTCATTTTATTTATTTTGCTGCTGATACAAACCTGCTGTATGCTGACAAGGATTTTAAGTCACTAGAAAATGTAATCAATGGAAACCTGTATCTCGGACGTTAAGCAGTGGATGACCTCGGACAAACTTATGCTTAATGACGACAAAATCGAATTTATTGTAATAGCGTCACGACATCTATCAAAAAAGGCTGCTGTTAACACTATAGTAGTGTAGGAATTTGGGTGCGTGGTTTGATGATCAACTTATTATGGCCGTACACATTACTAAAATATGCAATGCCGCTTTCTATCACTTGCACAACATTAGACGCATAAGGAAGTACCTTTCAATGGTGCAGCTGTGACTCTTATCCACTCTTTTGTTAGACGCCGAATAGACTACTGTAATAGTCTATTATATGGTGTGCCTAAGTGCCATATTGACAAGTTGCAGAGAGTTCAAAATGCAGCCGCCAGACTTGTCGTTATGCAGGGAAAATTTTGCCATATTACCCCAGTGCTCCATCAGCTGCATTGGCTTCCTGTCTCATTTCGTATTAATTTTAAGATTTTACTTTTAACTTTTAAAGCCGTTCATGAATTAGCATCATCTTATATCAATGGTCTTGTTAAAATTAAGCCTTTAAACTCAAGATATAGACTGCGATCTAACGACAGAATACTGCTGTCTCATCCGAATTTTAAAACTTTAACAACCCGGGGCGACCGTGCTTTCGTTGCTTCGGCGCCCAAACTCTGGAACGATTTACCTCTGGAAATTAGAATGGCCAAATCTGTTGACACTTTTAAAAAATTTTTAAAGACGCATCTTTTTAGTAAGGCTTTTCATTCTTAGTTAGGTTTACTTACACGACTGTAATTTTTTTATTTACTTTTAGCTAGACTTTTAAAGACGTACCTTTTAGTAAGGCTTTTTATTCTTAGCTAGGCTTTTTATATTTTACACAACACATGATGTAATTCTTATTATCATTTAGTTATTTTTATTCTATGTATTGTTGATCATCTCGTCATGAAAACTGCGCAATATAAATTCTTTATTATTATTATTATTATTATTATTATTATTATTATCGTTATGTCTGTTTTGTGGAATAACTTTTCAGTTTACAATTTGTTTCGAAACTTGCTGCGGACAGTGTCTAGGCAACAGTTCCTGGACTAAAAAATGTGTTTCATTGTCTTAAACTGTAGAATTTTTTGGTGATTTCACAGTTCTGTGATATCATCCACTTCTGACAGTTGGTTAGCACTTTAGTGACATCTTTCTTGTGGGCTAGATCAGAGAGTTCTTTCTTAAGGGTGGTGTTGAAATCTCCCAGGAAGTTAAACACTACGTTAGTTTGCTTGATCTTGCAGTCGGGATAGAGTTTTCGGAGACCCAGTCTTAGATCCAGATACTTTCTCTTCTGATAATCGTTCCTATCGTTAATCTGTCCAATATTACATACAGTTCCTATAATAAGAGATGGTAAATCGGCCTTAACATTCTATGGTGTCTCGCCTTGTAGATTATTTGGGCAATAGCAGAGCAGCCGCATAATAGATGCGGGACGGTTTCTTCTGCACTGTGGCGCAGTGTGCACATTAAATCTAAGCCTTGTTCTTTTTGTTTCTTTACTCTGTAAACCTTTGTAGGGACAAGCTGTTGTAGAATGCTAGTGTGTACACTTAGTACGACTTCAGGTATATTTTTCCACTTCATGATTGGGTCGCAGTTGTGTTTAGAGATGTCGTTATCTTTCCAGCGTTGAGTGACATAGTTGCCAAGCCATAGTTGATCGGAGTGTTTGTACACAATGTTGCCTCTTTAAGGGTTTGTTGAATGTACTTTCGACTACTGATCTTGAACACAGTTTCCTTCTTACATTGTTACTGAGGTGGATTTGTGCTGTTCGTCGAATGGTACATCTACGTTTAATTGCTGGGCGTAAGTCTTGGCATCTTTTATCACTGATCTACTCTTTTTTTGCTTCCTTGACGTCCTGAAAGGTTCTCACTACTTCTATATGGGGATCTTGGGATAGGAAAGGGACCTATGGAACCTATGGGATTATTGTTGCAGTAAAACTATCTGTATGCACAGTGTTATAAAGCGACACAGGGCGCAAAGCGTAACCTGTGCGCACAAGCGAAACTCAAAAGGTATAACCATATGAAAAAAAAAAATAAATAAAAAAATAATAATAATAATATTAAAAATAAAAAAATAATAATAATAACAAATAAAATATATATCTATATATATATATCTACATGGCTAAAAACTATAATCTAGGCATATAAATGTTTGTAGTGTCTCTCGTTCTTCATGGCTGATAGTCAGGCTTTGATCTTAGGTCTTCATATCATAACCTTGAAAGTTCTCGCTATATTTAGGGATGACGACAAGACTGCCTTTTGCATGGCCTCTAAAACTTGATTCGCCTTACGTCCTACCAGTGACTGAATTGAGGTTTCGGTTTCTCTCGACCAGCCTCCCAACACGTCCATGATAATGTTATGTTGAATCACCTCGTAACCTCTATACTGCTGCTTCAATTCCCACCTTAACGGGCCATACTTCATCGTCTTCTCCTCGCTCTTTTTCTCTCGGTTACTAATCCAAGGGCAGCTCATCTCTAAGGTCAGCACTTTCTTGTTTGCATGATCCACAATCCTCGCGTCTACACGATTAGCTCGAACCTCCTGGTGGTCCGCATACACGGGTACATCCCACCATGCTTCCACTTGTTCTGACCTGTACTCCGGCTTGGGCATTACTGGCGAGTACCACGGTGGTACTTCCTCGAGAAGACCCTGGTCATGTAAGATCTCATAAAACAGGACCTTTAGAGCCATGTTGTGTCTGAATAAATACTTGGTCTGAGCCAACGCAGTGCACCCGGACAGGATATGAGAGACACTCTCTTGGGCATGGCCACATATTCTACACTTCACATCCCCAGAGCAACTTGTGTGAGTCTTTTTGCTAGTGTAGAGCTTTGTTGGCAAAAGTTGCTCGTACAGTTCAAACGCACCGGGAATAGTATACGTGGGACATGATCTCCATGTTCTCAGCCAGCTGAAACATCCGTTCGTGCACAACTGTTCATCGTCCTTTCTCTCTCTCAATAGCTTCCCCTGCCATTCTAGGCCACGTACGTCCCTCTCATACTTCTCCTCCACACATTCTTTCAGCACTCCCTTCACACGTTGCGGTGGGATGGCCTCTCCACTGGTCATAACACATACAGGTTCCGGGTGTTTAAGATGAAGGTCAACACCCAACTCCGCCGCAAACTTTGCCGCATCTTTCACTATTGATTTATGGCCGGATGACTCGGCTCTTTCGTCAAACTCTCTTACCATTCTCATCGCCGGGTCTTGGTTCTCATACATTCGAATCGCTGCTTTGACCTTGGTCACTTTATACTCCATCTCCACCGCACGTAGACCTCTTCCGCCTTGTCCCCTCGGGAGGTACAAGAGAGCCGTTGAACCACCTGGGTGTTTCCCGCCATTTTCCACTATGATCTTGCGCACTTCCCTGTCCAAGATCTTCAACTCTGTTATCGGCCAATGTTGAGTCCACATTAAGTAACCCAACACCGGCAAGGCAAACTGGTTAGAAGCCGCCACCCGGTTAAGGTCTGAGAGGGGACTGGACCAGATGATCGACAGTCGACGCAGGTACTCCCTTGCTGCACATTCAAGTACCATTTTCTCTTCCTGGACTAAGCTCTCAAGAACACCAAGAAACTTATACTGTTTTCCTTCTTCAAGTGATGGTAATCTTCCTCCAGCTATATCTCCTCCTAAATTCTCCTGGGAGTGAATCCCTCTCCTTATATGGACCACAGCACATTTCCTTGGATTCCACTGTAGTCCGATGTCTTCCATAGCCACTTGCGTTGATTCTAGCACTCGGTTCAACTTGGTCTCGTTAGCTGCGAATACTTTAAGATCGTCAATATACAGCAAATCAGTCACTGTGGCACTGATTGGTTTAGATAACTTGTATCCCTCGGAGGCACTTATCTTCCAGGCCACGGGATTCAAGCAGATCGTGAAAAGCCTCGGGCAGAGCGCATCTCCCTGTGGTAATCCTTTCTTAAACATAATAGGATCAGACACTTCCCACCCATGCCGCGTGTTGGCGATGATTCTCGTCTTCCAGCTCTTACACAACTTACTTATCACCTTACACATCCACTTTGGAAACCTATGCAGCACCATCATCTCACCTAACCACCCATGATCTACCGAATCATATGCCTTCTTCACATCTACCCATGCCATACTCAGGTTACGCCTTCTTCTCTGACAATCCAACGTCACCACCCTATCAATCAACAAATTATCTACCGTTCCACTACACCTCTTTTTTGCACCTCTCTGCGATCCTTCCATCAGGCCATGCTCTTCCAGATGTTGATCCATGGGACCGAGAACACACGAAGTAAACCACTTATAAGCCGTATTTAAACAAGTGATTGGTCTCTGATTGTCGCTGGTGAATTCCCCCGGTTTGGGTATCAAAGATGTTTTTCCTTCAGCAAACCAGGATTGGTAGTCATCATCACTTCTCGAGATCGCTTCAAACGACCGGGCCATGCCTTCGTGTAGCACTTGAGCACGCTTCCACCAGTAGTTGACCAACTTGTCCGGCCCCGGAGCACTCCAGTTCTTCTTCCTTTTCAATATCCCTACTGCTTCAACGGTTTCTAGTGTCCAGGCCTCTTCTGCCGGTGGAGGGACCTTGCTGAAGATCGCATCTCTCACTTCGTTCAGCCATTCAGCCTGGCTATTCCCAGTCCCCTCTCCTTCCCACAGTTCTCTCCAGAACGAACTCGCTTCTTCAATACTCCCGAACTTCTCTCTCTCCTCTGCCGCGGTGTTTCCATTAGCTCCCTCATACTTGGGGCGATCACAGTCTTCGCATTTGGCTAGCATCTCCCTCATATTAGCATACACGCGCCCTGCATCTTCTTTAAACTGTTGATTTAGAACCTTCGCTTCTTTATTCTTCTTATTCCTGCCAAAAGCTCTTTTCAGTTTCCTCAACGCACATTTCTGCCTTTCCATGTAACTCACAAGTGAAGCTATGGATAACTCTTTGCATTCTTGTTGTAGGATCGCTCTGTTCCTTTTTCCTCTTTTCGTCATTTTCCTGTTTTCTTTCAGACGCTCGATTTCAGATTTAGCCATTGAGATCTTTTTCCGAAGACACTCCGCCTTTTCCTCGTACGCTTTTTGACACTTTGATCTTTTACTCTTCTGGTTTGATGATTCTCCTGATCCTTGTTTTTTCCATCCTTTATACAAAAGGAATGCCGTGACAACAGAATAAAGCACACAATTAGCAGTCCAAAGATAGCTAAATGGATTGTCCATCGGGGATACTCTGCACTGCTTCATTAACTCCGTTATCACCTTATTAATATTCTCATGGTCGCCTTTTGTTGGCGTTCCTTTTGTTCGTGTATCAATAGTACGCACGGGTGGATATGGATGTAAACATTGGTCGCTGATTTCAAAAGCTCACGTGCTTCTGAGCTTAAGGAAGGCCGTTCATCCGGAACCGCCTCACTTTCTTCCATATGCAAATCTTGATCTCCTGTATTTGTATTTTGAAAACCTTCGACTGGTTCTTCGTTCCTTTCGCACTCTCTTGTTCTGATATTTTCGCTTATTCTCTGTCTAACGTTCCCAAGTGTTTTCTCCAGTTTCGCCGCTTGGTCTCTTAGATTCTGCTCCGTGAGCTCCAGATAACCATAACCCTTCTCTTCCCAAAGCTGTTTCATTATCCCCATGTAGCCTTTCTTCCTTCCATTGTCAAAACGCGGTGGGTTTTCTGAGTTAGCCAGTCGCTGGGCTTGCTTTTTGCACTCCAAAATATCATGATTCCTCACCTCAGTCCATTTTATCCTTCCATTTATCCGCACAAGTCGTTCCTGCGATCCATTACTTGCCATGTTATGACCACAATGTCGGTAAACTCAAATTTCAAATTAAACTAAACAACAAACCAAATTCGCTCGTTCAGAGACACCGAATTGTCCTGCAGTTCGCCAGACAACTTCACAAGTATTCAGAATACTTTTCTGTATGTCTTTTAGTGCTCTGAACTTGGCTTACTTTCAGTTGAAACGAATTTTATCAGGAGCGATAAGACACGTCTGACCTACTCGACGACCATGTGCATTATTCTTCTTATTATTATTATTATTATTATTATTGTTATTATTGTTATTGTTATTGTTAACAACTGTGTCGCTAAATGGAGGTTGGGTGCCTGAGACATCCAGGAGCTTCCACTATTGGCAGCCAGCTCCTAGATGGGAGACTGGCTCCTAGATGGAGACTGCTCCCATGGCTGGCAAATCCTGGCAACCCAGCCACGAGCCCCCACGCAGTACAGAAGACAGGGACCCGTCACACTGCTAGAAAAACAGTGGAAAGGGGAGGGAGGGAAGGGGGAAAAAGCGCTAAACGCTCCACAAAACGCTAAACAAAACGCTTCACCAAACGCTCAACAAAAACGCTAACTCTACCCGCCACAACGCAGCACAAACGTCCTTGACTCACAAGGACCAGGAATCCTGGTGTATGCGCTAATCTAACAAACCGCTGATCACAATTGGGACCTACACGCTCTTGTTGTTAACTCCGTTAAATTGCATTTAACTGCATTTATTAATCAACATTGAATTGCAGAAAGTCTGTGACTGGTTAAATGCTAATACGCTGACCATAAATGCAAAAAAGTCAAACCTTGTCATCTTTAGACCATCGCAAAAGAAGCTTAATTATCAGATTAATATAAGGATATAATATATAGATTTAGCCAAGCCTAAAAGCGGGGCTCCCGTTTAGTACTTTCATTTCCCTTTAAACTGTAAAAGCATTCTAAAATATTGCGAAGGATTCACAAACGTTTTTGACTATAGGTTAGTGTTGAGGTCGGTTAACAATTTTGTCTGTTTTCCACAGCACGGAGTCTTTCCGCTTCTCGGCGTTCTTCGCTACAATTTTGTCTGTTTTCCACAGCACGGAAATCTAGTAAAACAATCTAGCGATCTAGTAAAACAATCTAGCGATCTAGTAAAACAATCAAGCGATCTAGTAAAATAATTACTGGTCAGCGGACAGCTTCCAAATAAATCACGTCACCTCGATGAGTTCACACATGAGCCCAAAATATGGTCATGTGATACTGGTCAGTGGCTATCCCGTTTTGACAGCTGTCAATTGACCATGTGAATGTCCAATATAAAAGATGTGAATTTGCCAAGAGACGCCTGAGATACCCCTCCCTTCCTTTTGATAGTCTCCCCTACCCTACCCGTACAATCTGTAGACGCGTACGTACATACATACGTACGCTCGGTCAGTCACGTGACAACCAAACGAAAAGAGGTTGACCATATTCCATGAGTATGGGGCTCTGTCCCTCGCGCGCGAAGCGCGCGTGGGAGCCCCGCTACAACAATGCCTCACATAGTGATACTTTTCTCTAATGCAAAGATTATAATATATAGATTTAGCCAAGCCTAAAAGCGGGGCTCCCGTTTAGTACTTTCATTTCCCTTTAAACTGTAAAAGCATTCTAAAATATTGCAAAGGAATTCACAAACGTTTTTGACTATAGTTTAGTGTCCAGGTCGGTTAACAATTTTGTCTGTTTTCCACAGCACGGAGTCTTTCCGCTTCTCGGCGTTCTTCGCTACAATTTTGTCTGTTTTCCACAGCACGGAGTCTTTCCGCTTGTCGGCGTTCTTCGCTACAATTTTGTCTGTTTTCCACAGCACGGAGTCTTTCCGCTTGTCGGCGTTCTTCGCTACAGTTTTGTCTGTTTTCCACAGCACGGAGTCTTTCCGCTTGTCGGCGTTCTTCGTTAACATTTTGTCTGTTTTCTCGAGCCCGGACTCTTTTTGCTTGTCGGCGTTCTTCGCTATAACTTTGTCTCCTTTCTCTTTCCCGAGCGCGCCTTCTTTGGCGATCTTCTTCGCTCATTCTTCCCCAGTTAATTCTTGCTCTCTGCCGCTCTTTCCCGTTGCTCTTCACCTGAACCCTGTGTTCTGCAAATTATATTTTCTCTGCTATTGTTTGTTGACATAGCAATAGAAATTGTTTCGTTTATCCTTTAGTAAAACTTTAACAGTGTAATAATATTGTCTCAAAAGGACAATGAAGTGAAAATTTCTTTTTCAGTCGTCAACGCAATTTCCCGCAAAAATACGCGGGCTACCAGAACTCGAGACTTGAGCCCGCGATCTAGTAACACAATTACTGGTCAGCGGACAGCTTCCAAATAAATCACGTCACCTCGATGAGTTCACACATGAGCCCACACAATGGTCATGTGATACTGGTCAGTGGCTATCCCGTTTTGACAGCTGTCAATTGACCATGTGAATGTCCAATATAAAAGATGTGGATTTGCCAAGAGACGCCTGAGGTACCCCTCCCTCCCTTTTGATAGTCTCCCCTACCCTACCAGTACAATCTGTAGACGCGTATGTACGTACGTACGTACGCTCGGTCAGTCACGTGACAACCAAACGAAAAGAGGTTGACCATATTCCATGAGTATGGGAGCCCCGCTATAAAGTTTCTGGGAATGCTCATTGATAAAAACTTAACCTGGAAAGATCATATCGACCATGTTGCCTCCAAAATTAGCAGAGTTGTTGGTATTATTGCCCTATTAAGGCACTCTGTCCCTTTAAATACTTTAATTGAAATTAACTGTTCTCTGATTTTCCCATATACATACTATGGAATTGTCGCCTGGGGCCAAGCTGCACATGTTTATTTGAGGAAGATCTTTATCTTACAAAAACGAGCTCTTCGGCTAATGTTCTGTGCTGGCAATAGATCTTATGCTATCCCTTTGTTTGTCTCTGCTAATGCCTTGCCCCTCGATATGCTTTATTTTGAAACAGTTTGTTCTCTTATGCACGACATATCTACCAATTCTGTGCCTCAAAATTTGATTGTCAGTTACACAACCCGCCTCGTTTAGCTTCGCTATAGGCAGGTTGTGTGTTTCTCTAATTTGGTAAATTTAAACTATTGAAATAAAGTGATGATGATGATGAGGGTGTTATGTGACAAAGCGGCAGAGTACCTTGTATGACATCAATGACTTCTGTTTTTCTAAGAATGACACGCTATGGTAAACACACCTTGATTCTATGAATTTTGAAAAACACAGTTCTGTAAAATTGTGAAATATAATGGAAACCATCACATTTTGAAAATGAAATACAAAGCCAATAGAAAGAGTGGAAAGTATGGAAGAGTGTTAGTGTTCTTATTGTTCTTTAATCAACAGTTCTGTTCTTCTTTGCTACCGTCAGTCACATTAGGGTCAAAGGCCACATCACACTTTGTGATTGGTGGATTTGTTGGTTTCTGTTTTAAACAGTGAGTCAGCTGTTGCTGTGAATGCGATTGACGGCTGTAAAAAAACAAAAATGTTTATCAGATTTCAAAGTCTAGAGTCCACATGTTTTTGAAAGGCACAGTAATTCAATCTTCCGCTTTGACAATACAAGCTTAAAACAGCCTTAAAGCGGCCTGTCAGTTTAAAAGTTTAAAAACAACAA
>BLFK01000340.1:113053-140553 GCA_014634185.1 Astreopora myriophthalma | reverse complement strand
CACAGTTACTGATCTAGAGGTATTACTATAGCAACCAACGGTCACACGACAAATTCAATCCATGGAAATACATTTTTTCACGTTGCGTGGAACTTGCGAACTCGAGCATCCGTGTAGCTTTTTCCCGCTCCGTTTATCAAGACAACTCTCGTAACTCAAGTGTCTCTTTCTTGCTTAACGTCCTCGATTGGCACTACTTTCTGCGCATCGTGAGTTTTAAAGATTCAACTTCATGTAGAAGTCCTCCCCTAACCTTAATGGGGTGGATCTCTCTTAGGTATGTGACTCTCTCTCTCAATCTCAAACAAGACAATCTCATGATGTGGTATTCAACCATCTCTCTTGCCGAACAGATAGATTCAAATTTTCCTTTTTCCCGCGCACTATCCCTGTTTGGAACAGCCTCGCTGAAGAGGCTGTTCATTCCCTTAACCCTACGGCCTTTGGTTCTAGGGTGAATGCGTGGCGAAGTTGCTCAGTGGCCTGACCTCAATTGGTCTTTGCAGATAGTTAATATTAACATCGCGATTCTATTCCTGTAATCGAACGGCTCCGAGCAAAAACCTCTTAACTGATTTCTTTAGCGCGTTTGGTCATTTTGCGAAATTGCGGCCAAATTTCGCGCAATACACGGAAATCAAGTTATGGATTTACCTATCCTAAGTGATGTGAACAAAATAACAAAGAAAAAGAAAAAAAAATCTGGGCCCTGGGGAAAGGGGGGTAGGGTCACAGGAGCAAGAAAATATGAAAGTACAGGTTATAACATAGCCACGAAATTCGCTCAGTTGAATTCACTAGCGCCAGCGTGCGTATGTAATATAAAGTGGCGTGTGCAACTTTCCTTCTCGCTGAGAAATTTTTCTCGCTCGTCTCACTGCTCGTCTAATTCGTTCAATTTCTCGAAGCTACGGTCCAAACTTGAATAGTGGAAGACCAAGGGGAATATTTCATGTCGTTCCGCATTTAACACGTGTAGTAACTGCTGAGGAATGAAACCGATATGACCGGGTTAGAAGCCTAGAGAGAGAATTGAAAATTCATCGCCATGTGCTCAAGTCCTGCAAAGAACCTTACACTTGGTCATTTCACGTCGTCATTTAGGAGATGTCGGCAAAGAAATGTACAAACTCTAAAGCGCATGTGCAGAGCTATTGTTTTTGCTCACTAAACATATTTTTTTTGGCGTCGCCGTCTTTGTTTAGTAAGCTGAGCCTCTCTATTCTGTGAGGGCCACGTCATTTAAAATTGCAATATTTTTTTTAATTCCTTTGTTTGTCCAGTGCGCTAAAACTTGCGCAAAGTAGGAGAACTAAATCGTTGATTGCATTCTCAGTTCTTTAGATCAAGGAAGCGATGATGTGAGCCATGGAGATGAAGCTGATACCGACTCACTGACAGCCGAAGAAGCATAGATTGTTAAAGCAAGCATGAAATTTGAAGCTGAGCATTAGGAATGCGTGCGAGTGTTGCCCTACAAAGAAAACGATAAATACGTGATTCGTTTCTACGTTTTCAGTGGCAAGTCTGGTGTACTCGAGAACTTACGAGTAGCTGCCCAAGATTGCTTTGCCCAAGATTGCTTTGAAAAAGTGAAGGAGCGGTAATCTTCGAAAAACGTCGTGAAGGTAGAAGTGTTTGCCTTCGTGGAGTTGGCATAATGTTTGCTAAGCGTGGCAGTACTTATCAAACTTGTGCCATAGTTTAGAAGCCTAAACCTTTAGAGGTCGCCCTTGATGCCCTTTCGTCAGAAATCTCAGAAGGTCCTGAAGTTTGTACCTTGCGAATCGTATCAGATTTGCACAATGTAGTTGCCTGAAACCTGATCTTCACTCCTTGTAGCATTTTAGAGTTTCAGTCCTTGTAGTCAGGCTATCAGTGGCAGTCCCTCTTTGCGAGATGGTCACCACGGGGAGCTATTAGGAAGCTTAAGCAACGGGTACGGCAACGGCAACATGCATTTTACATTCTGGTACAATTCCTTTCCGTCCTCGGCGAAACAACACGGACCTTAAGATACCAGGACGGGAAGATCTAGGACGGTTACCGGAAGTAACGTCGACCCTCCACACATGCGCACGACTTCCTAGCACCCAGCGATATCCCGTCCTGGTCTTGTCGAGGACGCCATTTCTGTGTTTTGCCGTCCTGCAGAGAGCGTGAGTATTTTACTTCTTATTCTGATTCCGAAACTATTGGAAGCGGCATTTTCTGTGGTTTTGGAAACAGAATTTCGTTAACGTAGCATTTGCCGTTATTTGAAGCTGTAAGTTACGCTTAAAGTGATTTTGATTGTTTTTGTCAGTGTATATGCAAGGATATCTCTTCTCAGTGCGATGCAAAGCCCTTCAGTGCCATCACACTTTGTTCCTTGTTGGCAGATAAAAGTCTGAGGTATAAAAGTCTGAGGGAGCTGAAGGGCATCAGAAGAACTGGAATCTAATTTTGATTAAACGAAACTCTGCTAAGCACTCGCTAGCTTCCTTGTCAGCCAAGTGGAATTTTCTATGGCATTCATACGGAAAATCTGGAGTTTTGGACTTGTTTAAATCATAGAGGAGAAGAAATTCATTCTCCAATAATTGTCCGTCATAAAAGATGTCAAGAGGAAGGTCGCGAACCCCTTCAAATGATGCCATGATTTGCCCTTACAGGATCTGTAAACAATGTTTTCCGAGTAGCCGTCGTTGATTTAAGTTTCATTTTTGGCGCCTTTAAGACGTTGAACAATCCTCAGGATTTCTCGACCACAATCCCCCGTCCTAGATCTTCCCGTCCTCTTATCTTAAAGTCGCTAACAACGATAAATGATCACAATCATCTTCTTGCGGAGAACGTCAGCACACGACAATGAATTGTTCTTTCTCTCTTCAAACTCGAACGCCGTACATACCAGTTTCATTCCTGAATAACACATTTGACAGACTGAAAGAGTTGAAGTAATTGCAAAGTGGTAACAGTTGTGCCAATTTCCACTTCGAAGCGACATTCTCATTGCTGTTGCGGTCCTCGTCGCTAAAGCTTCCTGTTAGATAAGTGGACGTAAAAAAAAAACGGCCCAAAGCCTGGTGCAAAGCAACTGAGGGGCAGAGGCCTCTCTCCAGTCTCTTTTGTTTACCAAGTTGTTGCGAATGGTTCCCCTGTTTTTTTCCTTTCGTTCCTTTTTGAATCACGTAATTCTTGTGCGTTTTGTATTTTTTGTGGACGATTCCGTCTAAATTACGAGCTAGATAAAGGAAGCAAAAGAAAATGTCATTTCTGACGAATGAGCCTGCGAATGAGGCCGAAATTACTATTTTGTCGGCACGAGATACGACAAAGCCTGGGCTCTAGCCCAGCAATTTGTGGGTGTGCAAGTAGGGGTATAAAAAGGAAGTGTATATCACGTGGTTTTCATCTAGACCTCAGAACCAACCGCCTCTCTATTCGGTTCGTTACGTTTACGTTACTTTTTTGTTCTCACTTACCCGTCTGTGCTGTGTTCTTCAACTTTAAACACTGTGAAGCCTTTCGTAGGATGGGCTCCAAATTATTTTGATCTCGAGTCATGGTTCCTACCCAGATTTCCTGCCTTTTTTCCCCACGGGGGTTTTTCGGGCAGGTTTTTTCTGGCCTCCGTTTGTAGCAATTCCTTTGTTTGTTAGCTGCTGTTCAGCTCTGTTGCTTTAAGAGCTTTTTACTTTGTACAAGCTTTGTTTTGCCTTGTCTGCATACACTTACTTGTAACTGTGTAAGTGGTTACACGGCTGTAATATACGTATTGTAATTTGATTCACTTATGCATGCCACTGGCGTAATTGCTCTTATACTGTGGCACTTACATTAGGGACAAGCTTTGTTTTGCCTCGTCTGCATGCACTTACATGTAACTGTGTAAGCAGTTATACCGCTGTAATATGCCTATTGTAATTTGATTAATGTATGACATACCATTGGCGTAATTGCTCTTATACTGTGGAACTTACATTAGGGACGTGACAGAGTTTTGGCTTAGTTTTGCTTTGAGTTCCCAGTATAATTAGTACCTTTAGTCTATGGTACTAAGATTGAGGAAACTATAATTCAGTCCGTTGACGTGTTTTCGGTCCCCAGCGTAATTGCTGTAAGTCATTCGGGTCATCAGTGGGTTTCTGTTCAGTTGTCCTACAGGTTCGTAGCTTTCACCGACGTGCGGGTAATCTTGCCTACGAGCCGGTAATAAGCGGGATACAGTCCTGTAACGAGTTCCGAGTGTTTTTGTAAGTAATTGGTGTTAAGTAAAGGATGTAACATATAGCAGGCGTTGGTTCTCGCCATGCCCTCCCCAAATAAACTTATTTGCATTATACCGTTGTGCTGTGCTTTTTGCCGTGAAGTGGAGACAAAATGAATAATTTGATCTGCCATGTGGTTGTTGTCGGCCCCTCTTCGGTATCCGTCAACTGAGTGAATCACGTAAATTAGACCTTGTACTTCTGTCATTGTGCTGTCATCGCCCTTTTCGTGGCTCACCTGTTTCCAGGACCAACTGTTCCTAGTGCCCAGCCCACAGTGGCTCAGAGGACCAGGCGGCTCTGAGGACGAGAATGACCGAGACGGCTATGGGAACAGAAATGGCGGTTTTATGAAGGCGGAAATTTAAGCAAACATAACTGAGATTCCATCTTGTCCATTTACCCTGGAGGAAATCACATTCCTTCGAGACGCCCTCATTCAGAGGTTTTCGAAGGTGTAGAATATAACCTCCCCCCCCCTCCAAAAAATAAACATAAATAAACAAGAGAAAACCGACTAAAACCAAACCTGTAGGGAAGGGATGCCGCGGGTGCACACGCACCCCTACCCCAACGGCGCCCCGGAGGTTCGTCTGTTGGAGGCGAAAGGTTGACAATAGAGAAAAACATTTTAAAAACTTTTGGCGGTGGTAATCAGTGTATTGTTCTAGATCATTGTGTAGTTTAGAGGCACTATTTGGAATTAAGAAAACCCCTCTGGGATGGAATTGGACGAACATTTGTAGTTTGCTTGGCGAGCTTGGTATAAAGACTGACGCAAGACGGATTATGCCTACAATCTTGGGAGGGCGTCTTCCAAGATGCACCAAAAATTATTGATGTTCTGCTGTTGTCCTTATTGGTTTCCCAGTCCTTGGCACGCTTGTTTCTTTCCTCATCGTATTACGCGACACGTAAGACTTGAAACTGTTCAGCGAAAATGTCCCAGGCATTCCACAACAACAGCGATAACATCGAGAAAACTCGATTAGCAGTAATTGTACAATGAAAAGAAAGCTAGCTGAAGATGGCTGATCAGTCACATAATACTAACCGCTTACTAACCGAGCTTGCTCGGGCCGTACTGGGGAATAGGGAGCTTTAGCAACTAGGACGGCAACGGCAGCGAGAACATCGCTTCAAAATCGGAATTCAATTCATTGTAATCACGTCGCGGTTATTTCAATTTTTCAATATGTAGAATGTGTGTCTGTTATCCAAAAATGAAACTGGTATGACCCGGCGTTTAAATTAGGAGAGAGAAACAAAATTCAACGTCGAGTGCTGACGTTCTCCCGAAGCCGCTGATTTTGGTCATTTGACGTCGTTGCTTTGCAGAGGACGGCGAAGAAATGTACCAAAATGTAAAACGCACGTGGAGGGCGTGCAGAACGATTGTTTTTACTAATTAAACGTGTTGTTTTGTGACGTTCCCGTCGCCGTTGCCGTCCTCGTTGCTAAAGCTCGCTTGGCCCGAGGACGTCACGACTGTTATTTCCGACAAATTCTTTACAAATGACCCGACCGCTCCACGAATACGAAAGCCAAAAAGAGGCACTTTTCAGATACCAATATCTCTGCGATACAATACCCGATCACTTTGAAAGTCCAGAATATGTTTATTTCGTACTTAAGCTACACATTTCAATCAAAATTGAGTGAACAAGAAAAGGTACTTTGGTTCATTTGACCGTTAAAATGGACTTCGCGGTCCCTGGATCTATGATTACTTCTAGTTTATACCTGTTAGATAGCATTCTAAGTATTGTACAAAAAAATCATCTGCTTCAGTGTTTTAATTTTGTTGTAATTCATAAATTTAAGTGTCTGCGTAATACTTTTAAGAAAGAATAGAAATCTCATCTTTTGATTGATGAAATCAATCTCCGATTCGAAGGAAAACTAATGGCTCTCTCGGAGAAATCACGGGCCAGAACCAGCCACAATTGCCAGGGACCGTTGTTGCCATGGTTTTTAAAGAGCACAATTTAAAAACAGTAGCATAATTTGAAAAAACGAGCACAATTTTAGCATAACTTGGCCCAAAATAGAGCAGTGCTACTACCATAATCTTCTACTTTTATTAGCACAATCTATAAGAGCCTACTCCACCGTCCATATCGTCAACCGCACCGCGAATCAAAATTCCACTACAAACCGCTGACATTTAGTCTAAGAACGTTTCACCTCTTTTGATTGCCGATTGAAAGCACCTTCCTTCACATCATTTTTAATCCAGAAGTGATTTTTCGCAAGGAGATTCACTGTTTTGGATTAGTTTTTCGCAATTTGTTTTGAGGTTTGGACGTGGCGTGTTTTTAACTAGCCAATGATAAGCCAATCGATATGCAAAGCAATTACCTGCAACCGGTGCTAAGCGCGGGAAAATGCATAGCAAGTCACAACAGGCCATTTTCGCGTTCACTTCAACCTCTTTTTCAAAGTGACTCTAAGTACGAATTATTTCTTATGAAAAGCAGTTCTTATAAACATATAAAGTAAAACTAATTACCATCAATAAACTTTCGTACCTGTACTCGCTTTGAAATAGAACCTGGCGTGAACTGGGAAATGGCCTATTCGTTTTGCTTTCGCCTGTGATTGGCTGGGAATATAGCACGAGATTTTTCAGCCAGTCACCAAGCGTTGAAATGTAAAACCAAAGCAGCTTTGGATACTTAATTGAAAGCCACTCGATTTGTCTTTGAAGTCAGAAGTCCATAACCCAGAGGTCTCCATCTGCAGTGGAATGCGGCCCATTAGTTTTATTAAAGTCTGGTTCACATATAATCGCAGGCAATCGCAGACGATCGCACATGATCGCATAATCGCAGAAATCACCCAAGCGAACAGCACAGACCAAGTGTTCTCATATGATCGCAGCTATCCGTCAAACCTGAGCCAACGATTTTTTTCAGCGGTAATACAAATGTAGCACTGTATTGCAATCTTTTGATCATTCAGAATCCAACATCGAGGCGATTGATGAAGAACTTTTGTTCGGTGTAAATATTCTTCTCTTGATGACCCTACTTAAAAAGAGAATAGCTCAACGATCGAAAGAGAAGCGTCGCAATTTTGGGAGATAGGGAAACCCACGACACTTCTCACACGTTGTTTTCAGAGCTTCGACTATTTGATCGGTTGAACAGGCAATCGTATTTCCTAACACCTTCCATGAACTTCTCCTTGTCAATCTGACCCTCCATCTTGTAAACACTCAAGTGAAGAGCTCCTGTTGTTGGAAAACATAGCATTGTGGGACACATTCCAATCTCACGATCGCAGAATTCTGTTCACATGTAATCACACCCGATCGCAGGCGATCGCACACGATCGCGGGAATACAATATGGTTCTATCTCTGCGATCGTATGTGATCACGATGGCGCATGATCGCACACGATCGCAGAGCAGTTCACATATAATCGCACTCGATCGCACTTGATCGTGCGCGATCGTCTGCGATCGCCTGCGATTATATGTGAACCAGGCTTTATGGCATTATCTATTTTTAGAACCGCTGCTGCATAATTTTGCATTTAGCACGAGCAAATCCCTGTAGCGGCTCTTGGTTGCGGACCAATCAGACGCGTTGTGGTCATCATGGCCAATCTGATTGGCAGTTATTTGGCGGGACCTCTACTCTAAATTTAGGTAAGACAGTAAACTGATAGGCCAAGGCCAAATGAGAGAGATCGAAACCTCTGCCGAAGGGTGAAGTATATCTAGTGAGTCCAGGAGCTCAGACCCACAGAGACCTAGCAAGGCAACATTTGTTTGTGGGAGGAGGGGAGGTTAACTTGCAGCAGATTCTGTAAAATCAGTGGAACCAAAAATGCTAACCAGTTTGTGTCAGTCCTTAACTTGTTCGATAAGAATGGATTATTGAAAGGCATTTTTCTACCCATGTCGTTTCTTAGCCTTTTTTCAAACGAAAACCGTTTTTGATATGACTGAGGAGTTGTGGAGTATGCTGAGACTGGCAAAGGTTTTGTAGAAGATCTTGCTACATAGTAACCCGGGCGTTGCAAATTACTCTTAAGTGAAGAAATATCAATGAAATCTCTTCGTAAATAAAAAATGCAAAGGAAGAGCCCTAAAATAATCTATGAGTGAAGATCTAGGAGAACAAGATGTACTGAGTCAATTGAACAACGCAACTAGAACGAAGTCTTGTGTAAGCTGAAACGTACTCATTCGGCGGGGGGTGCGGAAAAGTCCCAAGCAAAGGCATTAAAATTATTGCCCCCATGGTCCCACCCTACAATATAACGCCGCTCCACAGACTCTCGGTCTCCACTTGACAAGCGTCGTTCTAGCACTGTATAATCACATCAAAATTTAAGACTAAATTTTCAATTTCTTTCTGTTGTTTTTTAATGTAATCAGCTACGTAGCTATGTAGGGTGGCTTTTGTTTTGATAAAAAAAAAGTGGATAATTAGATTTTGGAAGCCACGATTCATTGAGTGACATTTTAAGTTCCGTTTGATTCAAGTTTCAAGTTCATGCTTGGAGATCATTCAGTGCTAACCTGTTCGCTCGCTGACCTGTTTGTACGATTTTGCTGACCTGATATCCGATTGAACTGCTTTTTGTTTTCCCGTATAAACCCTGTAAAGCGGTACGATAACTAACTGGCACAGGCCATGTTGTGAGTCTGGCCTGACCGTGAAAAGAATGGTGGGAACTGTTGACCACTAGACGCTTAGGCGTCTTTCACAGTTGGTACGCGAGCCCTGTGCCCGGGCACTGGTACGAAACTCAAGTGCGTTGTTCAGACTTCGGTGCCCAGTTTTGAATGCGTGTTCACATTCGGTGCCCAGTACCTTGTCAGGAGCAGGGGTTTGTAGGTAAAGTTCTTGGGCACTCCCCAGAATCCTGTGTAGACTTGTGCCCGTGCCCAGCTCAGTGCCCGAGTACGAGGTCTGGACCCGTGCCCGAGCACCGTGCCCAATTATTGGCACGTGTTCATATTGGTGGCCGTCAGGCACCGAGCCCGGGTACGGTGCTCGGGTACCAAATGTGAACGACGCCTTTATTAGACATGTAAATAAAGTTGATGATGGTGATGATGACTTGGCAAGTGCCACGTATTAGGGCAAAACTTTGATCAGTCCTAATGATTGTGGTTAGTGCAAGGGACAGGTGATGAAAAAATTAAACTGGGTTTCAAGAGGCTGTATGTGGACAAATAAAGCATTCAGACAATGATTAAATGGGTAGCTTGTATGGTATGATGACATGAAGTATATACCACACCTGCCTTTTCCTATCCAGATCGCTCGCGTATTTTCTCAGCCTCCAGTCTTCCGCTGTCACAGTGATATGTGTATCCCCGTGATTCCGGCGTGTATCCCCGTGATATGTGCACATGTATCCCCTCCAGCATGGCTGCCAGAGATATGTATACCCCCTACCTCTCCCCTTCAAACAAACAGTTGTTTCTTTCGTTATTTGTCTTCGTTTGTTTTTTCTATTACAAGAATATTTATGTTTATATGACTCTGTTGAGGAAAAGAAACAAAGGACACAAGATTTTGACTTGGCGCTTTCGCAAGCACGCACGCACGCACGCAAACTCTAACTCTACTATTTAGATAAAAATTAAGGCTTCTGTAATAAAGTTTTTAATGTGCACAGGTATTCATTAGCTATTAAGCCATGCAAGACTCCACAAGACAGCCACGAATGGAAACAAAATAGGGGCTGTTTTTAGTGTACCTTTGCATGGGCGGCAACGTTGACAGCATTTGCATCTGTTTTTTGTTTGTGTTGCTAGTAGTAGTAGTAGTAGTAGTAGTAGTAGTAGTAGTCTTTCTTGCCAAAAGATAAAAGTACATATCTTTTGTTACATTATAGTCGCCTAAAACACTCAATAGAAATCCACCCTAATATTAAACTAGTTAAACTACAAATGGATGAAAAAATACCAACGTTAGACTCTACATTAACTTGTATTTAAAAATCAGTCTATTTACATAAGATGTCTTAAATCGTTCGGTGTTAACTTGGGGAGGGCACACTGTTTTTTACGCAAATTGTATTCATTCTCCTTTGTTGGTAGTAAATACGAACCTAGCGGATGGTTAGCTATTCAGGTAATAGCCTTTAAAATCTTGCAGTCCTGTCTATATAAAATGTCCTTAATAGAAACAGCAAAAGAAGCAAAGCGGCGCTTGTAGCAGCGATCCAAAAAAGGTTGTGTCATATTCAAGTCTGATTCTGACGCTCCATACACAGAAAGGCAATAGGTAAAATTCGTTAGGACCAAGGACTTAAATAAATGGTCCATCTCTACTTCAGAGTATTGCTCCTTTCTAAGAGACCTTAAAACATGCAAAAATCTGTTTGCTTTGACTAGTTTCAGTCTTCCATGTTCACTGAACTTGCTGTGGCTTTGGAGGGTAACACTTAGTAACGACACACTGTTACACTGTGGAACATTGCAAATCTGCTCATATTGCGGGTTATTGTTCATCTTCCTAGCAACAAGTTCCTTACATTTGCTAGGGTTACAAATCATATTATTCTCTCTGGACCAATTTAAAAATGGTTTTACTAAACGGTCAGACGAATCAGAATTAGTGTTTACCATAGCCAAGATAGTGGAGTCGTCTGCATATTTAAAAAGGACAGGAACGTCATTATGAAAAATATTTAAATCATTAAGAAAAACATTAAAAAGGTAGGGGCCGCTAACACTTCCCTGAGTCGTTCCCTTGTTGACTGCCTTCCAAGTACAAACATGGTAACCAGATGAAACACGCTGTTGTCGTTCATGCAAAAAACTATGGTACCAGTTAACTATGTAGGGGTTTAGCGGTAGCTGCCTAAGTTTTGCAGAGAGTAAACAATGGTTAACAAAATCGAAAGCTTTGCTAAAATCCAAAGTAAAGATACGAACTGCCTTACAATCTTGATTATCCAAATATTTATAAACATGATGTTGAATAGATATTAATGCGTTCGTACAGTTACCCACTTGCCTGTAAGCAAACTGGGTGGGGGTCAGACATTCCTCAACAGCTTTCCTCGCATGCTAGTTGTCTGGTCCATCTTAAGAGGAGACGAACCTACCCTATTACAATATTTCATAGACGACACTTCCTCAGCTTGGAATAGAATTATTACCCAACAACATATAAGCAAACATGAAATGAACAATTTTTAAAATTAGTTACCAATTTCCACCTAATGTAACTATCAAATTCACTATCAAAATTAAGTCACTGTCAGATTCAACTGGGTTGAAAAGGTACATTGGTATACATTTAGAGAGACTCAACAGCTGACGTTTGTCAGAGCTAAGAATCTCTCTTTTGAATCTCTTTACTGCGGCCAATGCATCTTTTTAACACAGTTCATAATAATTTTTTAGTGATTCCGCACTCCCAACCATGCAGCACCACAGTTAATTAGAAACCTGCCCCTTGATTCACCTAGTTGATCAATTATGCAGTCTAAACTTTGATCAATCTGTTATCATTTTGTACAGCACCTGCGAAAATGGTTCCTCTTGGAACCATTTCGGAAGTGACGTAAGGGAGTGTGACTTTACTCAAGGTGTTTTATTAATCTCTTCTTTTCCTGCGGTGTGCAGGTGAATTGTGAGGGGTTTGCCATGGTAGGTGCTGCAGCTTCACCCCTGGCCAGCTCTGTGGAGAAGACAAATGGAGCCAAGCTCAGGAGACTCGTCGTCGATGGTGGAAGCGCAGTTCTGAGGAATGTGTTTGATATACACTACCCTCCTGCAAACTTGGCTGTTGATCTCACTGCCCGCTATTCCATTCTTAACAACCTTTCACATCGACGTATTCTTAGTTATGACCAGTGCGACAAGCTGTTCCCACGCGGAGAAGCTGCCCCAGACTTCAACACTTTTGATATCAATCTGCTGTTCCTCCTTCTGATCCTGATATGTGGGCTATCCGCTCCTACCACGGAGTGGCATTCTACGCCAGCCCCAAGTGTTACCTCTCTCCTGATCATGAGGCAAATCTTACTCGTATCAAGTTTTTCTATAATCGTTTGAATAGGCCTGTGGCAAACACAGGTGTCGATACACCAACGTTCGATACTCTGTGGGAGGAAATCCCGTTCTTGTGGCGCTCGGATTAAGTCAAGCAGATATAGACAGATTGAAGGTGGAGTGATGTGGACAACAAGATTATGTTGACACCTAAAGTGAATGAGCAAAGAGTGAAGAGAATATCAAGACGCAACTGAAAGATTGCGTCAGTTTCTGACTACAACTCAACAGACCGTTGCGGAAAGCAAGTGTAGGATTAAAGACGTAAATCAAATTGTCGCTCAAATCTGTCAGACCCAGCTCAACACAGATCGAGAGGATAAAATCTTAAAAAATCTCTTGGAAACCCTAGCCTCGCTACTAGATAACGGCAGCCAAATAGATTCTGTTTACCACGATATGTCAAAGGCGTTCGACAAGGTTAGACACGATCTCCTCATACATAAGCTTCAGGAGGTGTGTTTCGGCGGGAACTTACTAAGATTGCTTAAAGCGTACCTCTGTGGTCGGCGACGGCGTGTTACGATAATCGGCGCAACCTCTTGTGACCTACCAGTCACCTCTGGGGTCCCTCAGGGGTCGATCCTAGGCTCGGCTCTTTTCCTGATATATGTGAACAGGCTCCCTAATGTCGTCACCCATAGCGAGGTGGCGTTGTTCGCCGACGATACGAAGATCGAAAGGGAAATTAAGAGCCAGAATGATTGTGCCTTACTCCAGGAGGATCTCGATAGTACCGTAGCCCACAAGTGCACTCCGAATTCCAAACCACAATCCCAATTCTAAAAGCTCACTCCGAATTGTAAAAGCCCACTCCGAATTCCGAAACTTCACTCCGAATTGGGAAAACTCATTCCTAATTCCAAAACCTCACTCTGAATTCTACACTCTTTTACTCGCTGAGTATGACATTGACTCCACGGTTTAACTCGGAAGAGATTAGATCGAGCTTTCTGGAAATGTATCATGGGTACAGTGATGTCCTCTAGCGCAAGATATATGGCTAGTTCGGATTGACCTTTTGCAATTCAGAGTGAGCTTTTAGAGTTCGGTGTGAGCTTTGGGAATCGGGAGTGAAGTTTTGGAATTCGGAGTGAAGTTTAGGAATTCGGAGTGAGCCTTTGGAATTTGAAGTTGGCTTTACAATTCGGAGTGAGCTTTTAGAACTCGGAATGTGGTTTGGAATTCGGAGTGCACTTGCGGGCCACCGTACGATAGTCTGTCTGCATGGTCTGTTGCAGCTGGTCTGGCATTTAACGAGAGCAAATGCAGGCTTTTAACAATCACAAGGAAACATAAGCCCACCTCCGCTAGCTACAAAGTGAATGACCGCTTCATTCACCCTACAGAGTCAGAGCACGGTCTGGGCGTCAGGGGGTCTCGGTATCCAATGATCTAACTTCCTGCAAGGAAGTATTCGAGGGGGCTGCACGCGCAAACAAATTGCTAGGAGCGCAAGGTACATT
The DNA here is from genome assembly GCA_014634185.1 of Astreopora myriophthalma. Classification (NCBI taxonomy): domain Eukaryota; kingdom Metazoa; phylum Cnidaria; class Anthozoa; order Scleractinia; family Acroporidae; genus Astreopora; species Astreopora myriophthalma. The sequence goes on along the minus strand of BLFK01000340.1, from coordinate 126,801 downwards.
CAAAGTACCTCTGTGAGGCGCACTCTATACCTGGGCCTAGTGCGCCCGCACGTTGGTTATGCCACTCAGGTCTGGGCGCAGTTCATTGAATTAATGATCAAGTTGGAGAGGATCCAGAGACGAGCTACCAAATTTATTTTACATCTGCCTTGTTCTACTGCTGTAGAGTGCAAAGCACGTCTACAGTCCTTACATCTCCTTCCAGTTTGTTATTGGCACGAACTTCTTGATTTGATGTCTTTCTATAAAGCCAGGCATAACTTAGGCCCGGTTCAAACGTCGAACTTTACATGTGCCGAACCTAATACCTATTTGGGTCGACCCAAATAATTAAGTTCGACAGTTGATTCAGACGTCGAACTTAATGCAGTCGAACCAAAATGCCGAACAACAAAATAAAACCATTACGGTTAGCGGTTACTGATATGAACCCAAGAGGATTCAACATGGCGGAGTTCTCGGAAAATCGTGCGGGAAACAACTCGAAAGAATTTGTCATCGCTAATGCCATCCGTGAAGGAAGAAGAAGGCGCCTTAACATACAAATGGCGTTAAACCACCTAGTTGCTCGGAGGAGGAGAGTATTGAATGCTTGTTTTCTTGTTTATTTCATCCCAACGAAACAACATCACTCCTGTGTCTCGCTCCTGTCGTCGGTTGACCAGAAACACTGGATGGTGGGAGAATGCTTGGAACAATTATTCAGAAGCGAGATTCAAGAAAACATTTCGGACAGAACAGGGCATACAGAAGTATTCCTTGCACCTCAAACAAGTATATTTTGTATTCTTTAGACACGAAGAACAAGATTGTTCTTCTTTCCCCGCCATTTTTTTCGAATGTAATCTTCTGCGCATGGCAACTACCTAAAAACTAGTGGGATTGTGGGAAAAAAATTGCTAATTTAATATATGCATAATGTATGCCTTAAGTTCGGCACATGTGAAGATCGACGTATGAATCGAAGTCGATCTTTTGCCATTCTGTTGGACAAGCTCAGTCGAATAGAACGGCAGAGTCGACCCTAATACAAAAGTGTCGATCCTAATTGATTCAAACGTCGAACTTTACATGTGCCGAACCTAATTATTAGGTTCGGCACATGTAAAGTTCGACGTTTTGAACCGGGCCTTAGTAAGCTTGAAGGCCTCTGTCCTAACTATTAGACACACCGCAAGGCCTTCGCTCTCCTCGTCAAGCAATGTCACGAAATTTATTCCGGAAAGATGCCAAACTACTACACATCATAGGTAATACATAGAAATGGTTATGAAACTCGACAAATTTCTTTGTTTCATGTTTTTTGTTCGCTTTTTTGGCCTTGACCGTGCACAAAACACACCTTCTTCGAGAAGATAGCCAATTAAAAGTTCCCATTAATTTATTCGCAACTAACTTGCGAAGCGAAAAGAAAAGATTGTGCACGGTCACGGTCAATTCAACATCGATAGCAACAGCACTATTCTAGCTTTTGAAATTTCCAGGGTTTCACAACCAGTCCCTCGATTAACTATGTACACATCAAAAATCTTCCTCAGATCTTGTCTTATATGAAACTCTCAAGCCAATCACATGGGCCTAGAAACTGTCAACCTGGACACTTATAACTATTAAGAACATGATGTTTAATTACTATCTGGAAGGATTACCCACTAGTTATAACCCGGACAATCCAAGGACATACAAGACAATATGCCTTAAATGTTACGATGCTGAACCTCTCAACCGCCCCATTTCTTGCTGTATGTGATTCACGCTCGTTGATTTTAGCCTCCCGGGACCGCAGTAATTGACTTGCGCTGTTGCCGTGTCCCTGCCTTTTGTATTAATTTTTCCCCCCAGTTGTCTTGTATTTTGTCTCCTTTTCTTTGTTTGCTTAGGCGAAGCTAATTTTTTAAAAAAGTGTCCCACAACTTCCCCCAAATTCGAAAACGCCGGGATTTTGTCCAGTCCCTGCTACTTATTTCTGCTACGTGTCCCTGCAACACGCTCCCTCAGTGTGCACGAAAGGCAATTTTTTTCGCTGCTACATGTTGGAGGAACATCTCGCTGAAAAATCCCCCCTGGTGTATGGCCACCTTAAAGTCGGCCCGGTCATTTAGTTTAAACATCGAAATGATCGTGTTTCCGTCTTGCATAACGCGATGCAGTTGAAATTTTTTGGTCATCACGTTTATTTCAACACGTTGTCCTTTCACAAAATGCTCTTCCAGCGAACCGTGCATATATAAAGATTATAAATATAAGACTATTTAAATAGTACAGAAGTTATACTGAACTTCCTAGCTACATTCATTAATAAGTACATGTATATGAATTTAAAATAATACTTGTAAAATTAACCTAATCACGATAAACTATTACGTAAAAAGTATGCCTAAATTACGTTATGTATAATTACTTTATACTTATTAGAAAAGAGCTTTTAAAGAAGCTTGTAAGAAATTTCGTTCAGAAAAAACACTCGTGATTTCAGTTTTACTACCCAACAGACGCAAGATCGCCTGACTTACCATTCGGTTGATTTTAGACATTTAGGCCAAGCACCGTTGTAACATTACACCCATGAATGTTTGAGGAAGGCTACACACAAAACGTTACATACGTGAATATGGGAAAGAAGCTAAACAATGTAGACCACGCGGCAACTAGCCATCGTTTCCTCTAGAAAACGAATACCAAAAACTGGGCAGCCGTTCACCGTTTCAACTACGGCTAGAACTGAAGCCAGAAAACCTGCCCCGAAAAAGTCCCTTCCGGGGAAAAAACGAGAAATGAAATGTGAGTAGGAACCAAGGCCCAGCTACTAAACACTAACAGCCTGGAATGAGCAGTCACGTGCTATACTTAGCTTAAATACGCTTCAGTCGCTACCCATAATCCAGCCTCGCTTACAGTTTCTGCTAACCAGCCTCTGTCGCAGAAATATTCAATTTCAGGCTAATCTGTAAGTAAGTAAGTAAGTAAGTAAGTAAGAACTTTATTAATGTGTCGAAATCGCTAGCATACAATGTATACTAATTGGGGACACCTAGCTAAAAATTAATTATCAAGTAAATAAAATAGAACTATCTATACATATGTATATATTGAATGAACGGTGAGTCATGCATTAAAATCAATTATGAAATATATTTACATGTGTATATATTGAATAGGTAATGAGTCATGCATTATCTAAAGATCAGTTGTTAGTTGTTGCATAAAAGACAGTCTTTGCAAGTATAATCCAGCAGGCTTGTAAAATTAACCTTTTTAACGCGTTTTTTAAAAGTGTCTAATGATTCAGACGATCGGATAGATTTGCCAAGTTTGGACCAAATGACAGGGCCCAGATAAGTCAGGCTGTGTTTGCCATAAGCAACAGTCCGAAATCTTGGTATGACGAAATCAGAGTTTGTAAGATGATACTGAGAATTAGTAGCAACAAATAAGTCAGCAATGTAAGGAGGGGCCAGACCATGTTTGACTTTATACATTATGGTTGCAATAGCTTGGAGTCTTCGCGTATAAAGTGTTGGTAGTCTCGCTCTTTGCAAGAGTTCCTCATACGTCGATTTATTGTCACAATAAACAGCGCGTATTGCTCGTTCTTGAATTCGTTCTAGTTTTCTGGTATCAGAAGAACGACAAAAATGCCAGACAGTCTGACAGTATGTGAGATGAGGTAGTATAGCAAATTTGGCAATGTGTAATTTAGCTGATGTCGGAATAAGGTTGCGTAATCTCAGAAGAACACCCGTTTGACAGGAGGCTTTTCTACAAACATTGCTCACATGATTCGAAAATGATAGTTGATCGTCTAAAGTAACTCCTAAGAGTGTTATCTCCGATTTCTGATCAATTACGATGTCATTAATAACGATGTGTAGATTTGTGACAATTCCTCGGACCCAGATTCATCACCTGATACTTTGGAAAATTTCCTTGTAAAAGATTGTTGTTATACCACTTAGAGATGTTGTTTCCTCCCTCAGTTAAAATGTTTTCCGCCTCGTTAATTGTCTTCGCCACTGAGAACAGTTGGTGGTCATCAGCATACATAAATAACCTGTTTTCGTCAGTGGAGAGGTGTAGATCGTTTTGGAAAACATTCCAAAGAAGAGGCTCGAAGCTTGATCCCTGGGGACAACCTCTCGTCGTCGCGTACCAACCGCTTGTTGCTTCTTGACTAATCCTAACTCTGTTTTTCCTATTTGTGAAATATGATCGCACAAGGGCTAGTGAGTTGTTAGAGAAACCGTATGCTCTCAGTTTGTTTAACATTAGGGGAGGGTACAGCGAATCAAATGCCATTGACATATCAGTGGACAGGACTCCAACAACATTCCTGTTGTCAACAGCCTTTTTCCATCTTTCCACCAATCCAATGAGGGAGGTCTCACAGCTCTGATCCTTTCGATATGCAGTCAGTTTGTTGCCTAACATTGGATCTATAAATGATGCCAGCTGTTTGCTCAGTAACTGGTCAAAGACTTTCCCTATCACTGTTAATACTGTAACGGGTCTATAGTTCTTAATGTCTTGTTTGTTATCTTTCTTAAACACGGGTACCCAGTCACCTTTCTTCCATTGCAGTGGCCAATCACAGGATTCGATGCAACGGTTATATAAGTCAGCGAGGGGATAAGAAAGCTCCCTACTTGCTATCTTTAAGATCTTGGATGGTATTTGGTCGTGACCTGTGCTCTTGGTATAATCCAAGTTAGATAGCACAACCGCAATTTCATTCGGCTCAAGCATATGGAATTTAAATTGTGAGGAGTCACCAGGAGGTCCACCATTACAGCTTTGCGTTATCATGTGTACACTCTCATGATGGTACAGTTCGTCCTCGGACATACCTAATAAACGAGTGTCACCGATGTCGTTAGCCACTGAAGAGAAATATTTGGCAAAGTGCTCCGCAATCTTGCATTGATCCCGTTCAATGACACCTTCGATATCTATGTTAAGTAGGACGTTTTCACACTTTTTCGACTTTGAGTGAAGAAAAGGCTTAAAAACACTGTAGAAATTCCTAGGATTCATTTTCAGATCGTCAGCTTTTTTGTTCCAGTACTCTTTGATTGCTCTCCTCCGGAGTCTTGTAGCAGTATTCCTCCACGTTTTCATTAGTTCTCGGTTCTCCTCGGTAGGGTTTCTTGCATATCGTTTCGCATACCTCCTCTTTTTCCTAATTGCAGTAGCCACTCAATCACCAGAAATTCCATTTATCGTTGAAGTGTTGTCAGTGGTTATTTCTGTTCAACTTTCTTGAATGCTGTGAATGCCTCTTCAACATATCAAAGCAAAAAAAAAAAAAGCAGTGCTTCTACAAGAAAATCAAACTTACTCGAACGCATTTGCGAGTAGTGTAAAAAATCACCTGCTTCAGTGTTTTAATTTTATTGTCATTCTTATAAATAGGAATACTTAAAAGACAACTCCTTTTGAGGGGGTTTTGAGGGAATATAGGATATCACGGTCTACTTCACCTCAGTGTCGGTGGCTTGCACTTCCGTGAATAGTTGTTTTAGTATATACTAAATCAGGGCACAGTACTTCAACGAGAAGTTAGCTGAAGTTAAGTCTGCAGCGGCTTACTGGAGCTTAATCGCGGAAGCGACAAACCCAGTTAGAAGAAACAGGATTGGTCCATTAAAGAGGGAGGATGGAAGCCTTGCCGTCAATGATACTGAAAAGGCAAACTTAATAAATGATTTATTTGCTAATATCGGCACTAGACTTGGACGAGCCAACAGCAATTATCCACAGCATAGCGATCGCACTGGCTCAGTGCCCTCTATGACTGATATCACTGTCTGCGAGGATTCGGTCCGGCGCAAACTAAAAGCTATCAAACCGAACAAATCAGCAGGCCCAGATGACATTCCACCAAAATTATTAAAACTAGCAGAGCCTGCCATTGTGTCACCCTTAACTGGCCTATTCTCATTCTGCGCATACCTCGGTGAAACCTTTACCGATTGGAAGAAAGCTCGCCTGATTCCTGTGAACAAGAAAAATGATGAATCTGACATAAACAACTACAGACCGATATCGCTTCTTAGTGTTCCTAGCAAGATTATGGAGTCTTGTGTATCCTATACAATCGTCCAACATGTTTTCCAAAATAACCTGGTCACAGAGGGGCACTCTACTGAACTATTGCTGGTACATCTCTCAGAAATCTGGAGAACAGCAATCGACGCCAACAAAGTAGTTGCTGTGGCTTTTGTTGACTTTAAAAAAGCTTTTGATTGCGTATCACATGCCATCCTATTGCATAAGTTGAACCTTCAATTTGGAGTTCAAGGCATCCTACTATCATGGCTGACTGACTACCTAACTGACAGAACTCAATTTTCGGTAGTAAATGGCCACTACTCAACCGTGCTAAACGTTACCTGCGGGATTCCCCAAGGGTCAGTACTGGGCCCCACGTTGTTCGCTTTGTACACTAATGACCTTCCAGGGGCTGTCACCTCCGGCTCTATTTTTATGTACGCGGATGACACCACCGTTTATTGTATTGGCGACAACGTCGATAACACTGTCACTTCTTTAAATAGAGCCTTATCTGAACTGAACAGCTGGTGGCTAGGGAACTCGTTAACCCCCACCGGCTAAGTGCGAAGCTATGCTCTTGATGAGAAAACCGCACATCGGGCCGCTAATTCCTGTGACTATTGGAGAGGCATGGATCGAGTGGGTAAAACATACTCGTCTTCTGGGCGTCACTTTTGATGACAGGCTTTCCTGGGTACACCATCTTACAGATTTAAAAAATAACTTTGTTAATAAGCTGAATCTCTTGAAAAGGAGTTCGTTTCTGTGCCGAAACGCCCTATTGGACTTGTATTTTAAAATAATACTGCCATCCGTTTTATATGGGCTGGTCGTTTGGGGCGGCTGTTCAAATACAGACCTTCTACAATCTTTAGAATTACTTCACCGAAGTAATATACCTCACGATACGCCTACTGACGAAGTATACCGACACTCGAACTGGAACACTTTGACCTTTTATTATAAACTTCGATTAATTAAATTATTTCATAGCGTGTTTATAGGTGAAGCACCTGCGGCTCTTTCGTACTTGACAAATAAACCTCGCACTGCATACAACCTCGGAAGGAGTAATAATGTAATCGTCCCCCGTTTTAGGTCAAAGTTTCTTAAAAACTCTATAAGCTATAGAGGCGCTATCCTTTGGAACGCTGTCTCGAGCCACTTTACTGGCCAGTTTACTGATTTTTATCGTAAAGTGAAGAAGGACTTTTATTTTAAGGAACTTGATTTTAGCGCACAGTCGGCCCAGTCACTGCCCAGGCGCTACCAAGACTTCAAATGCTTTTAAATATTTTACATTTTTTGCCTGTATTTTACATTTTATGCCTGTATTTTACATTTTATTCTGTAAGTAATTTTATTACTATTTTAACATAGTTTCATATTGTAATTATTTTCACACGACCCCACAAGCTCTGAGCTTTAAACCTTATCGTGTTTAAATAAAGGATATGATGATGATATGATGATTTGGTTTTTGGCGTGACGACTACATGGGCTGTAATGTTGGTTTCTCACTACCAATTCCCAAAATCCAAGGGTCCCCCCTTGCCAAACATTTAATGAAAAATGCAGAAATAACCCAAAAAAGCAAAATTCATCAAAAAATGCAATTCCAAGCCCCGCAAACGCGATTTTAGCATCAAAAAAGGGCCATTTTTCGAATTAGTACAAAATTTGGGGCGTAAATGGCAAATACAGTAATATAAAGTAATAAATCCATTTCACGAAATTCATGAAAAGGATCCAGCGCGTGGTCATTTGTTGCCGGCCCCTTGAAATGCATCGAGTGTGACTTTCTCGGAAACACAGGGAGTCTTAAGAGGGGGTTCCCCAGGAAGATGAGTCATACATAGCCTATTGTTTCAGATCACGAGACGGTCGCATGATTTTTTTCAACCAATCAGAATTGTATCTCGTTTGTAATTTTCTGATAAAAATATCAGAAGTGAAACATTTTTGATAAAAAGTAAAGAATGATAAGTTTAAGAAAGATGCCTACTTTAAAACACCACAACTGTGGCGTGACGTCATAATATATTTAAAGATATAATCTCATATAATAGTATAGAATGATTTGTAATTTAGAAATTCACGAACAGTTAAAATCCATGGAACACATTATGTGTGATTTTTGTGGTGAGAAATTAACCGAAAGTAAAAGTAAAAGAGAGGACCCTTGTTGCGAAAATATGGAATTGATAAAAGATAATGAAATGGTTGTATGTTTAAACTGTGGTACCTGTTTTGCTTATGATTATGTTAATGAGTATGTCGATTTCCATGAAAATAAGCATAAAATAAGGCGCAAATCAATTTACAATCGCAAGTATCATATCGAAAATGTATTGAATGTTATAACAAGTGAAAATAATATTCAATTAACTTATAAACAAAAACAGATGCTTTATTCTGTGTTCGACGAGATAGAAAAAGTCAATAAAGAGATAAATAATGGACGTAAACGGTTGATTAGTGTTAAATATATTCACGAGCGCATAAAAGTGTCAAAATCTAAAATTACACAAAAAAAACATGATGAATATTGGTCTCAAATTAAATCCATGATAGGAAATAAGATAGATGCTATTATGAAATAAATCTTTCATCGTATTTCTCTAAAAAATTATCAATAATAGGACTGTTGTCCATCACGTAATTGTCTATGCAATTCATTGAGGAAATTAATTCGGGTATATTCGTTTCTCCAGATCTTAAAGCATTCTTTATTAAAATTAAAAGATGTCCGTAACTTTGGTAAGCGTATTGGCAATTCTGAATTTTTAAATCAAAGTTCTTATGTTTCATCCAACCCTGAATTAATATTGCTGATGTGCTGATTGCTATTAAACTAATTCCACCAGTTGCTATGCTTGAAGCTAAGCCTCCTGATGCAAAAACAACAGACAATGCATCACCAATAAATTTGTATTTTTTCATACGCATCAATGCTTGCTTGTAAGCCCAATATTTTCGATGATAAGTTCGATAATAACTTTTCAATTTATCGATTTTTTCTTTTGTTAGTTCATCTGAAATGTGATTCCAGTTGAATATTGTTTTTCTAACTTTGACCATATATATTTATTATATTATATTCTCAATCTTTTACACAAGCAGTATATTAAACCAGTAATCTGACCGCATAAAGGTGACCTTTTCATACCTTTTGTAGTCATGTTTTCAGGAATAACGTATAAATAACCTCTGTCTAATGAATAATGGTCATAAAATCTACCATAAGCATCATGCAAAATGCTATGTGTGTGTAATATATGAAACTGACCTAATACTCTTTCTAAAAACCATGTTAGACAACCATTTCCAGGGCCGATTAGACCGATTTCATTGTTATTCAATTTAAGGACGTCATCTATTGATTTGTATGTATTGAAATTTTTATGGTACAAATATTGATATACTAAGCATGATTTTAAAATAACGTGATTTATATTACTATGTTTTTGTTTTGTTTCCTCGATAAAATAATTTACATATTCGACTACTTCTTGTAACATCTATATTCTTATGTTTTATTAATTATGAAAAAGTAATGGGGTCGTGATCTACCCAGTACCGTTCACATATCATTTTATGGTGCGCTCTGATAATAGTTTCATCCATCGAGAAACCTTTATACAAAACAAAAAGTTGAATATCTCCATTCAAACCAGCTACACCATTAGGATCTAAATCTCCAAAGGTCATCTGATTTGATCCGGGAGACGTTGCTGCGTGAAATGTTTTCACTTTTTTATCATTCACCCAGCAAGAACTTTTTTCAGCACCGGCGGGTACATCCCAATGAAATGATACACAATGCCATTTATTCAGCTCTGATGCATCAGCTTTTGGTAACCAATCAGATGAAGATATTTCTATGTTGTCAGCTCCATGGATACCAGAGATAAGAAGATTAAGGGTCGTGGGTCGATAAACAACAAATTTATCCCATCCGGCATTATCATGACCAAATAAACCATTCCTGAAATGAGGGTTGACTCCACCATCAGTATCAAGTCTGTAAAGTATGAATGTATGAACTATATCGTCTTCTCCACTTTTTGGATTCAAGTCGATGTTTGTAATATCTTTTGGCGTTTTTTGACGTGGAGAGAGTTGGTTTTAATGAATCAGTAGTCTGCGTTGCATCTAAATTGGATAAAGTTTTGTCATATATATTTGAAATTTTTTGATTTATGTCGTATGTCACTTCAGTTACAAGACCTCTTTCAGATGAATACATGCATTCAGCGTATTGATTAATGTATCCATCAATATAAGTACCAGTGGCTAAATTTAGAATGGAATAAATTCCCGAGCTATCGACGTAACCCTTAGTCGCTGCATGGTGCGTATCTGTTGGGTCTTCTACGTTGATTATTTTAACGTTTCTCATGTCATAATCATTAAAAATAGGGGTGCTTGAATTTCCGCTTGAATTATTAGTTGAATTTGATATATATTCTACAGTGTATTCGAGTTTGTTTCCGTATTCATCTAAAATGTCGTTTCCATGTTCGTCATATAATATATTTATACTGTTTTGTTGCTTAGTATTTATTGTTTAATTACCTTGTATTTTAAAAACCAAAAGAAAAACATTTTTATCTCATTTTCATATTCTATATTGATATGTGTAAGGGTATTATAATATCTTTGAAGATTCAATTTAGTGTAAGTTTGTGCATTTATAATAATACCATGGAAATGTCCATTTATGTCAATCGAACAATGTTTCTGAAAGCCAGTAAGTGCGCTTTTTACCAGAATACTATCAATATAAATTTCATCTATTAAATCGTTAACATCTAATAAATTGTTCCTATTAGATGTAACAAAACTTACCACATCAATCGTTCTATTACCTAAATATTTTTGCGTTTCTCCCCTTGTGGTCCCCATAAGATAATTATTTAATACTGGCATTGTTATTTCATGATTATTCATGTTGATTGGAAGGTAAAAGTTCATCACTCCATTTTCGACTAAAGAAATAGTGTCATATATATTCGGGTCTACATTTGATGCATGCTCTTTTATACCGTAAACAATTAAATATGCTTTAGACATTCCCGGGCTTACGGCTCCCGATAAATCGATAAAAATGTATTCAGGTGGGGATTCCTGTCCTTTCGTTAAATTAACAATGGTTCTCGTATAACCTTCCGAATTAAATTTTCTTGTGGATTGTTGGTTGACGGATAGAACTGTGGAGACGACATTAATTTGTGTTTGGTCGATGAGTGATTTATCGGGAACAACAATAACCATTGTGTATTGTGCCAAAGCAAGTGAGTCAGCTTTAAAACTTATCCTTGATCGATACTTGTTATCAGAGTCTGTCTGTAAAGTTACGTCATATGCCTTTTTATTGAGACTGTGTGGGCTGTTTTGAAGATTAATAATATCATTTATCGTTATATCGGTTTCTGCGATACTCTGACTAACGTCGTCCATTATATAACGGAAAACGTTAGTATTTTGTGAGGATGAAGAAGCATGTGTAACATTTACATACTCCTTATATTCTTTTGTAAGGCGATTATAAGTTTGATCAATATATTGTTTGTCTGTACTTTTAGTACTGTCAATTGTTGTTGCATTAAATACTCCCATTATATAAGTAAAATAGATATTTATGGCGAGGTGGTTCTATAAACGACTAAAATAGAGTAGTCTTCAATTGCATCCTTTTTATAATTTATTAATACTGTGTCAAGTGATTTGAATTCTTTGTTGATATTAACTGTTGTACCCCTCGCAGTTGAAGAAAGGAAAGTATACCAAAAGTATAATCCTACTCCAATATCGTTTATAGAAAGCTTATGTTGTATGATAGAAGGTGTCTTTTGAAATATTATAATTTTTGTAAAGAAGATAGTACTAAATATGTCTCTAAGTGCAAGGTCATTATTATAATTCATAGGTATGACAATCTCCGCCTGATACCAACCAGTTCCAGCAACACCATTTCTGACATGTCTAGAAGCTTTTGCTTGAATAATGCTGTCAAAAACCGGCATTCTTATGTTATGACCATTCATGTTAATTGGAAGGTTAAAATTCATTACTCCATTTTCAACAGTGTATATAGTATCATAAACATTTGAATCAACATTCGAGAAATGTCCTTTGATGCCATAAACAATCAAATATGCTTTTTTTGCATGTCCCGCTGACACTTTTCCTGTTAAATCAATATAAATGTATTCAGGAGGAGATTCTTGTCCCTTGGTTAATTGTACAATGCTTCTCCTGTACCCCTCTGTATTGAATTTTTTTGTAGTTTGTTGATTGATAGTCAAAACAGTTGATTGAACATTAACAGAAGTGTCGCCGATATGAGCTTTATCGGGTACAAAAAACTCTATCACCATTGTGTATTGACCCAAAGGGAGTCTATATGCATTAAAACTTATCCTTGACCGGTAATCATTATCTGAATCTGTTTGAACATCTACGTCATACGCTTTTTTATTTATTTGATGAGGGCTGGATGCAAAATCGACTATTCCATTAACAACTATAGCAGTCTCCGAAGAACTCTCATTCACGTCTTCCATCATATATCGGAAAACGTCTCTATCATCACCAGACGATGATACATGTGATTGGTTCACGTAAGCTTTGTATTCTGAAGTTATGCGATTATAAGTTGTGTCTGTGTACCCGACATTTACACCAGCGGCTTTATCCGTCCTTGATGGCGTGGAAACATTCTTTATCTCATGGTTGCCCATGTTTAAAGCTCCACCCATTGATACACTTCCGTCCCTTTTCAGACATTTTGTTATTACTGTATCAACATATGCTTTATTGGTCGCGCTCGAAGAATCCAGCGGTGATCCAATATTTAGTATCTGTCTTTGATTTGAACCGAGTGTCGATAGAAATGATATTGGATTATAAATAGTACCACCAGTTCGTCGATTCAGAAAATGGTAGTCCAGGTATTTCAAGTTAACTATATCACTGTCCGATGTACTATTAGAGTTATAATCAGGTACTTGTATCCGCCCATGGAATTGTTGGGGGGTAAATAACCTCAAATCGGCTTTGTTCTGCATAAGTGCGTCGACATAAGATTTAGTTGTGGCATCTTTGGAGTCAAGTGGATCCTTCAAATTGAATATTTTTTTGTATTGCATGTCGATGTCTTTGGACACTATGTAGCTTACTTTATTACTTGAACTTTTATCCACGTATTCTTTTGTTGCAGCATCTCTTTGACCAGTAGGATCAATCAGATTTATTATCTTGAATTCATTCATATCAAGGTTGCTGGTTGAGACTTTCTGCAAATATTTGGTATCACAAAAACCTACATTAACAACATCAGATGCGTTTTGTATATCATAACCAAGATTCACGATTTGACGATTATTCATATTGAGGTTACCGGTCATAGCCTCACTTCCGTCTGTTTTCATATGACCCAAGCTAGATGGCACGCTTGCTATTTGTGCATCGACATAAGCTTTATTGGTTGCACTTGAATTAAACTGGGGGGTGGCTAGATTATGTATCTGCTTTTGATTATCATCAGCAGTTGATGAAAAAGAGATAGAATTATATATCGTACCACCTGTTTTTCGATTCAAAAATTTGTCATTCAAGTATTTCAAGTTGACTGTATCGCTTGATGAATGCATATTTTGGTCGTAGTCTGGTACTCTTATTCGACCCTTGAA
>BLFK01000340.1:80894-98394 GCA_014634185.1 Astreopora myriophthalma | reverse complement strand
ACAGTGGAGCAAAGTCTTTAAAAGGTTCAGAGTCGTTTTTATCCGGGAGATTTAATTACCCGTACGGGAGACCGGGAGATTCGTTCCGTATGCGGGAGACTCACAGATAATCCGGGAGAGTTGACATAAGTGGAAACGATCGGTTACCACTCGACCGATAGACGCACGCTAAGCATAAACCAATTCTTAAATCATTACCAGAATGCTTTGCCCAAATCTCTCTCATTCAAATTTTTCTAATCAACCATGGAATAACGAGAATTTGCCTAACAATAGAGCCACTCAATGCATTCTGGACGCCGTGTTTGCCCCTCTAGCGATTTTGATAGTAGCCTCACCCAGGGATGGCGATCGAAGAGAAGGCGTCGAACTGACTGCTTTCTCGAGGTTCGACCACGCAACGGAACTACTAAGGTTGAGCAAACCAGGGAAAGAAGCGAAGGAAAAAACAGCTTACTCTGGATTATTTTGTTAACAAGTGAGTTTGTTTGGAAATAGTATCCCTCGAGTGTTAACTTCCGGTTTCGTAGTTACTGGGAGGATTTTGTAAAGTCATTTTCAAAGTCTTTCACTAGGAGACTCCGTGGACACCACAGTTTTTCTATAAGACTGATTTACTTTGTGGGAGTTTGAAAATCAGGAGCTGTTTGACTTCAAGCTTTAATCACAAACTAAAATATAACGGAGTCAGTGGTGTCTGTCTTTGTATAAGTACGCTCAGCTTTTGTAGAAGTCTAGTTTCCATAGAAGCTCAAACTTGTTTGCTCCTTAGTTCAACACATTTAAAACTTGCTTCTTCCATAGCGGTTGCTTTATAGCGCAGTCTTGGGTGGCATTCAAATTTCACAAACACGCATAAAGCACCACAGCAGTTCAGTTCTGAGAGTCGTGAACTCAAAATTAAATATCATTCTCTCTGATAATCCTTGACTTGCAACGATGTGACCAAAAATCTGTAAAGACGCACATAACAATGACTTTGTTATGTCATCGTCGCCATATTGGTAGCATAAACAATAGGAGCTAGTGAGGGATCTACGGTTTTCAGGTACCAACGTGGCAGCAATGACATATAGTGCAAGTGAAGGATGGCTTACCTGACCTGTGTAAGCTCTTCCTTCATGTTATCCCCCGTTTCTGTAATTCTTGGTTTGCACTCACATGATCAACAGCCTTGTATTGTTAACTGCCACTAAAGGAAATGATCCATAAAAATTAATAGAGTTTGTTTGAATAAGATTTAATAGAGGTTGATTACTTTGGAATACCAACATGGCCACTGTTTGCTTGTTTAAGGGACAGCAATATGCCGGCCACCATGATGTGAGGTGCAAACTACCAACAGGTTTGTAATTATGGACTCAAAGTAATGCAGCACTACAGTTTCTTGAGAAACTCATCTTGTTTGAAGCTTGGTCAACAGAAATCTGGATTAACTTTATCAATAAATTAAATCAATTCACCACAATAGTTTAGTTGATAAGTTTTCCTTAAATAATTATCCAAGGATACTGCCAATGGCACATGAATTGTTTGTTTGCATGCACAGGACTTTGAACCATGCTTTCAATTTGACACTACAGTTTCCACAATATTATTTGGACTGTCATTCATAATGGTTCTGTATGAGATCAAAACTGTTCTGCATTTAATAGGTTATTACCCTGGTACTTGCTGTCTTCTCAGGCTCTACGTGCTTTACCCTTCTAGATTTCTCCTTTAGTTTGGTATGAAATCATGTTACAAGAAATGTCTGCACAAGGAAGTGGGACTACATTGGATGTTACTCTTCTGGGAAGTGAGTGGAATTCATCAGCTGGGGGTTTGTCAACATTCAACAGAGAGCTTGCAATTCATCTGTCACAACATCCACAAGTGAAAGTGTCCCTCTTGGTCCCTGAGGGTGCTTGTAAAGATGAAGACAAAAAGGAGGCTCAGAGTTATGGGGTAACTGTTCTTGATGCAAGGAAACGCCCTGGCTTTGATGATCCTCTTGATTGGTTGAGCTTACCACCTAAGGATCACAGAATCGATGTAATTGTTGGGCATGGTGTGAAGCTGGGCCGACAAGTACAATTCATTAAAGGTAATGCCAGATTTCAGGGATGCAAATGGGTTCAAGTGGTGCATACTGCTCCAGAAGACCTCAGCAAATACAAAGGTTATGCTAATCCTACTTCAAAAGGTGAACAGAAGCATTGGGATGAGGTTGATCTATGCAAATGTGCTGATCTTGTTGTGCCAGTGGGACCAAGGCTTCGTAAAGCTTATTCTTCCTATTTGCAGGGGTGTAAGAGAGGTGAGGTTGTTTTTGAATTCATTCCAGGTCTTTTTAACCGGGAATTTGGGGACTTAGTGCAGGAGGCTAAAAGTGAGAATGACGATTTCAAAGTGTTGTTATGTGGTCGTGGTGATGAGGAGGATTTTGAGCTGAAGGGATACAACATTGCTGTTAAGGCATTCACTGATCAAAGGTTGAAAGGAAAACATTATTACCTTGTGTTTGTGGGTGCCCCTGATGGAAAGCAGGATGAGGTCAGGGAAAGGCTTCTCCAGTTTGGTATTACTGATGAGCAGCTGACAGTGAGAAAGTTTGTCCAGAGCCGGGAAAAAATGAGGGATCTACTGTGTGAAGTGGATCTTGCAATCATGCCATCCAAATCTGAGGGGTTTGGTCTTGTTGCCCTTGAAGCCCTGTCAGCTGGTTTACCGGTTCTTGTGGGGAGTAATTCAGGATTTGCAAGAGCAATAGAGAACATTCCCTTTGGAGCTTACAGCATAGTTGATTCAAATGATCCTGCCAATTGGGCAAAAGCAATTGAACATGTCCAGGTCCGACATAAAATGCAGCTCAAAGAGGTGAAAACACTGAGAAGAGGGTATGATGAGGAGTACAGCTGGACAAAACAGTGTGGAGCTCTTGTGGACAAACTATGGACAATGATTCCAGGTGGGAGAATATTTTTTAGTCCCCTGGCTTGGTAGGTTATGGAGGGAAGAGATTTGTTTCTTGATTCCCCTCCCCTCCACTCCCCTCCCGTCCCCTCCTCTCTCAAGAAGGGGACGTGAAGGTTGAATAGTATTTTGAAACCACTACCACTAATCAAGTACGCAACACACAGTGGTTCCAATAGGTTCTGTCTTGCTCATGTATTAAAAAAAGCACAAACAGTCAAAGCTGACATTGGCACAATCCTCCAATGATCACGTTATTTTTGTCTTTTTGTTCTTTAAGAGACCTCTACTGCCCATACTCTCGCGGCATCAGATGACACAGCCAAACAAAAGCCTGACCCAGTGAGAAAGCAACAGCTTAATGAGGAAGGTGCAGTGACTTCAAGCAGAGGAAATGCAACAACATTAGGCAAAAGAAGGATTTCAGAATCCACCTCTGAGCACGGTACAGTTGTTTTAAAATTTGCTTGCCACAACTACATTGTCCGTGATTTTATGCTATGTACATGAAAATTGGGACTTTATATTGACAACAAGCTCATAACTGATTTTCACTTGATTTTGTGCTTGGAAAGGAGAAGTTGCAAATGACTTTCAAAATCAGGAGCATCAGAACTTGCTTCTTGACAATAACTTTTTTTAAGTCTCAAGGTTACATACATTAGCCAATCACAGTCAAGTGCTAAAAGGCTAGCTCTTCTATTTGGGTAGACTACAAATCAAGTCAAACCAAATCAAATGAGATCTTATCAACTAAAACTGGTTTGAAATTTTAAAAAGAAATTCTAAGCTGCCGCAGTCCCCCTCTTTGGAAGCTGTAGTGGAGAAGGTGGTGTGGCCCAGTGGTTAGGGCCCTGCATTGGTTATGGCCCAGTGGTTAGGGGGCTGGATTAGCATGCAGATGTTCTAGATTCAAATCCCACTATGACCACCAACTGGATTTATCCACAGTGGTCATGAATTCAACTTGTCCACCACACTTTGTAAAATTAATAGCCAACTCGTTGCCTCCTTCCAATTGGGTTTGTTAACATTGTTCTGTTTGTTTGAATTGTTACTTATTTCTCACAGCCCCACAAAGTTGAAGCCTTACATGTAAAATTAATATCTCTATGTATAAATAAAGTTCATTTACCTCACTTTTTTTTTAGTCACTCTTGGCTATTACCAATAACACAATACTGCACACTGAGCCATTTACTACATGACTGTATTTTGTTAAATGACATGTACAGAGTACTGTATGTTAGCTTTTACAGGGCTTGATACAAGTAAGATTGGCAAAATACAGAGAATAGAGGTCCCTGATGAGCAGCACTGCACAACTGCTGTCACAGCTGGTTCAGTTTATGGATCGGGAACATCTAGAGATGATGGACTTTTCTTGAGTGAACTTGGGAGTAAGAGAGGCATTTTATTTTGCAGCCCCTGCTGACCCAGGGATCTGCATGAAATTTTAATGATCAATATTTATTTATTATTGTTAATTCTGGTCATGCATCATAAGGACTTTGTTAGGTGTATATTTAAGCTATAGAGGACTTTTTCTGTGTTTACATAGCCTCATCTAAACACGAGAGGGTGTTAGGAGAATTCGAGACAGTTATGCAAACCTGAGACGTAGTTGAGGGTTTGCATAACTGTCAAGAATTCTCCCAACCCCTCAAGTGTTTAGATGAGGCTATGTAAACACGGAAGAAAGTCCTCTATTGCTTTTATAAAATATTTCTCAAAAATAATTCGACAAATGAAGGAAAATGGTGTTTGTTTTACTTCTTCATTGAAACAGGTTTCCTTGATACACGCTCAAAATTCATGTGATATCACAACCGTGTTTAGATACTCTCATCTAAACACACCTATTGACCAATGAGAGTGCGCACACTATCCTAATTATTTTATAAAAGTATATAGTACCTTCATGTTGTACAAGATGAGTTCTGTCCCTGAACCCTTCAACTTGTCTGCTGCACTCTGTAAGCTGTTATATTTGTAATTCTGACATATGTTTGCATCTATTCATCGTAGATATGTAAGGTAGTTTATTTGCTAAACACTTAGTGGTAGTTTCAAGAGCAAGAGTATTTTTCACACATGCAGCAGGGAAGTCAAAATTTTTCTGAGAGGAATTGCCTTTCACCATCACTTCTTTTTTTTTTTACTCCAGCCAAATGAGATGATGAAATTTTTGTTTTGAGGAGATGTATTTATCAGTGACGACTCGGACATACTTGGAAGAAAGTCCGAGTAGTGCTCCAAACAGAGGGTAAACCTGTGAGCTTGCAATGGACCCTTTGCAGGATATAGTCATGTGTCACTTATCGACGCCATACTGAGACGCAATCCCAACAAGGCCTGCTTTGTTACATAAGGAAAATATTGACCACCGAAGAAAATAAAACTGCCACAAAACAATTTTTTTTTGTCTTTGAAATCAATACGCAGTGTCTGTCTAGAATCTTTTTCTGGCAGGCTTGCGTCCCAGCACCATTGCAAACAAAAGATATCCAGGCAAGCAACAAGATCCTGCAAAGGGTCCATTGCTAGTTTGGATGCTCTACCACTCAGCAACATGCAGGAGACTCGTGGGAGCTACACGTACTAGGCCATCAAACTAAGTGCAGATAATGTACATCCTGCATACTGCCAGGACTGAAATGTCAAAAGTTAGCATTGTCTTGTAGTGAAAAAGATGGACTGAATTTTTAAGCTTAAATTAATTATAATGAAGAGATGTATTTATTGATGATGATTTTAGTTTTTGTCCCACTTGGAACTATTTTCTTTCCAGTTTCGTCTTTCCCTCAGAGGGTGGTATTCTAATTCCATTATGCCAATAATTTGAGAGCCACATTGTTCACAGTTGAAATCCTTTAACTAAGTTTATTGTTAAATTAATTTAGTATGCCTAATTTTATTTTCAGACACTGTTATTGAGCTTCTAATTGATGCTCGAAGTCTAACGAAAGAACAGCAGAAAAAACTTTATGACATTTTATCTCTTCAAGTGCAAACTTTTCTGCAATTCCATGACCATTTCACTGATAAACATAAAGGAGTGGGGGCCTTGATTAAGTATATACAGAAAGTCTACAAGGTGAACCTAGACACTGTCAATGTGCGCTGTCTAGAAATCCTTCTGGATTGCCCCACCTTACACAGCCTTGAGCATCTTTGGAGTGACCATCTCTCAGGTGACCTCAACAAAATGGTTGATAGGTACCTTGGGACTGATGAAATCAAGGAGAAACTCAACCTGGAGACGATTCCTTTTACGACAACCATAGAAGAGAAAAACTACTTGGAGTGCAAGAAGGTGCTCATGGAACTGTCAGGTGAATGTTCGGTAGAATCTCCACTTATGTCCAGGATTAACTGCAGCTGTTGTTCAATGAGTGCTGTGTATTTGACTGAAACGATTTGTGAAAGGACTTTTAGATAATCGTAACACAGCTAAAGGGAGAATGAAGTTTTTTTTCAACACCATTCTTTTGTCCTTCTTTTCCACTACACTATGTGAAAGTTGTTTTCTACTCACTTCAAACATATGGACAATGTATACTCAATGAGCAAGGCTTTCCTCACTTTTCATCATTTTAGCGCTCAAACAAACTGATTATTTTGTGGAAAATATGTGACTGCCACATGGAATGATCCAATCTGGAACAATCTGACCTTGGAACAAAGTTACCAGATACTGGCCTAGAATTCTTCAACATCAGTTTGTGTGTTTAAATTAATTATTTTGTTCATTCAGGAGAAGCAGCCATCCCTTATCCACCATGTCAACAAGGTGCAGTAACCGAGCAGGGAGTGACCACAAGTAAAGATGATGCAGAAGAAGTAGGTTTACTTTAGTTCAATTAATCAATTTATTTATAGAGGTTGTTTGAAATAATTCTGAGCAGCTAATAAGCTGATGTTGTACTGCAGTATTTGTTCATTTGTATCATTTTCTCATCGACAATGCAGCCATTTAACAGGAGCCTTACAGCTGCATTCAGGTACACAGCTTATGCAGGAGTTACACAGCACCATGGACTAATGTAATCCAGGGTCACTCAGGACATACTTAGAGCTGTTCTCAATTGCATGTAGAAAGTGATTATGCAATTGCTTTGGTTTTGGAGTGATTTTGATTGGATCAAAAAACCTGTATGAACTTTTCATCCAATCTGATGCAAAGCTAAAACCAGTTGCAGCTGCATTACCCTCGCTTTCCCATGCTTGGCACCCCCAGGGGGGTGCTCCTCAGAATTCTTTGCAGGATTTGTGCCACCCAGTTCTCCAAATCCTGACCCTATTCCAGACGAAAAAATGCCATTTTCCACACCCATTTTCAGACCTGGCCTCTAAAATCCATACCCGTTTTCAGACCTGACCTGTTATATCCATGCCCATTTTCATACTTGTTTTCAGACCTAGCTTCTGACAGGTCTACTTGCTTTCTGAACTCATTGCTTTGTATTACTAAGTCACAATGCTGACAGCTTGCAGTCCAAATTTTGAATAGAAGAAATTTTCTGACTGACAGCACTTTCTTATGTTTAGGTTTTACACAAAATAAATCACAATTAAGTTGGTGTGGTTAAAAGAACTCGGTAGATGGCATTCTTTGGTAAATGTCACAACATCAAAGTTGGTTTTTCTTGTAAAGTTTAGTTCGTGCCTGTTATTTTGGAAACCATTTCCTTTGCAGAGTAGTTATCACTTAATTTATTGCAAATAAACGTTGCAGTTACAAATTTTCCCACTGGCTTTGTTGTAGGGTAATTAAGCTTCCTATCAGTCTGGAAATCCCAGGCAGAAGTCAAGAATTGGTAAAATTCCCCTCAAATGATGCATTTTGATTACTTCTCTTTCTTTATTAATCATTTGGAGTTGAAAAGACAAAAACGTTTATACGCTCTTTTGGTTCCCTTGAAAACCATACCCGATTTCAGACTATAGTGATAAAATATACACCTACCTATATAGGGGAGTACACTCCCCCCCCCCCCCCCCCNNCCCCCCCCCCCCCCCCCCACTCCTTCGTGGGGCTTGGCACAGGCTGCATTTACTTGCTTTATTGCCTTCTGATTGACTGGTAAAACCAAAGTGGTGAATTACTTCAATTTGTGCTTGGCTGAAGGGGTTATTTCCATCAGAACGTGATTGGCTTTGTAATTAGAGAAAACGTAATTAATTTAAAACCTAATTGAA
Source organism: Astreopora myriophthalma (assembly GCA_014634185.1). Taxonomy (NCBI): domain Eukaryota; kingdom Metazoa; phylum Cnidaria; class Anthozoa; order Scleractinia; family Acroporidae; genus Astreopora; species Astreopora myriophthalma. The sequence goes on along the minus strand of BLFK01000340.1, from coordinate 90,237 downwards.
AGTACAGAAAACTGAATTAATTTAAAAACAGTTTTAATTTTACACACAAATGCAAATTCCATCCATTGGTTACAAGCCCATTCCAATTTTATTTATTTTTTTAAATTTCAATTCCTATCAATTGCGCAGTGCTGCGTACATAATATTATTTTCTTTTGTTTTCATGGTTCTACATCATGTGGGAGTTTCACACGTTCTTACATCGCGGTTGAGGTTGAACTTTTTGGAGGTTCACGACTTATCCTTGAGGACTCGTGGCTACATAATGCCTAACACCACTTCCGCTAAATTTCTCTGTCTTTTTAACCCACAAGCCAGCCACCCCAATTCTAAACCATATTCCTTTGAAACACTGACACCTCAAATCAGAAAACTTGGATTTTTTTTTTAACACTTCAATGGGACTTGATGGATTACTCAAAGTCTTCTCAACCAGAGCAAAAATCTTTCACTTGATTGAAATCAAGGAAACCCAGGATAATTTATATGGTAATAGGAGGGCAAACAACATCACAACTTACATCATAACGTGCTGTCATTTTATTCCCCATGCAGCATCCTGAAGATTGCAGCGAGACAGCTTCACATTCCCTTGAACAGTGTACAATTGTAGTGACGGGTTTTCCACACAGTGCAACGGAGGATCTTGTGCTGAATTACTTTGAAAATCCAAGGTTATCTAAGGGAGGTCCTGTATCTCGTGTCAAAATGAATCTTGATTCTCAAACATGTCAGGTCACCTTTGAGTCTGCTGATGGTAGGTTGACGAAACACTTCCTGAAGTTTGGCAAGTTAAGCCAAATTTTTACGGCGCGTTTGATTGGCCTTATTCTGGAATAAGAATACGACGATTTACACCTGAAAATAAGTCCTAGGAGAATTCTGATGTTATCGGGTCTCAAAAGAGATTTCCAGCATCGTTTCCCGACAAACTGTTGTAAAAAAACTCTTCCTAAATTTACCTCGAAAGAAAACTCCAGAGGTTATTTCTTGTCTTATTCCAGAATAGGGTCAATCGAATGCAACCTTTTACATACTAGTCAACGTATATTTCTTTACATGCACCCGTTTTTACGTGCTAAATGGTATTTGGATGATTAGTGGCTGACATAACTTATTCCACATGCTCAATTGAGGATACAATTTCTTCTTGTTATTCTTCTGAAACCACAAGAGAACATCCAAGGGCGCTTTCCTCTTGTCAGAACTGGCCGGCCAGATCGCTCAGTTATTTTGAAGACGTTGTAGAGTTAGCGCGAAAGCGCCCTAAGTGGTGCGGCAAATTGAGGAAGGCAGCATAACCAAACCGGCCTCAGGATTACAAGCTTCAGCGAAAAAACGCAGAATTAACAGTTGAAATGATACATGAAATGAATCATATATTGGACTGCGGATATGAAATCAAATGAAGCTATGATCCTCGCAGTTATGGACGCAATTTTAGGAATTGCGTAGAGAAGCCTGAACAAATTCTGGACTTCAACGGGGTTTGAACCCGTGACCTCGCGATGCCGGTGCAACGCTCTAACCAACTGAGCTATGAAGCCACTGATGTTGGGAGCTGGTCATTTATGGGTTAAAATGTTCCCGTGATGAATGAATGAACAGATGAAATGATATATGAAATGAATCATATATTGAACTGCGGGAAGAATTAACAGTACTTAGCAAACGAACAGCTTCTGTTTAGCCGTTCGTCAGTATAGTAAGTAATAGGGGTGAGAAGTGACTGCAAAATACTGTGTAAGGGGCCAACTGGTGTACTAACCTTGAACGAATTCCAAACATTTGCCAACAGCTACCTGATATATGCGTTATTGACCAAGCGTGAGGTCAAGATGGCTGGATATTGGCCAAGTTCTTTTTTTGCGTTTTTGTGGACCGAGACGAGGTCGAGGTCCATAAAAACGCAGAAAAAGAACGAGGACAATATCCAGCCATCTTGACCAAAAAAGCTTGGTCAATAAAGGATTTATTATATGGCTTTCAGGGAATTTTTTCTCGCGGGGCACGGCGGGTGGTCCCGAGCGGGCAAGATAGCTCCATCTTGCCCGCTCGGGTAGCCAATCACAGGGCACGATTTGCTTCATCTTGCCCGCTCACGGAGCAAGCCATATAATAAAAACGAGGTACTGCCGACGTAACAGGACACACAAATCCCCAAACTTTATCCAACTTTATTGATTACTTCAGTTATCAACCTTCATTGAAAGTAAACCCTTCCATCCTCAAGCAACAAGCCAAAGAGTGTTTTATTGATTCACTTTCTTTTGTTTGTTTGTATTTTCAAGATGCTTTCAGAACAGTAGAACACTCGCCTCACAGTCTCTGTGGTGCACGTGTTCATGTGTCCCTGTTGGAGCAGTTGGATAAGGAGGAAAAGGAAGATACGTGTCGCTTCGAAGAAAATTCTGAGGTGGTGGAGGAGGCCACTACCATAATTGTCAGCGGTCTCTCGCCTTCTACATCCTTAGATGCCGTTCGTAATTACTTTGAGGATTCACAGAGATCTGGCGGAGGCAAAGTTCTCAAAATCGAAGCTGCCGCCTCGGTAACATTTGGTGAAGTGAAAGGTACATATTCTTACTGCTTTGGCTACGTTGTTATTGAAGTAATAATTTCTGGATTTCGTTCTAATAAATTGTAGGGCATAATTTTGAGTGATGATTCAGTTGCCCTATTACCATTGCTAGCACATATTTATTATAGTTTGATTTGTTCCCAAAACACCACGGTCCTGCTTCTCAAAAGTCTCGAAATTTTTCGGGCTTATTTCGGGTGACATAAACGTTTCAGGGCATCAAAACATTGGAAATACTTTGCTTTGTCTGGTCTTCAAAACATGTGAAGAGACCAGGTTTTCAGAATAAGCAGATCATAGTTTGGAAATTTGCTTTTCGGGACTTATGAGAAACGGAGCCCAGTTCCGAATAGTAGGTTGCCATGGTATTTGTCCTGCTCATCACTAACCCTGCTTCAATTGACTCGTCCAGCCCAGAGTACGATTGTTACTTAACTCTAAATCGTCATTATGATGAATGGAAATCGGGTCCAGAATCATCACCTTGATTTGGGCTCAGAAGAATCATAGTTATGGCTTCAACTGGAACGTTTAAATTGTGTCTTGAGTCATAACCAAGATTTATGCTAATAGGAGTCATAGCTATGGTGTCTTTCAGTGTCAGTTTAGCCTTCAGCGTTTTAGCGGACATCATTTATAGCAGTCATCATCTCTCTTGGGTGGTCTTCGGTCAAGCTGTCAGCGGTCAGACTCATAAGTTCAGGCTCACGTGGAGCATTGTGTTCTTTGTTAGCCAGTTTCTCATGAATTTTTCTCAGGCGTTTGGAGCTGTTTTCATCGTTACCTTTTTATCTTTCCACCACCCCACCCTACCCTCTGTTTTCCTTCCACCGATTCTATCAGTGTGACGGGTGCTTGGAAATGGGGCCTCATGGCTGGGTTGCGGCCCGGATTTTCCAGCCATGGGGGCGGTATTCTGCCTAGGGGCTGGCTGGCCACAATGGAAGCCCCTGGATACTCCAGGCACCCACCTTCCATTTTAGCGAGGCAGCTGGTTAATATTAGTAAATAACATAGTCTAAAACCTATACTGCGAGTAGTGTCTAATTTTGGCTAGCGATTGTGGGGCAACTTCGTTTCCAGGGCTTTTCTCCGGCGGAGAAAAGTCCTGGGAACGAGGTTCATTATGAGGTTGGCGAAATACGCGCATGTGCGTGCGTGAAATCGGAGCACACGCGACACGAAATTTCGCCCGCGCGCGCGTGTATTTCGGCCGCCCCACAATCGCTCGCTAAAAGTAGAGGCTACTCGCACTCTATCTGAAACTCACCTGTCAAGTGAAATACAAAGAAGAACGTTAACTGAAATTGGAGAGATCAAACAAGGACTCCTTCGGTGAATGTAGGCAGTAGTTATTGTAGGGGTCGGTTATACTCATGGCCAATTCATTTTCAGTTTTAACAAATATCAATAAATCCGACCTTCTAATAGATTTGCGACAACTTCTGGAGCCGGGTGTACACGAGATAGATGGAAGATGTTTAGAAGTTACACGACAGTTTCCCAAGAAAGAAACACCACCAGACCAGGTAAAACTGAAGCATTTGAAGACTGCGTTTTGCTTATGGAAGCCCCATGTTACTACTTTTCTCACTCGTAATGATGCTGTCACGAGGACGCTGCACTGACTTTGAGCATATGTCTCGTTAATGTTCGATGTTTATTACATATAGACTTTTTTTTTAGTGGTGCACACCCTTTGCTGTTTACCGAGTTTGCAGACGCTTATGTCAACAATTTTCTGTTTTGGTACTATAGGGGAGAGGGTTATGATCGAAGTGGTTGGGTGCTAGTTCCATCCATGAGATGCACGAGATTTCCCTCTTCCCCTTCACCGTGACCAAAATTATACACGAAATGATGTATGAAATGAATCATATGTTGAACTGCGGATGTGAAATCAAGTGAAGCTATGATCCTCGCAGTTATGAATACAATTTTAGCAATTGCGTAGAGAAGCTTGAAAAAATTCAGTTGGTTAGAGCGTCGTACCGGCATCGCGAGGTCACGGGTTCAAACCCCGTTGAAGTGCTGAATTTTTTCAGGCTTCTCTACGCAATTGCTAAAATTGCGTTCATAACTGTGAGGTTCGTAGCTTCACTTAAAAATTATACAACTGTTCATTTGTAAATACGGAAATCATTGAGCACAAACTAACTCCAGTCGGGAAAGTGACGGCCCATTTATTAGAAGTAAAGTCACCAAGTTCAGCATCACGAATTTCCTGTGCACGCACAAGCTCCCACTTTTCATTTATTTATTTATTTATATATTAATTTTTGTTTATTATCCGTTTTATATTTTGAAATTCAGTCCAGGACAGAAAATTATTACCTCTCTGGGAAAAAAACTTCCTGAACTTTCGCGTGAAAGACACAGAAGTATACTTTGTTTTTAGGTGACGTTAATAAGTTAAAAACTGGAAAAAAAATGCAGTTATTAGTAATACGGAGTTGTTATCTTCGTCAGGTATAAGTTGTGCTGGATATGAATACCGATGTAATGTGAATTTGATTTAAGATGGGTGGGATGGAGCGTCATGTGTCGATGTTTCCATTTTGTCATCAGTTACAGGATGAGATGCAGGGCACAAGCTGGATGATTAGAATGGAAAAGGCCAAGGCAGGTTTTGTTGATTAAGTAAACATTGTTGAAGAAGTGATTGTTATGAGTATGTAGAGCACACGTGTCTTCTTCAAGAGCTTCTGGTTGAGATAAATCGCGTGAAAACAGTAACTGCACAGGACAAGTAACCGTAGCAGTGGTTATTTAAACGAAAGGGTTACTGGTTTCATGTGCGATGTATAGAAAGACATTTTTTGTTTGCGTTTTTCAACAGGCATCAAGAACTGCTCTCCACAAAGCGTCGATCAGTGGACAATATGAGACTGTCAAAATGCTTCTTGATAGCGGTGAAGATGTTGATCAAAGAGATAAGGTGATAATTTTTTGGCTTCATTTCAGAAGATTTGAAATAATTAGTTTTCGGTTCCATGGTGTGAAGACGTTTCGTCCGATTGTCGGTGGGGAGCTTTTGTAGGCGCCAGATTTTTGTACGTTTCATTGTTACTATGCTTCTTTTTGTTCCAACAACAAAGTTACGGCTCGTTTAAAATGATTTTTTTTCGTAAATTCTTTTTGTTTTCCCTCAGTTTTTGTTAACGTCCCTTCACCTTGCCTGTTGGTATGGACAAGAATCTGTTGTCAGACTCTTGTTGGAACATGGTGCAGATGTCAATGCTGTAGATAGGGTAAGTGCAAGAGCTTACTCATTCCATTTTTCTGTGTGGTTGTAAAGAACCGTGAAAGTAAGTTTCCTGTTTTAAAGATAAAAAGGTATTCCTTTGTTGAACACTTGTCCTTGGTGAAGTTAATATCAAATGTGTTTTCAGTAACTTTGGAAAGTCGCCGGCCGGGCTCCAAAGATTGAAAATCATGATGTTTTGTTTCAAGGACACTTTGAGGAATTATCTTTGAAAATATTCAAAGTTGGCGTCGACCTTTCCTCTTTCCAAAAATTGGCCAAAATCAGTACGCTTTCATTGAACATCTCGACGTATATTCGTAGTTATTAAAGTTAATTTGTGTTTGTGTGAGCCTGTATAGATAATATTAAAATTTGTATTCTTGTAATCCCCCTAGTTAAGCCTAGGTGCTTTGGGGGAAAACAATGTAGAATATGTTTAAATAACAAAAAAATCTCTCGACGGTAGGAAAGGTGGCTTGTTTTCAATAATAGCGCATCATAACTGTTCTTTATATCAATAATTGTTTTCCGAATGCAATAATTGAAACGGTCTCGTCGCCCCTCAAAAACATAATGTGTTTAGTTACTTAGAAAAGAGAAAACTTGAGTAGTTTGGGAGGTTAAAGTGCGTCCTAGTATTTGTGATATCAGACCCATATGAACGTTGTGAGAAGGTCTGGCCTTTATTCTTTGACATCGCGAAGAAGCAATACACAATACTAATATTTATCTAGCGCAATATATAGCATTCTGGAATACGAATAAAAGGAATAGCCTCCAGATTTTTCGTTGGAGGTAAATTTAGGAAGATTTTTTACAACATTTTATACGTATTCCGGAATAACGCCAATCCAACGCGCCCTTAGATGACACTGTTATTGAAGGAATGGTAATGGATTTATATACCACACATATCCCATACAGTTCATGGCGGTTTACGGTTCTTTCTCTGGGGTGAGATTGGACGTCGGCCTGTAAAGGTGCCTCTGGGAGCCGCTATAAGGCAATAACTGTGATCTCATCCACCCACGCAACCCACGCATGAATGTGAAAGGAGGACACATGAAATTATATTCACAAAGGCCAGACCACAACACCAGGATCTATGTCCCCTACTCTTCGCGAACCGTGTGTGGGTTCTTTAACGTCCCACGAAGTTATTACGAACAATGGTTGTGAGACGGGACCTACGGTTTATCGTCCTAATCCGAGAAGACTAGACAGTCTAACCATTTACAGAAGTCCTTCCAAAGGCAGCACTTTCTACTCAGTTATTTAAAGATCCTGAGTGATGGTCCGGCCGATCTCGCGCACGATAGTTCCGTGCTGTACCTACTGAGCTAACCGGTCGGCGGTCTTGTGGATCTTAAGGAAAGAAATAGACTGGGTCCCAACACAGTTTTGATAAAAACTATCAGCTATTGTCGTCAATTGAATGCCTTGGAAACATTTCAATGGCTGACGTGCTTTTCTTTCCTTTTTTCAGTTTCAGCTGACAGCTCTGCAGAAAGCTGAACGCCGCAATCATCAATCCATAGTTCCACTTCTCCTGGACCTTAGTGCAAGGCCAAGTTTACAGCAACCGGTAAAACATGTGGATATAAGTCTTTGCGCTCTTTTCAAGATTTCCTTGAGGAAATACGATGTTGACACAGATGGGCAGGACATCGGCGTATCTTGCCATTCAGCGTCTTAATATATGTATATTTCCTTATTTTGGGGCCATCCAAAAACGCTGATGCACGCCGCGTTACGAACGAGGAATCAATATATTAAGTGATGTTTAAAAAACGAGCAGCAGTGTTTTATCGGGTATCAAACACGAGGTGTAGCCGAGTGTTTTTAGACCCAGTAAAACACTGCTGCGAGTTAACAGCTTCCAAAACTTCTGTTGCAGATCTATTCATTTTTTTAAATAATCCTTGGGTTTTCTAATTATTTTCCCAGGTAAAACTGGAGGCAAAAATTCAGCCGTGTTTTATCAGATATAAAGGCACTCATTAAAAATTAATTTTCTTTGTATTTTCTTCTTGAATTATTAATGAGTTTTTGAGGTATTGAAAAAGCTATATTAAGCCCCCAGAGCTTAGTTCATTTCAGGCCTTACTGTTTGGTGGGTGTGTTGCGTGGGGAGGTGGGGGGGGGGGGGGTGTAAATCATAAAATAATTTGTTTGCAGAACTCAAACCCTGTTTGCTGACTCACATTAAAAGAACTTTTATATATTTTTCCACGCTTTTATGAAAATTGAGAATATGGAATAATGTAATTAAATCCGTCGATTTCATTTCAGCCTAGTCTAAGGACATTAGCAAGCAGTTCTTTTTTGCGAGTGGATGGACGGTCGGGATATAATCTACTGAAGGCAGCTGTGTCAAAAGGGGACTATGGCGTTGTTTCCAAAGCGATTACCTATCTGGACACTGACTTTGTGGAGGCGATGAAATGTCAAACAACAGGAAACAACGGAAAACCCGGAAAATCAGCAGTTGATATTCTTTCTACTGTGAAAAGAAGAAACCGAGGTCATCATGATATCGACAAACGTTACCAAGCATTGGTTAATATTGTCGAAACCCTAACTGAGCTGCACTCGTGCGTCAAGAGGGATGATGCGGAAAAAGCGATAGAGCTCGTCTTGAATGATGGTATAGATGTCAATGTCGCTACAGAGAACAACATCACACCTTTGCTGTGGGCAAGCCAGTCGTCCTCCAGTAAGTTGATCAAGACCCTGATTGATCTTGGTGCGGATGTAAATGCTCAAACAAGCCCTGACAAACTAACACCTTTATTGTTAGCGGCTTATGGGAACAACTACATGGCAGCTGGACTGCTTTTGGAGCATGGAGCTGATGTGAATATTCAGGACAGCAAGGGAGACGCACCACTGTTGTCGTCTGTTCGCTACGGTCTCTTCAACATTTCACAGTTCCTTGTTGACGCTGGATCCAACACCAACGTTCGAAACAGCAAAGGGGAGACCCCACTTCATGTTGCAGTCAAGGACAAAAGCGGGGAACATCTCCTCAAGGTGTTACTTGACAACAAGGCGGGTGTGAATATTCAAGACAGTGATGGAGATACAGCTCTTCATATATCTGCTAGTAGAGGAGAGTTGAACGTTTCACAGATGCTTGTAGAGGCAGGTTGCAGCACCAACCAGAAAAACCACAATGATGAGACTCCACTTCATCGTGCTGCCAGCATCAGAGGCAGCAAAGCTATCGTCAAGCTGCTACTTGATAACAAGGCGGATGTGAATATTCAAGACAATCTTGGAGATACGGCTCTTCATAAATCTGCTTTAAGAGGAGAGTTGAGCGTTTCACAGATTCTTATAGAGGCAGGTTCCAGGACCAACCAGGGAAACGCCGATGGTGCGACCCCACTTCATCGTGCTGCCAGCACCGGAGGCAGCACAGCTGTCGTCAAGCTGCTACTTGATAACAAGGCGGATGTGAATATTCAAGACAGTCGTGGAAATACAGCTCTTCATAGATCTGCTAGTGGAGG
>BLFK01000340.1:68394-75894 GCA_014634185.1 Astreopora myriophthalma | reverse complement strand
CCTTCCCTATTCCTATCATTTCTCTCAAGGACATAGCCCGGTGATACCAACTTCGCCACTTGAAATAGTGTTATCAAGGCGAGTCTCATTTAATCGCAAGAATATCAATACATTTCATGTTCATATAAAACCGCAATTCCTCGAAATGGTCAGGAATACTGGCAATATTAAAAGCAGCTAATTTGAAACCTCGATGTTTGGATAATTTTTCACTTAGAAGATCAATATTGAACGGAGAGGATCCGCATGTGAAATGGCCTTCAAGATCTAACTTCCCGGCGAGGCCCGAGTTATCTTGTTTAGAACTTGTGCTAGCATCCAAAAGAGGTTCCTGATTCTGCTTGTGTCTTCTTACTTTGGTCTTTGCTTTCAATGCCTTTCTGATGATATTCGAGGCTACAATTTTCACACCATCATCATTTAAATGGATGGCAGTATTCTTTAGGTGTTCTACTTTAATGCACGCATTGTCAATAAAAGACGATCCCCTTGAGACACAAACAGCTCTGATCGAGTTATTTATTTGCAAAATTTTCTCATTTGTATTTATATCCCTCTTGTTGATCAACCCCGAAACCGATATCTTGATCGAATATCTACCACTGATTGCTTCCTCTGCCATTTCAGTTAAATCTCTGATAATGTAATCGGGCTGAGATTCAGCTTGGTCGTTTGTTCCAGCATGAGATATCACATCATCATATCTAGATTGATGAAGCACCCTAAAGCTGTTCTTTAGGGTCAGTACGCAGCTATTACAACAGCCCACGCGATTGGCTCAGAAAACAATAGAACCATTCAAACAAACAACAGAAACAATGAACACTAACCCTAAAAACAATAGAGCTGCGTCCTAACCAGACCCAATGAAATTAGAGGTTGTAAACAGCTCCGTGGTATCTGGATCTTTAATCACGCAGTTGTTTTTGCGCCCCCCATGCAAATTTCCTTAATAGACTGAAACTTGGAGAGTCTCTGCTCTTCGATCGCTTTAATCATAGAATCGCCGATCAATAAGACACTCTTCTTATCTTTAGGTTGTCGAATACCTGATCGTTCAGTGGTTGAAAGAGAAGGGGCATGGGAAACTTCGTTATTTCTATCAGCTTGAGCACGGATTATGTTCGAACTTTGAGTGGAGGTTGATGGAGGAGTGATAATACATTTCTAAAATACATTTTAGAGTGTGAATTAGCATTCATTTTAAGGAATGTTTCAAACAAGTCTCGCACAATACGGCTTATTCCAAAATGGCCGCCATTTTAATACTCTTTTGTTCTTATTCAAATTACCCCTGGTTGCCTCCTCTTTAAGCCCAAAATTCAAAAGAATATTTTACCTTGAACGAGGCAAAACGGGCTAATTTGAATAAAAACAAAAGAATATTAAAATGGAGGCCATTTTGGAATAAGGCGTGTTTCATTGTTTTGCATGGTTTGGGACGTGTCCGTATTTACAGAGTAATGATTGCTCCACTGAAGTAAAGCAACGAGAATGGTTTGTGTTGACTCGACAGCAAGTGCACCAAACTGTCGCTAAGCAACGAGCACGGGCTTTTTTCATGTCCTTGTCTAGGCACGTTTTGTTGTGACCAAAAGTCGTGTAAGGCAAAAAGTTTACACGAAAATCTCTCGAGGGTGAAGATCGCCTCTTTTGTTTCCTTGGCAAAGGTTACACGTATCTGGTCTGAGGATCACCAAAGAGTGAATAGGCTTAACTATCTGGCCAATCACAGCTCTTGGGTTTGCCAATGCGCTGATACCTGTGCCGACATCAGTGGGTGTGGCGCTCTGCTTTATAAGAGGCCGCTCACAGAAGACGATTTTCATTCAGCAGAGTGACTTTGAATCAAGCAACCTGATTAGAACAACAAGAGTTCAAGAGCCGGCTGAACTCAAAATCCTCCATCATGGTATGTAGTGCAGACTGGAAAACTGTTTTACTCTCCCATTCGTCTCCTTCTGACGCTAATTTCTTTCCTTTATTTACGGTGAATACCATGAGGACTCTTAGCGCTTTTTATGATCAACAAATCTCCAACTAGCTGAAGTGATGTTACTTTTACTTGCAACTGCGTTTCTTATCCATATCGGCAATTCAACAGAGTGTGATTAAAGAAGTAATGAAGACCAAGTTGCACTTGGAGGGAACTGTTAACGGGCATGATTTTACTATTGAGGGTGAAGGAGAAGGCAGACCTTACGAGTGAGTCAGCTGCTAGCAAACATTTAAAGAGTTTTAAATTAGCATACATTTTGAAGAGTGTGTTAAGCATACATTTTAGAGTGTGAATTAGCATTCATTTTAGGAATGTTTCAAACAAATCTCGCACAATTTCCATATTTTGCACGGTTTCGGACGTGTCGTTATTTTACAGTGATGATTGCTCGACTAAAGTAAAGCAACGAGAATGGTTTGTGTTGACTCAACAGCAAGTGCATTAAGGTGTCGCTAAGCAACGAGCACGGCCCTTTTCACATGTTCTAGTGTCCGCGGAGGCACTTTTTGCTGTGATCAAATGTTATGCAAGGCAAGAGTTCACGCGAAAATCTCTCAAGCGTTGAGGTCGCCTCTTTTGTTCCCTGGGCATAGATTACACGTACCTGGTACATTAAATGACGTTTACCACAAGCCGCTGTAAACAACTTGTCTTTCCGCTGATCCTACCAAGTTAGTTAGAAGTTTTGATTAAGTTGCCTTTCGGTACGAAAGCTTACGTGATAGCTTAGTCGCACCTGCAGCTCCAGTTACGTTAAATAACATTTCTGTGCACCTGACTTAAGTTTTAGAACCTATCTCGCTTTACCGCCAGTGAAAGAACTGTGGAACCAAGAGCCGGGTTCCACACTAAACGATGCGTCTGGCTCACCAACAGCAGTGATAGGAACCAAAAAACTTTAGTTTCGGGCACGTTTTAGTTGTCTCCAAACCGTCTGTCTTGAATTGGCCTCTTCCTACGTTCTTAGGGTGAGACCGAATTCAGGGCCGTAATCCCTCAAAGAGCAGCTATTGCCACCCAATTACCCCCGGGTGAATATGCTTTTTATCTAGCCAATCACGGCTCTTGGGTTTGCCAATGCGCTGATACATCAGCACTGTAAGGACGGTGTTCAAACTGTGAAAGAAAATCAGAATTCGCTATTGTGTCCCCGCGTTTTCCTAAGAACTTAGGAATTGGTAATTTCACGTTGCAAATCGGCAGAGAACGGGAAGGAAATGTACCAAAGTTCAAAACGCACGTGCAGAGAAATTTGTTTATTTTATTTTATTAACTTTATTTTCAGACACTCTCATCAAGCTTCTAATCAGTGCCCCAGGTCTAAAGGAAGAACAAAAGAAAGTAGTTTATGAAATTTTAGCTCTTCAAGTGCAAACTTTTGTGAAATCCCACTACCATTCCACTGATAAACTTAAAGGAGTGGGAGCCCTGACAGAATTTATACGGAATGCTTACAAAGTGACCCTAGTGGCCGTCAACGTGGGTTCTCTAGAAATCATTGTGAATTGCTCCTCCCTAAAAAGCCTTGAGCATCTTTGGACAGGTGACCTAAATGAAGTGGTTGAGAGGTACCTCATGACTGATGAAATAAAAAACATACTGAACCTGGAGACAACTGGATTTACAGCAACCATAGAAGAGAAAAACTACTTGGAGTGCAAGAAGGTGCTCATGGGACTGGCAGGTGATTGAATCTATGTCCAGGATTGACTACACATGTTGTTCAATAAGTAATTCATATTTGACTGAGTCAATTTGTACCCTACAAACAGTGGATTCTCTTCTCTTATCCGCTCTGGTAGCGACACGAGAGAGAAACCACTGTGAGCAAGCGATCCGTTCTCTGTCGAGCATGCGCGGCTGATGACTCCCACATGTCATTAAATCACATCACATTATCGCACACATTATGCTCAAAAGACTGGTTTGCAAACTAGCTTTTCCAGTTCTATTTTAATTTATTCGTCGCTTGCTTGCAGTGGTTATTCTCTCGCTTTGCTACCAAAGTGAATAAGAGAAGAGAATTCACTGCTCGCAGGGTAGTCAATTTGTAAAAGGTCTTTCTGATAATCATGACTTATTTTTTTTACTTCAGCACACCTAAAGGGATAATTGATTTTGTCCAGTTTGCAGTGCCATTCTTTTATCAGTTTTTGCAAGTGGCCTGTACACTGTACTTGAAACTTTGCTTCACTGTTTATGGGCCAGTACTGTGAGCCATACATAAGCACACCTTCTTACTCTGTAAAAACATATTTACAATTGAAGGGCTCAGAGCAAAAACATCCTACATCTAACTGACATTTTTAAGTGCGTTTGGTCATTTTGCAAAATTCTGTCCCGATTTCGCACAATACATGGAAATTAAGTTACGGAATTACCTATCCTAAGTGATGTGAACAAAAAAGTAAAGAAACGTTTTTTCGTCTACCCTGGGGAAGGGGTTGGGGGGGGGGAGCACAAGAGCAAGAAATATGAAATAATATGCAATATGCTTCTTTTCATTGGATTGCTGTAATTTTTAGCATATAGCATAGGATGTTCACTCCGTAACTTTAGTGCAGTTGGCTCGGTGGAAATTGGCTGCGATTTTGAGAAATGACCCAAAAAGTGTGCAAAAGTCAGTTAGGACGTTTTTGCCCAGAGCCCTTGAGTTGCTCAATGAGCAAAAAGCTTTCCATAACATTTTCCTCACTTTAGAACCAGAATGAACTGATTATTTTCTGGAAATATCTGACTGTAACTTGGAACAATCTGACCTTGTCCAGAGCAAAGTCACCATAAATTATACTGGCCTGCAATTCCTTGAAGCCTTTCTCAGTATAATAAGTTTTAAATTATTATTTTATGTATTCAGGAGAAGCTGCCCCTCAACAAGATCATGCAGAGAAGAGAGCAACCACAAGTACAGATGTTGCAGAAGAAGTAGGCTTACTTTACGTTGCTCAATCAATCTATTTTTATATACATGTTATATACATGAAATAATACTGAGCAGCTAATAACCTGACTTGCGGCGGTATTAATTTTGTTCATTTGTATCACCTCAATGTGGCGGTTATTTAACAGGAGCCTAATTACTGCTGCATTCAGGTACACAGCTTGGGAAGGGGTAAACAGAGCACCATGGACTGTTGTAATCTGGGGTCACTCAGGACACACTTAGAGCAGTTTTCAATTGAGTGTGGAAAGTATTATTATGCAATTGCTTTGGTTTGGTTTCGGTTTGCTATTAGCCTGTTGCAGGCTCCTAGTTAATCAGGACGTATGATTGGATTGAAAAAACCTGTGCAAACTTTTCAACCAATCTGATGCAAAGCTAAAACCAATCGCGACTTTAATAGTCGCTCTCAGTTTCCCACGCTTGGCGTAGGCGACATTTATGTGCCTTATTGCATTTTGATTGGCTGGTAAAACCTTGTCTTGAATTTCTTTGATTTGTGATTGGCTGAGGGGTTTATTTCCTTCAGAATGTGATTGGCTGAGTCTGTAATTAATTTGGTTTATGATTGGTTAAGTCTGTAATAACAATTGTATAGGTTATCTGATGGTTAAAGGAACACAAGGGAGGAAATGAAAATGAATAATTAGAAATTCATAGAAGATGGGGCAATGACAACAAATATCACATTTCCATATAGAGATAATTATGCTAAGTGGCTTTCTGGTTCGAGATTCCTTTTTGGGGCTATTTAAAAAAAATAATACCACCGCCACTCAACCTTGGAACTAATAAGTGAATTTTAGAGTTCAAATTCTACCCAACTGGTCCGTCTTAGGAGAAGACAAACCTACCCCGTCGCAATTTTCATAGACAACACTCCCCCAGCTTGAACTATAATTATTACTGACCTCTCTATAAGTAAACATCAAACGAACAAGTAAATTGGTTAAATTAGTTACCGATTTCGACCAACATTAACTATCAAATTCGCTTACCAAATAACGTGAACGTTCACTGTTCTCGTTCAGGACATCGAGGTTTAGATTAAAATAAAAAAAGGTTTGAACCCAGGAGTGACATACCTTGATGTAGTTTGGATTAACTCGGTGTAAGAACCTCAGTGACGAGTTTTTGAATGTTAGAATGGTCGTCGCAGTAAAGCAGGCACCCTAACCAGTTGCAAAGAAGCCAGAAAAAAATCCATACTAGTTTATAAGATCAGACTGACAGGTTTTTCTTCCTTTTCTTTTCTTCGTTATTTTCTTTTGTTTTCTTCGGTTTACATCATGTGTGAGTTTCGCAGGTTCTTACACCGCGGTTGAGCCCGAATTTTTCAGGGGTCCACGACTTACATCACACACCACTCCCACTAAGTTTCTCTGTCTCTGCAACCCACAAGTCAGCCACCACAAATCTAAACCAGATTCCTTCAAATCAGACAACGTGGATTTTTTTTAACACTCCAATGGGACTTTATTAGGAGGACAGATCACTCAAAGTCTTCTCAGTCAGAGCAAAAATTTCTGCACTTGATTGAAATCAAGGAAACTCAGCGAACAACATCGCAACTTACATCATAGCGTACGTGCTGTCATTTTTTCCCCATACAGCATCCTGAAGATTGCAGTAAGACAGCTTCACACTCGTTTCCTGAGCAGTGTACAATTGTAGTGACGGGTTTGCCATATGGTGCAACGGAGGATCTTGTGCTGAATTACTTTGACAACCCAACGTTATCTAAGGGAGGTCCTGTATCTGGTATCGAAATGAATCCTGATTCCCAAACATGTCAGGTCACCTTTCAATCTGCTGATGGTAGGTTGACGAAACGCTTGCCTTCTGAAGTTTGGGCATACTACCCCGCGAGGAGAGTCTCCTTCGTTCTTCCTAGGTAAGTCGAGAAGAGGAAAGAGACTCTGCTCGCAGGGTAGGCCATACTGATCAACTTGCTTCTTTAAATGCACGAGGCTTTACCCGCTCAGTAGTTTTATGGGTGATTAATACCTGACAGACCTTATTTCAATTTCGTGCTCAAACAAGGGTGCAGTAGACGATTTCCAAGTTCGCGTTAGCCACTCTTTCAAAGCAAGTCTAAGTGGGAAAGTTTTGTGTTGGTAAGAAGTTTTACTTTGCATATGTGAATAAAAACGTATTTTCATGAGAAAGACTTCGCACTTAGACTCGCTTTGAAAAAGAGGCTGAAGTGACTTGGGAAACCACAAAGGACGTCAAAATAGAGCGGCATGAGTTGAAGAAGGCTGCGTAATGAAACAGGGCTCAGGATTACAAGCCTTAGAGAAATCCTCAGTGTTAGCAGTACTTATTAAACAAATAGATTCTGTCTGGTCAGGGGTGACTTCGAAATAACTGCGTTATAGGCCAGTTGGTGTACTAATCTTGAAGAGGCACCAGACAATTGTCAACAGCTATCTGCACCTGGTAAACGAGTTACTGATAACATCAACGGGCACAGAAACTCCCAAACTTTATAGACCAGCTTTGATTACCTACTGTAACGCCTGCGTCGCAAGTGGAGGTTGGGTGCCCAGGGGCCGGG
>BLFK01000340.1:52586-68384 GCA_014634185.1 Astreopora myriophthalma | reverse complement strand
TGTTCTTCTGCCTTGGGGTGCGATTGTGGTTGCACCCCAAGGCAGAAGAACACCCATTGGGCTACGAACCCGCAACCCGGCCACGAGCCCCACTGGGCCAAGCCCCACAATAGCATCCGTCACACTGAGGCCAGAGACTCAGTGGAATGAAAATTAAAGCCCATAGGAGGGGAAAAAGAGAAACTCTCTGCTGCTAGAACCGAACACCCGCCAACCGAAGCTACGACTACAACACACGCCCAACGTAGGCACGTGTACTGGCACACACTTGCACAAAGGTGACATACCGCTGGACCGGAATTAGCCCTCCCACGCTCAGAAAATAACGCTGGAACGCTATAAACGCTAAATGGCCACGCTACAACGCTACAGAACAAAATAACACGCCACCAAAGAACGCCAAAACGCCACAGACTATTGCTCCCAGTCGTTAACTACGTTAAATAAGATTTAACTGTATTCAGTTTTCAAGCCCCACTGTAAGTTAACCTACCATCCTCAAGCAGAAACCCCCAAAAATACTTTATGAATTGATGTTGTTTTATTTGTTTGTTTGCATTTTCAAGACGCTTTCAGAACAGTAGAACACTCCCCTCACAATCTCAGAGGCGCGCGTCTTCACGTGTCCCTATTGAAAGAGTGGGAGGAGGAGGAAAAGGAAGATAGCTTTGACGAAAATGCTGAGAAAATGGAGGAGGCCACTACCATAATCGTCAGCGGTCTCTCGCCCTCTACATCCTTAGATGCCGTGTGTAATTACTTTGAGGATTCACAGAGATCTGGTGGAGGTAAAATTTTCAAAATCAAAGCTGCGGTAACATTTCATGAAGTGAAAGGTACATATTTTATTGCTTTGTCTTCATTATCATCGAAGCGTTAATTACAGGAATTCATACACCTTATTCCAAAATGGCCGCGATTTTGATATTGTTTTGTTTTTATTCAAATTAGCCCTCGTCGCCTCGTTCAAGGTAAATTATTCTTTTGAATTTTGAGCTTGAGAAAGAGGCATCGAGGGCTAATTTGAATAAAATCAAAAGGATCTTAAAATGGCAGCCATTTTGGAATAAGGTGTATGCCGATACATCATTGATGATAATTTATGTGATGGTGCATTTGCCCACATCATATTATAGTTTGATCTGTTCACACAACGCTAGCGCCAATGCAAAGTTTGATTGAGTAAAATCAGGTGTCGTCATGAAACGAAAATAACAAAATAGACAGACATTTGAGTTTATATCTTCGTTTGGCAAGGACATTTTTGAAAATGTACCTTCCTTCAAGTTTTCAGCATGATACCATGCTTTGTTTTGAAAATAGAGCAGTTTAAATTGCAGTTTATTCAGAGTGCGTGACATAAACTGAGGTGGCTGCTGAGAAACATGCCACGAATGTGAAAACATCGATTCACCTTGTGGTTTTGAGCTCCGAACAAGCGATATGTTAATGGCAGTGTTTATGCGGATGTTTACAAGTTTACCGGAGCGAAGAAAAGTTTTAAGATAGGCAAAGTAAACGCTGGTTTCCGGCCGCCATGTTGGTGTCCTTCTGAAGGACAACGACATTATTAGGATTAGCATGAACATCATCATTATCGTTATTCTTTCTCGTTGAGGTTATTGTGGGTGTTGTCGTTTGGTTGTTGTTGTCGTCGTTGTGGTTGTCGTTGTTGTTGCTGTTATTGTAATTTTGAGTGGTGCATTTTTCCGAATAACTCATTGTACGAGATATTGCACAGGCCTGAGACTTTGACTCGTTGTTTCTTTATTACTCTTCTGTAATATCTCAATTTCTTGACTACACTTTTTGAACGACTAGCGATCTTATTTCTTATTTTCGTGACGTGAACCTAGATTTGCGTATGTGGAAATCTATTCCTCTTCTAATGCAAGGGACAAACCCCGAGGAAAGGGTACTCTACTAAACACAAGGAAAAAATATGTCGACAGCGCAGCGCAGCGCATTTCTTAAACCTTGCTTACCAAAAAAACTTAAGCATAAAGGGGTAACATCAGCGACTTACAAAGGTAGAATGACGAGAATCTCCCGCCAAACTGCTAAATAGTCCTAACCTATTCCATAACCGCCTACGTCCCTCTCCATAGTGCCGTCAGAATATTTAATTTCCAACTCGTTCTCACGTCACTCGACCGTCAGAAATAATTGACAACATTACAACATTCGTCAATAACATAGTGTGAAACCCAACTGTGAAGTGAAATAAAAGAGTAACTGAAATTCGAGAGACGAGAGAGGGACGAAAATCGTAACCTTAATGATTTTATTTTATCATACGGAGTCCTTCGCTGACTGTAGTTTTAGCTCTTTCTGCGAGTATGGGAGGACAATGACGCAAAGCAAAAGAAACGAAAGTCAAAAGAAAAGAACTCCAAACAATCCCAAGTGAACAAAATACAGTGCTTTCCTGTACTTGCAGGAAGACCCGTAGTTTAGAAGTGTGACCTGCAGGCGGTAGTTAACAGAATTATGAGTAGAAGATACTTTTTGTGATGTCCAACATTTACAGTTTTAACAAATATTAATAAATCCGTCCCCTAATAGATTTGCGACGACTTTTGGAGCCGGGTGCGCATGAGATAGATGGAAGATGTTTAAAAGTTACGCGACAGTTTCCCAAGAAAAATACACCAGCAGGCCAGGTAAAACCGTCGTATTTGAAGACTGCGTTTTGTTTATGTATGGCCTATTTACACGCTGCGATTTGTCGTGCCGATTTGTCGGCCTCGAGAAATCGCGAAGCAAATCGGCGCGTGTAAATGGCGACCCGATGCGCGCGCGACATGTCGGCCGATTCGGAAACATCGGCTGCAAAATCACGCCATTATACGCGCCCAACATGTTTTTGTCCTGCAGTTATACACTTGAGCATGCGTTTACACATGAGCATGCGTTTACACATGCGTTTACAGCATGCGTTATACACTTGAGCAAGCATTTTAAAAACATGAGTGACTTGTAATACGGCCACGATGAGTGAAGTGCTTTCACAGCGCCCGAGCCCGAGCGCGGTTTCGACTCCAACTCCTTGCCATACTCCTTCCCAAAATATGTGCGCAAGTTTTCCAACTTCTTCTGCACGTCGTACGCTGTTGAAATATTATCGTAGAGAAATAAGAATTCGACAGGCATGAAGACTGAAATTTCGAATAGTTACATATCATGCTTTTCAGCTTTTTTGTCTCTTGGAGGAATACCTCTTAAGGCTACAATATTAAAATTCGAAAATACCTGTGATAAACCTGTCTGCGCCTTTCTCGTAGTCCAAAGCTTCGTTTAGAGATTCTGCAATTTGTTGCCGAGCAATGTCCCGTTTGTTTTGGTCTTTGTGGTCGGGATTACGTAGTTTTGTCAAAAAGGCAGGGATATTCCGACCACTGTGATATAAGAAGGTTGATCTCCTTTTCATCAAACGACCTTTTTTTCCTAGCAGGTTTACTTTCAACGTCCGCCATTTTGCGAAGGGATACGTACGCTTGGGCTGTAAAATCGGCCCCAACGCGGGAAAATCTGTGAAGCGATCACAGATTTTTTCCGAATCGGCCGACATGTCGGACTGAAATCGCGCGCGCATCGGGTCGCCATTTACACGCGCCGATTTGCTTCACGATTTCTCGGGGTCGACAAATCGGCACGACAAATCGCAGCGTGTAAATAGGCCTTAAGCCCCCGATTACTTTTTTTCTGGCACTTGATGATGGCGTCATGGGGTCGCCGAAACTTCGAGGCTTAAATCTCTTTCATATTTTCATGTTTATTATAGACTTTTTGAAACTGGGGCATACCTCTTCGTGTTTATGGAGTTTGTTTGTCAATAATTTTTCGCCTTGGTATCGTGAAGGAGAAGATTCTGATCAAAGATCGGAGGATGCTAGTTCGGTGCACGAGACGTATAAAATTTCCCTCTTCGCCGCCGTAAAAAAATTTAACACAGATGTTCATTTGTAAATAGAGAAATCGTCGAGCACAAACTCATTCTTCGGACGTTTTTATAGAGAGAATAATTTTCCGTTGTTGACTGAATTATAGAAATGTCATTGACAAAAATGATAATAAACGAATAAATAAATAAATAAATAAGAGTTTGCGCATAGACAGGAAATTCGTGACAAAAAGACTAAAACAAACATCAGTGGGAATAAACTGTCACTCCTGGCTGGAGCGAGATTCGAACTCTTGAACTTTCGTGTGAAAGGCGTGGAGGTGTATTCTGTGTTAAGGTGAGGTCAGCATCTTTCCCCCTTAATTTAATTGTCAACTTTTTGGGAACAAGTTGAAAATTGAAAAAAGAAAATTGCTCATTATACGGAGGGGTTATTAGTTATCTTCGTCAGGTATAAGTTGTGCTGGATATGTATACGTATGTGTTATCAAATTCCTAGTACGAGAAGGATTTCGTGTGTCAGTATTTCCATTTTGCCATTAGTTTCAGGACGAGAAGCAGGGCACGAGCTGGATTATCAGAATGGAAAAGGCCAAGGCAAGGTTTTCTTTCTTTTATTTTTTGATTAAGTAAAAATGGTCTAAGAAGTGATTGTTATAAGTATGTAGAACGAAGTGTCTTTTTCAAAATCATCCGGATAAGAGAAGTAAGGTGAAAACAGTAACTGCGGAGGATAACTAATCATAACAGTGGTTATTTACACGAAAGAGTTACTTACTGGTTCATGTGGGATGTAGATAGATCCTTTTCTGTACGTATTTTCAACAGGCGTCAAGAACTACTCTCCACAAAGCTTCGATCAGTGGGCAATATGACACTGTCAAAATGCTTCTTGATAGCGGCAAAGATGTTGATCAAAGAGATGAGGTGATAATTTTACTCCCTTGCATTGTGTGAAGACGTTATTTGGTCCGACTGTCAGTGTGGGGCATCTTGTGGGCCTAAGTTTTTATTTTTGTTTTGTTTTGTTTTTTGTTGTTTGTTTGTTTGTTTGTTTTTTTTATGTGTCAATGTTAATCTGCTTCTTTTTATTCCAACAGACGTAAGGCTCGTTTAAAATGATTCTTTTCTTAAGTTCTTTTTTTTTCTTTCCTCAGTTTTTGTTAACGTCTCTTCACCTCGCCTGTTGGTATGGACAAGAATCTGTTGTCAGACTGTTGTTAGAACATGGGGCAGATGTCAATGCTGTTGATAGGGTATCTGGAAGAGCTTATTTATTCCATTTTGCTGTATAATTATAAAAAAATCTTGAAAGTAACGATCGGTTTCATGATCTAGAAATAGAAAGGTATTCCTTTGTTTAACACTCGCCCTTGAAGTGAACATAGTTTTTTTTTTTGGCCAGGCTCCAAAAATGGAACATCCTAATGAATTGCCAGAAGGACACTTTTGAGGAACTATCTTTGAAAATATTGTTTAATGTTCGTGTTCGTTCCTGACCTTACCCCCCCCCCCCAAAAAAAAAGAAAAGAAAAGACTGGGCAAATTTAGTTCGCTTGCATTGAACAACCTCGACGGTAGGAAGGTGACTAGTTTTCAATAACAGCGCGTAACTCTTCTTCTTTCTATCAATAATAGTTGTTCTCGATTTGCATTAATTGGGACGGTTTCCTGGCCCTTTAAAAACTTTACATATTTAGTGATTTAGAAAAGGGAAAATTGGGCATTTTTGTTGGTTAAAGTGCGTCCTGCCCATACGTGTAATATCAGATCGATATGAACATTATAGGTAGGATCGACCTGTATTCTTTGACACCGCGAAGCAATACTGACACAATGCTATCAAATGTAATATTTTATCTATCGTAATATCTAGCGTACATGTTAAAGGACTGTCATTAAAGTGGGTCTTACTAAAAGAGTATAACAACTATCAGCTATTTACCTCAATTAATTGCCTTGAAATCATTGAAATGGCTGAGGTACTTCTCTTGCCTTGTTTTAGTTTCAACTAAAGCCTCTGCGGAAAGCTGAACGCCGCAATAATCAATCCATAGTTCAACTCCTGGTGGACCTTAATGCAGGGCCAAGTTTACAGCAACCGGTAAAACATGTGGATACAACGTTTTGCGCGCTTTTCAAGATTTACTTCAGTCATGAAATATAATGTTGACATGGAGTGGGCAGGACATGGGCATGTCTTGCTTCCTGATTAATTTAGTAGGGCATTCGTCGTCCTGATGTTTATTTCCATAATTTGTGGTCGTCCGAAAACACTGATGCGCACCTCCATAGGAAAGAAGAATCAGTGTATTAAGTATTGTAAAAGCTCTGTTAAGCCCTCGGCGCTTGGTTAATTTCAGACCTTAATTTGTTCTTTATTATTATTATTATTTATTATTTTTTATTATTATTATTATTTTTTTATTATTTTTTTTTTCGGGGGTGGGTGGGGGGGCATAATCATAAGATCAATTTTGTGCAGAACTCAAACCCTGTTAGCTGACTTTCAGGGCTCGAAATTAACGCTCGCAAACTCGAAAAATGTCGATAGTCTGCGAGTGAACAAAATGTCTACTAGCAAACCTTTGCAAGTTAGAATCATCTGTGTCCCCCAAAAATTTCGAGAAAGGTGTTCGAACGCAAGAAGGTAGACATCTGAGACAAATGGCGGGCGCTGAGAGAAGAGCATGTTTTGTGTTAGCAACTGCTCAGCAGTATTTCACCGAGTCTATGTGCCATCGGTCTGCGCATTCGTGTCTTATTTGGGATTTGAAAACAGCTTTTATTTCTTTTTACTAGAAATTTTCATCAAATCTAATCAATTAGTCAGATATTATTTTAAAGGGAAAGCAACTTCAGCAAGAATTTGCTAGTGGTTTTACTCGTTTGCTAGTAGGAAAAAGTCTCACTTGCAAAACATTGCTAGCGGGCTAAAAAGTTAACTTCGGGCCCTGACTTTCTATATTTTGTCCAAGCCCTTATAAAAAAGTTCACAAGCTGTAATATTGTAATTAAATTGATGTTGAACGCATTTCATTTCAGCCCAGTTTAAGGACATTGGCACGTAGTTCTTTCTTGCGAGTGAGCGGACAGTCGGGATATAATCTACTGCAGGCAGCTGTGTTAAATGGGGATTATGACACTGTTTATAAAGCAAGTACCTATCTCGACAACTTTGTGGAAGCAATGAAATACCAGACAACAGGAAACAGCGCTACCACTTTCACCGGAAAGTCAGCAGTTGATATTCTGTCAACTGTAAGAAGAAGAGAGCGAGGCCATTACGACATTGAAGAGCTTTACAAAAGATTGGTTGAGACCGACGGAACGCTAAGTGAGCTGCACTCATGCGCCAAGACGGATGACGCAGAAAAGGCAATAGAGCTCGTTTTGAATCACGGTATGGATGTCAATGTCGCTACAGAGAGCAACATCACACCTTTGCTTTCGGCAAGCCAGTCGTCCTCCAGTAAGTTGATCAAGACCCTGATTGATCTTGGTGCGGATGTAAATGCTCAAACAAGCCCTGACAAAGCAACACCTTTATTGTTAGCAGCTTCTGGCAATAACTACATGGCGACTAGACTGCTTTTGGAGCATGGAGCTGATGCGAATATTCAAGACCGTGAGGGAAACGCGCCTCTGTTGTTGTCTGTCGGCCAGGGCTTTTTGAACACTTCACGGTTTCTTGTTGACGCTGGATCCAGCACGAACCACCGAAACAGGAGAGGGGAGACCCCACTCCATGTTGCAGTCAAGAAAAATGGTGAACCTTTTATCAAGGCATTGCTTGGAAACAAGGCAGATGTAAATATTCAAAATTACGTGGGAAATACAGCTCTTCACCTAGCTGCTAAGGGAGAGCTTTTTAACATTGCACAATTGCTTATAGCTTCAGGATCCAAAATCAACCAAACAAACGATAAGTACAGGTCCCCACTTCATCTTGCTGTCAAGAATGGAAGCGGTGGGGAACCTCTTGTCAAGCTGTTACTTGATAACAAGGCGGATGTCAATATTCAAGATTTTGATGGAAATACGGCTCTTCATCAATCTGCTGTTAGAAGATTATTGAACATTTCAAGGCTCCTTTTAGAGGCAGGAGCCAGCTGCAACCAGAGAAACAACAGAGATGAGACCCCACTTCATTGTGCAGCCATCGACAGTAGAAGCGAGCCTGTTGTGAAGCTGTTACTTGATAACAAGGCGGATGTGAATATCCAAGACCGTGGTGGAGCAACAGCTCTTCATAAATCCGCTCGTGCAGGATTATTGAACATTTCAAGGTTCCTTATAGATGCAGGAGCCGACACTAACCTAAAGGACGACTATTCGATGGCCCCATTTGATATAGAACCTTTACTAAAGGGTTGGCGTAAAGGCAAAGGAGCTGGCCAATCACGAAAAGTTGTAAAATTTCCACCACCGCGAACACTGGGAAATATGGAGCTTAAGATCTACGACGGCGATGGCAACGCGAAATTCATATATTTGCATATTTAATGAGCAAAACCCATAGCTTTTGCACGCCCTGCACCTGCATTTTTCAATTTTGTACATTTCAGGGCTCAAAATAACGGCCGGTCAACGGACAATGTCCGGTCAAGAGTAGGATTTGTCCGGACAAACTTTCGGACTGCCGGTCATTTTGACCGGACAAGAATTTTGTCCCTTCAATAACCCAAATATAATGAGATGTAGCGTGCAGTCGACTGAGTAGAATACAATGTTCTGCGGCCTTAATTTGTGATCACCAAGTTTCGAGCCAATGGCTTGTTAAAATCCGCTATATAGACCACACGTTAGACTTCCGGTGCACCCATATTGAAAGGCGCGGCTGCTAAGCTTTGCAGTCCAGAAAACGAACATTCCCCACAATCGCGTTATGCGTACTCTTACGTCGATAGTAAGGGTTATTCTGTTAGCTTGAGGTAAGACGTCACAAAATACATATACCTTGACAAAGAGATCGAGAACTTTGCTTGCACACTCGCATTTTGCAGATAAAGGCAGTTTCCTTTTTTTCCTATGCATGCCAAGGACAGGCAAGGTTTCCACACTTGCAGTCGTTGCTCCGTAAGTTTTTGGTGCATGCAATAATCCTTCTCAGCAATGCTTACAACCTAAATCGCCTCCACACATTCTGTGAGCAATTTCTGGTTAATCTCTACTGAGTTTTGATTGTTTTACAGACTGCCCGCCTTGCATATTAAGTTTCACATTGAAATGGGAGTACTGACACTTTTTATCTCGTGAATGCAATGAACGAGGTGTTGCACTTGGTGGCAAAAGTTACTCGCTCGCACGCTTCCTGTAAACTTTTCTTCAGTCGTCCGCTGACCAGTTCACAACAAATCGCATGAGCTCCGCGGGCTCAAGTATTACCGAGCTGTGAGGAAGTGAAATTAATGGTGAAGAGTTAATCTCTTTGCGAGCTGTTAACTCGATTTATTCACTAGATGACTTTTCTTAGTTGCTATGTTTGCTGTTCCTGGATGTGTTTGATGCTGGAGAGTGTTTTCTCTTTAAACTAGAGCTCTTTGGTGTTTGCGATTCGCTCGGTGAAAGGATTCGTGTCTTTTCTGTGGGAAATGTGGAGCTTATTTCTTCGATGATTCCTACGTCACAACCTGCAAAATAATAATAATAATGATAATAATAATAATAATCACTTTATTTAAGTCTCAGGTTATTCGTACAGGTAAACTTTAGTGTACGAAACAAGGTGTTTTACATGTATAAAACAACATCTATTTCCAATTTCCTTTAAAACCGGGCGAGGTTATTATGTCGACAGTGCTTCGGGTGTTCGTTGAGTACTCGTACAAGTCACCCGACAACCACATGGTTTGCTGCAACTAAAACCTTTGCGATTCGCCATTGTGTCAGTTTGGGGCCCGTTCTTGCTTACGCTCTTGTTTACGTGCTGTTGTGTTGTTGTGGTAGCGGACAAACTTCAACAAATCAAATACGAACTTCCGACTATCTTTAGAAATACCGAGTCGCTGATGGAAAACAGAATTGCACGGAATGAAGATAGATACAAACCAGACACGATCGACGATGAAGACGTTTTCCTGAAAGAGGAGCGGTGTGTGACGACCGCCCTAGCAGGTTCGAAAGTATGTTCAGGGCGTACACTATCCTGCCGAAACAAGCACCAACTGAAATTTGAGCACAATTGCTGTAGTGTCGAGCCGATAACCCGATTTACTCACGAAATCATTTTTTTCAGTCGCTATGTTTACTGTTCCTGAATCTGTTTAGATACTGGAGAGTGTTTCATTTTTACATTTTGAGACCCTGGAACATTGAGACTCCCGTTTAAACCCGCGCTGTCTTCCCACCACTTACCTCGGAATACAAGAGATCGCTCACACGAGCCTTTGATTAGGTTTAGCGATAACAACTTTTACCCTCTTGAGGGCTTTAGCTACGCGTCTTTGAATACGTGAAGTGAATTTTTTTTTAAAGAAATGATTGTGAAGTGTGGGTTAGAAATGAACTGAAGAAATGACCCTCACACTTTCTGGACTTGAATCCAACGGGATTCGAACCCACGCAGTGCATATAGGAGACAATTGCTTAAATTGTCCAGAAAGTGAGGGTCATTTCAGTTCATGAAATCTTTTTCTTTGTTAGGCTATTCGTTCAAAATTACTATTTTAAATATTTTGACCGGTCAGAAACGAGGCTTGACCGAGCTAAAATTTGTATTACTGGCAACTGTCCGAAAATTATTTTTCGCCCTGCATTTCTTCCCCGTTCTCGGCATATCTGCGACGTGAAGTGACCAAATTTCAAGTTTTACGGAAAACGTGAACACACAACGGCGAATTTTAATTTTCCCCGCTCGCTTTTACACCGTCTCTTCTAATTCATTTCTTGGATAGTTCTAATAGTTTGAAGAAGTTGA
The DNA here is from genome assembly GCA_014634185.1 of Astreopora myriophthalma. Classification (NCBI taxonomy): domain Eukaryota; kingdom Metazoa; phylum Cnidaria; class Anthozoa; order Scleractinia; family Acroporidae; genus Astreopora; species Astreopora myriophthalma. The sequence goes on along the minus strand of BLFK01000340.1, from coordinate 57,561 downwards.
ACAAGCTGAAATAATGACGAAAAAGGTTCGACAGACTGAATTTGCAATTTTAAGCGACGTTTTCGTTGAAGTCACCGTCGTAGATCTAAGGCTCCCTAATATCCCCGTGAAACCTGAAACACAGGCTGAGATGGGAGATCCATCGCTGTTCCCGCTTGGTAGACCTTCGCGTTATCGTGGCCAGTTGATCGTACTGTCACAAGAATTAGAGGAAGACGAAGTAGAAGAACACATACCGCTGTCGCTCCAAATGCCAAAAATAGCTAAAGTAAGAAGGAAAAGAAGCGGTGAAGAGCGCAGTAGATGTGAAATAATGTGACTAGCACTCGTTTACAGCATATTTTGTGCCCCCGCCTACCGTATTTACGATAAAGAGTGCCTCCCCGGAATAAGCGCCGCACATGGCAACAATAGTGAGGCACTTCAGTACGCCGAACAATCAAGTTCGCAGTAGAACAGCGAATATTCGAAGGATGAAAATGTAAAAGCATTTTACTGAAACCAAGCCAGGAAATTTGCTTTCATTTGTAACAGTATTTTTCATATATGCACTTGAAAAATTCAAGTGACTTCAACGAGATTCGAACCCACGACCTCTGCGATGCTGGTGCAGTGCTCTTACCAACTGAGCTATGAAGCCACACAGTTGGGAGCAGGTCAATTTGTTGGGCTCATGCGTGTTTTCCCGTGAAAGGAATGATGAATGAAATGATTGTGAAGTGCGGGTTAGAAATGAATTGAAGAAGTGATCCTCACACTTTTTGGACAATTTAAGCAATTGTCTCATATATGCACTCGAAAAATTCAAGTGACTTCAACGAGATTCGAACCCACGACCTCTGCGATGCTGGTGCAGTGCTCTTACCAACTGAGCTATGATGAGCCCAACAAATTGACCTGCTCCCAACTGTGTGGCTGCATAGTTCAGTTGGTAAGAGCACTGCACCAGCATCGCAGAGGTCGTGGGTTCGAACCTCGTTGAAGTCACTTGAATTTTTCAAGTGCACATATGAGAAAATTGCTTAAATTGTCCAGAAAGTGTGAGGATCATTTCGCCAGTTCATTTCTAACCCGCACTTCATAATCAATATTGAACGGAGAGGATCCGAATGTGGAATGACCTTCAAGATCCAAAACTTCCCGGAGGCCCGCCTTATCTTGTTTAGAACTTGTGCTAGCATACAAAAAGGCTCCTGATTCTGCTTGGGTCTTCTTACTTTGGTCTTTGCTTTCAATGCTTGTCTGATGATATTCGAGGCTAGAATTTTCACACCATCACCATTTAAATGGATGCCTTTATTCTTTAGATGTTCTGGTTTAATGCGCTCATTGCCAACAAGAGACCAGCCCCTTGAGACACAAACAGCTCTGATCGAGTTATTTATTTGCAAAATTTTCTCATTTGTATTTATATCCATCTTGTTCATCAACCCCGAAACTGATATCTTGATCGAATATCTAACGTTGATCGCTTCCTATGCCATTTCAGTTAAATCCCTGATAATGTCATCGGGCTGAGATTCAGCTTGGTCGTTTGTTCCAGCATGAAATATCACATCATCATATCTAGATTGATGAAGCACGCTAAAGCTGATCTTTAATCACGTAGCTGTTTTGGCGCCCCCCATAGAAATTTCCTTAATAGACTGAAACTTGGAGAGTCTTTGCTCTTCGATCGCTTTAATCATAGAATCGCCGATCAATAAGACACTCTTCTTATCTTTAGGTTGTCGAGTACCTGATCGTTCAGTGGTTGAAGAAGAAGGGGCATCGGCAAATTCGTTATTTCCATCAGCTTGATCACGGATTATGTTCAAACTTTGAGTGGAGGCTGATGGAGGAGTGATAATACACTTATAAAATATATTTTAGAGTGTGAATTAGCATTCATTTTAAGAATGTTTCAAACAAGTCTCGCACAATTTCCATATTTTGCACGGTTTCGGACGTGTCCTTATTTTACAGTGGCAAAATGCTCGACTAATGTAAAGCAACGAGAATGGTTTGTGTTGACTCAAAAGCAAGTGCACTAAAGTGTCGCTAAGCAACGAGCACGGGCCTTTTCACATGTTCTTCAGTGTCCGCTGAGGCACTTCTTGCTGTGACCAAAACTTCTGTAAGACGAGAGTTCACACGAAAATCTCTCTCTGTTTTGCACGGTTTGGGATGTGTCCGTATTTACAGTGACGATTACTCCACTGAAGTAAAGCAACGAGAATGGTTTGTGTTAACTCGACAGCAAGTGCACCAAACTGTCGCTAAGCAACGAGTGCGGGCTTTTTACATGTCCTTGTCCAGGCACGTTTTGTTGTGACCAAAAGTCATGTAAGGCAAAAGGTTCACACGAAAATCTCTCGAGCGTTAAGATCGCCTCTTTTGTAGTTCCTTGGCAAAGGTTACACATACCTGGTCTGAGGATCACCAAAGAGTGAATAGGCTTAACTACCTAGCCAATCACGGCTCTTGGGTTTGCCAAATTCCAGTGCCGACATCAGTGGGTGTGGCACACTGCTTTATAAGAGGCCGCCCACAGAAGACGATTTTCATTCAGCAGGGTGACTTTGAATCAAGCAGCCTGATTACAACAACAAGAGTTCAAGAGCCGGCTGCACTCAAAATCCTCCATCATGGTATGTAGTGCAAACTGGAAAAATGTTTTATTCTCTCATTTGCCTCCTTTTGACGCTAATTTCCTTCCATTATTTACGGTGAATTCTATTAGGACTGTTAGCACTTTTTATGATCAACAAATTTCCAACTAGGTGAAGTGATGTTACTTTTGCTTGCAACTGCGTTTCTTACCCATTTCGGCAATTCAACAGAGTGTGATTAAAGAAGTAATGAAGACCAAGTTGCACCTGGAGGGAACTGTTAACGGGCATGACTTTACTATTGAGGGTGAAGGAGAAGGCAGACCTTACGAGTGAGTCAACTGCTAGCAAACATTTAAAGGGCTTTAAGTTAGCGTACATTTTGAAGAGTGTGTTAAGTATACATTTTACAGTGTGAATTAGCATTCATTTTAGGAATGTTTCAAACAAATCTCGCACGATTTCAATATTTTGCACGGTTTCGGACGTGTCCTTATTTTACAGTGGCAAAATGCTCGACTAAAGTAAAGCAACGAGAATGGTTTGTGTTGACTCAACAGCAAGTGCATTAAGGTGTCGCTAAGCAACGAGCACGGCCCTTTTCACATGTTCTTCAGTGTCCGCGGAGGCACTTTTTGCTGTGATCAAATGTTATGCAAGGCAAGAGTTCACGAGAAAATCTCTCAAGCGTTGAGGTCGCCTCTTTTGTTCCCTGGGCATAGATTACACGTACCTGGTACATTAAATGACGTTTACCACAAGCCGCTGTAAACAACTTGTCTTTCCGCTGATCCTACCAAGTTAGTTAGTTAGAAGTTTTCAGTAAGTTGCCTTTCGGTACGAAAGCTTACGTGATAGCTTAGTCGCACCTGCAGCTCTAGTTACGTTAAATAACATTTCTGTGCACCTGACTTTAGTTTTAGAACCTATCTGGCTTTACCGCCAGTGAAAGAACTGTGGAACCAAGAGCCGGGTTTCACACTAAACGATGCGTCTGGCTCACCAACAGCAGTGATAGGAACCAACAAACTTTAGTTTCGGGCACGTTTTAGTTGTCTCCAAACCGTCTGTCTTGAATTGGCCTCTTCCTACGTTCATAGGGCAAGACCGAATTCAGGGCCGTAATCCCTCAAAGAGCAGCTATTGCCGCCCAAGGATTACCCCCGGGTGAATAGGCTTTTTATCCAGCCAATCACGGCTCTTGGGTTTGCCAATGCGCTGATACATCAGCACTTTAAGGACGGTGTTCAAACTGTGAAAGAAAATCAGAGTTCGCCATTGTGTCCCTGCGTTTTCCTAAGAACTTAGGAATAATTGGTAATTTCACGTTGCAGATCGGCAGAGAACGGGAAGGAAATGTACCAAAGTTCAAAACGCACGTGCAGAGAAATTGTTTTGCTCATTAAACTCTGTGTCGTGGCGTTCTCGCTGACGTTGCCGTGGTAGATGTTAATTGAATAGATCGTTTTCACTCACGTGACCAGCGGCTATATTGATTTACTGAAACAAAAGGAAATCTTTGCATAAAAATGGAGTTCAATTCCCCGAGTATTGTTTTGGGACACCAAAATGGCCGCCGTTTCTTTGTTTAGGTACACTAATTTGGCCGCCACGCCAAATTAGGCATTTAGACATGACGTCATGTGAAAACGATCTATAGGGGCACGGCAGGCCGGCCCTTCAACAAAGTGAGACGTTTCCTTCTTCCTCTCAGTTCCAAAACGTTTTACGTACTACAGAACTGAAGCCTGTAAACTCTTTCGTTCAGGCTCCCTCAGCACTAGCAGAAGATTTTCACCGGCGTAGTCGATGGGAAAAAATCGCGCACAGAAAGTTTCGAACGCAAATCCGCAGTAGTCTTGTACCGGTGCCATTTCTCATACTTGAGTAAAACTTGTCGTTGACGCTCAAATCGTAAAAAGCTCAAATTGTTAATACATCTGTAAAACATAGATTTCAGTTGTACATATTTGCACTACGAATGAAACTTCGTGGCCGAAACGAAGAACAATTTCTTTGGGCTGGTTTTATTTTCTTTGGCGGCATTTTTATAAATCAGTCGAGTGATTTGATACAACAGGAAAGTCTTTTTGATTTATGCTGACGTCATCTGCTTATCAAAGCTTATCAAAAATACACACATAATAGATCGGCTGGATTACCAAGACCTGATATACTGCTTTAAATTCTCTTTCTTGATATAGAGGATTGCAGTCTATGAAACTGACGGTCACCAAAGGTGCGCCTCTGCCGTTTTCCGTTCACATTCTGACACCCAGCCATATGTACGGAAGCAAACCATTTAACAAGTATCCAGCGGACATACCTGACTACCACAAGCAGTCCTTCCCCGAAGGCATGTCTTGGGAGAGGAGTATGATTTT
>BLFK01000340.1:39329-51658 GCA_014634185.1 Astreopora myriophthalma | reverse complement strand
TCCACTTTGTTGAGCATCGCCTTGAACTGACAAAACACGATAACGATTACACAACTTGGGACCAGCAGGAGGTAGCCGAGGGTCATTTTTCTCAGCTGCCGAAAGCTTTGCCGTGAGAGTATCCTGTCAAAGGAAAACCAGAAGCCAGAGGAATTCACTCTTTTGTTTTGAAATTCAGATTTCGATGGCGTTTTATAGCCGCAACTGTAATGCTTCGGTCATTAAATTAGCTTGTTGAGCCAATAGACCTTTCTAAAGCCTCCCCAGCCCATTCCTCCGTTATGTCCCTGCGCGTGAACGCCTTCAGGCGTATTGCTTCCTTCGTTTTCCTCGATTTATACGTTGTTGAATTTTCCAATAGCTGAAGATATAGGTGTATTGTAAACACAGAAAATTTGGCGTCGCGATCGTAGCTCACGTTCTCTGTAAAGCATCCTTGTCCTCGACCAGAGGTCGCGATTCTTTGGTCAGTTTAAAAAAATCAACAATAATCAGGGATGTCCAGCTCTTCTGCGGTCTTCTACGCAGTGTCAACTGAAAAATGTGTATGTGTTGTATCTATCCAAACTCTTTAATATTTGAAATTGTTTCCGACATTGACTGATTACAAGCGACTTGAAAATTACACCGTTTGATACAATTCCGTTCTGACCGTTTCTTTTGCGCTCACAGTCCTCCCGATTACATTCCTTTTTCGCTCTCTCCACTCTCACCCTGTCAATCAACCAACATCACGTGATCAGTTCCTAACTCGATTACATCACTATGAGCAATTAGTGAGAATGATATTTTTCTAGAAAATGATGCAGAAATGCTCGGAAAAAAAATCCCAGTTCTCCTAACAGTTGCTGGGGTCGAACCTATGACATTACGGAGGCCGAGATGTTCGAAGCAGGGTTAATCCTGGGTTAAGTTCCGATTAAAACCTATAGGTTGTTATGGTATTTAACCTGGGCTAGCACTAATCTAACAACTCGGCTCCGGTTTCCACATCGTATGCTCTACCAATGAGCTACCCATCTGTCAGAAAATGTTAGCGAAGATAAGCCTACACCAAAGCGGAAAGGAAATAGCGCCGTCTTTCTCACTGATTCTATGAACAATGATATGGCTCTTTTCCCTGCGAAACACGTTTATGGCAAGATCTGGATTCTGTTACTCAAGTTTATATATATGTATGTATATATATATATATATGTGTATGTATATATGTATGTGTGTGTGTGTATGTGTGTGTATGTATGTGTGTGTGTGTGTATGTATGTATGTATGTGTGTGTATGTATGTGTATGTATATATGAATGTGTATGAATACATAATTATATTATAAACAAATATATAATATATATTATAATATTTTTATTCCATTATTAATATTAATAATATTATATATTTAATATATATTTAAGAAATATACTATATATAAATATATATATGTTTATGTATTTCTCGTCCATGTACATGTATATAGGTGATGAGATATGTATTTTCCGCTGGTATACGATGATTGATACAGTTCATTAGCTTCTGGTTTTAGTTGTTATTTCACTCATTTAGGCGTGTCCCTGTGGGAACGGTATTTGTTTAGCGTAGGTATTTAAGGCTCTCGGCTGCAGAGTTTTTCATTTCCTCTCGCTCTCGCGGTCCATTCTGACGTTTTATATTTTGTAAAGGACATGACTAGTATACCAGAAGGGAATTCTGCTTCGTCTAATGCTCAAGACGGTCTCCCCACCGCCAACCCTTCACAACAAGATTCATCAACTTCTCGATTGGGAGATGAAGTATTTTCCTTATTCAAGGGCTATTTCACCTCGCAGCTTGAAGAGAAAGGCAAGCAGATTGAAGAGATTGACAAAGTCGACAAAGAAGCCTCGGCGATCAAGTTTAAAGGGAACCGTAAACAATTCGAAGTGAATGCGCATTTGAACAACATTCTGACACGAATTGATGATTCTACCAGTCACGGTAATCCTGCCGAGGTCCACAAGTTTGTCGCACAAGGAAAGGAGCTTATCAAGAAACGTCAAAAGCCGATCAAGATTGCCGACCGAAGTAAAGACGGTTGGCTTGTCGTCAAAGAACACAAGTCAGAAGATCTCGTCGCGGACCCCGAAGACGAGTAAAAGCTCCGCAAAGCAAAATTAAGTCAACCACCGAGAAGGAACGAAAAGACTCGCGGACGGATATTGGCAATGCCTCTTAACATTCTAAGTGCCATAACCATAGTCAGCTTTTTCGCGGTAGTCTCCCTCATTATTTTACTTTGTGGTGTCTCGTATTGGTTGAATTGTCTGAACATCCAACCATCGACCTCTTTGTGGTTTTGTATTTGTGGAAGAAAATAATTTACGTTGGTTTGAGGTTAGCGAATTAGAACGCAATGAAGAAAATCATCAACCAGCGAATTATTTGCTGCCTTGATGTACCATAACATTCTCCCAACTTGCAAGCAGTAATGAGAATTGACTTATAACAAAACTGCGGGCTGAACAGAAAAATTACATGTAGCAGGAACTCAGGTATGATTTCAAGCAATCAACTTACCTCGTCTCCTATCAGACATCTGCAGTAACGTGAAGTACCAATGATATTCCGCGAGAAGAGTGCGGGAAATACAATGAAACGTTATTAGAACGTTTCCATATAAAAAAGGATTCAGCTGCTCAAACAATTCAAATCAGTTTGCATACGAATGATCCTGCGTCATGGCCGACTCACGCTACGTCAAAACATTAAGAATATTGCAAAATCTACGAGGTTTTCTCGAATTATAACGCTTGCGTTACCTTCCTTGCTTCTTTATTCCAAACCTGACACTACAGCGTGCATTTTGGGAAAGAAGTTTCGTGACAATGTGTGCGTGACTTTCTCAGAACTTTCTTTTTTGACCATTAAACAAGTAAGTGGAAAGTGAAGACTTTTATATTTGTCCTTTTTAAAGGAATGCTTAGCCAACTGTTTCTGTGAGGTCATACGAACAACCTCGAATGAATCTTGGTGTGGTGAATGAGGGTACATTGTAAATCGTCTCAGAGCGAAACGACTTGTGGCGGAAACGATCGCTAATCTGACTGTTACTCAGAGAAGAAGAACGACAGCAAATCAGATATAAAACGCACAGGAATCGCCACGTCCAACAGAAGGAAGTAAAGTAAGGTAAGTTCTGCTGCTTACATCATTCTCAATAGTCTCTTAGATGATGAAACACTTATCCTTTGAATCCTACAACAAGGAGAGAGACGGTGTTAAAGAAGCTAAAATAAATTCCGAAAGTAACGCAATGTGACTGAATATATTGAGGAGCCATTGCAGAATAGCTGGCCACATCGAACTGCGCCAGTAAATGGAGCAAAGGTAAATCGAACACACGCCTCGTGACACAACTGTGGCTTTAATTAACCAGGGTCAAGGCAGACGTTCGATCTAGAGCACAGACACACACGAAAAACCCCCACGAGCCCAAATGCTCAGCATGCGTTAAACTAATGTGTCACTGGCCAGTACTGGCGCTGTATGTTCACAAGTTATGAATAAAGAAAGTGAATCGAGGTTTCTAGGTTAGCACTCGTTCACAGAGATCAAGAGGACCTTGGACAATTACACGACTTGATATTTTCCATCGAGTCTTCTCTAACAGACAAGCGCACGGTTATCGAGAACCCCATAAATTAGACAGAAAACTGACTGAAAAGAGTTCCTGTTCAGCGAGAAACAAGATTTATGATCTTACAGTCTTGGGTCTAAGCACCGGTTTGAAACGGTTATGGGTAACTTTATTTAAACACTTTAAAAAGTTGGTAGTTTTCAGCAGCTTGATTCTTTGCTCTAGTGGTAATTGGAAAGAAGAAGAAGAGAATGATCCGAGTTCGACACGCTTACACTTCTGAACATTTTCTTCTTTCATCTTAGGTTAAAAGTTCATTTTATTTCGTGTAATTCTCAGGAGGTGTCCAAGGTCATTTTTATCTCTGTGAACGAGTGCTAACCAGGTTTCTGGGGAGCAGTAGCGGCGCAGTCGTGGTGGTATGAGTCCTGGTCGACCTGGCGTCATACATGTAAGTGAGGTTTTTCTCCGGGATCTCGGTTTCTCCTCAAACACCGACTCTCCAATAAACGAACGCGGTTAAACAACTTCATGAGAGCTCTTCCGTACTTTGTGGGTAACTAAATTACATAGAGCTCATCTCGTACCCAGGTTCCACGGTCTCCTCAGGCAGCGGTGGGTCGCCCAGTGAGTCTTAGGGGGTGGAATTTTTACCCGTAAAAATCAAGGGTTCCGGTTTAACTCAAGTTTACTTCCGCTTGTACATGAACAGCAAATCCAAAAAATTCGATTTTTTTCCATTCGTCTGGAGTCTCACAGGGCGACCTACCGCTGACTGAGGAGAGCGTGGAGTCTGGGTACGAGATTGGTTCAGAGCGTGACATATAGCGAGCCTGTGACATCACGTCTAAACCGACCAATCTTCACCTTCTAAGGGGCGGACCACTTTATTCTCGAGGGGAGGGGGGTTGCAATTAACAAAAGAAAATTCCTGGACGAGAAAAAGGGTCAGAAAAAGATCGTGCAGAGCAATTCACGCTAAAGAAACAATGAACAAATCGATTAAAAAAAAACAGTTAGCAACTTGATGCTGAAAAAAAATTGCTCAGAAAAATTGCCCAACCCCTCCCCCCCTAAAAAAGTATAATGGTCCGTCCCTAATTAGACTCGATTCTGCTGTTCTTTTGTTCGAAACTGGTATTGGGTAAAGACATTCATGCACACATATACTTCAAGATTTTTATTACATTAGAAGAAGGAGTGAACTCGGTTGCATTTGGGAGCGAACTCGCTCGAATTCGGTGCGAGCTCGGTCATCCTCTCGGAAAAGTGTGGTGTGAACTCGATTGCGCGTGAAACCTCCTGCTACCGGCTACACTGCAATGTGCGATACCACCCTCATACCCAGTTGTCTTCGTGATAGAAAATGAATATCAACGATGAACGTTTCGACGATTTTATGTATGTCATCATTGTCGAATGTGAACTAAATTAACGTAACTAGTCTATATCAATATATAATTATATATAATATATAATCAATATATATTCTATATCAATCTTTATAATACAGAAATCGATTCAAAGTGTGAAAAAAAATGTGTTAACGTAAAGAAAGCATGAGAATGCAAGTATTTAACCTCGCGCGTATTTAAATAAAAAGTTTCGTGCGAATAGAGTGTTTTCACATGACGTCACGACAGCCATGTTGGCCTCCTAAAGTAAAAGAAACGGCGGCTATATTGGTGTACCAAGCCAATCCTCCGGGAATTGAACTCTGTTTTTACGTAAACATTGTCACGTGAGTGAGTGAAGTTTACCTCGGCATTTCTTAAGAACTTTAAAACTCCCATTAAGGCTTACCGGCCTCAAATTATGTTCGTCCTTGAGATGTTTTCCAGTTAGGGAATGTTTATGCTCCTCTACACGTTGATAGAGGTGGCGGCACGTGTAACCAGTACGGTTTGCATCGCACAAACTACTTGTAAATTCGTATACAAGCCTCTGTTGGTTAGCTTAAAGAGACTTCGGTTCCGTTTCTCTTAGGTCATGAATGATCTCTTTGCTTGTAAAGATCGGCTGCAATTCATGATTGACTTTTCTTTCAACGTCGCGAAGTTGTCTGCAAACCACGTCGGCAGATCTCTGATCCTTGTAAGGGATACCGATCCGTAGGAGGCTGTCCGAAAGTGTTTGACTTAGGTCTGGAGGGTGCTGGAGACTGTCGATGGCCGAGTCAATAAGTCTCTCAGGATATGTAATTTCAAAAATATCGCTTTCAAGTTCTTACATTCTTGCAAAAAGAAACCTGGCGTAGACGACAAGCGCTTTGCACGATCTAACATAGTTCTTAAAAGTGACCGCTTGTACCTGCTATCAACATGACTTTGGTAGTGGAGGAGAAGCCCATTGTTCGTCTTTTTTCGAGACCGTGATCTCAAGAGACGACAATGGGACAGAGAGGGAGTCTTATGGCGCTTGCTGGGATATGTAAATTTCGCTAAAGTTATTTATAGACACCGGATGTCAGTTTCCAGAGAAGTCCGCAGCCTTAATTCTGACTTATTTAAAATTGTAAAATCATTGAACGGTGCAAATTTATGCTTAGTGCAGCAAAAATGTGGCAAATGACCCAAAACATCCCACATTAAACGCATGAGAGCCATTAATCAGTGTTCTCGGACGTCTCGGGAAACAGACTTCCGTCACTAAAAATAACTTTACTGAAATTCACATATCCCAAAGGCTAGACTGGGCGTTTCCCTCTCTGTCCAATTATCTTCTCTTGGTTTTGATGATCTCCATGCCAACGAATGGTAGCCAGTTTTTTGTAGCTTTCTCCATCGTGAAATGAATGGATCGATGGGCTTCATTTAGAGTCGTAAGCAAGTCAGTGGCGTCGGATTGGACACGCTGGCTTTAGTACGTGACCAATCCGACGCCACTGACTTCCTTGTAACCCTCACGACTGTGTGACCACGAGACTATGCAGATGTCTACGTAGCTACGTGGCAACACAGCTACCTGGCTGCGTGCCTACTCGTTTATGTCGTGGGGTTGCTACGTTGCCACGCAGACACTTGGTTACGGGGCTAGGAAGCTACGCCACCATGTGCCTGCGCGGCTTTGTCGCTACGCAGGTCAACGACTACAGGGCTACGTGGCTAGGAGGGGTACTTGCCTCCGTGGCTAGGTGGATACTGGGCTACGAAGCGACGTGGCTACGTCAGTACGTAATTTTTATTAAAATTTCGGAAAGTTTTAGATTATGAATGGTGATTAGGGAACTTGGGAACCGATCAGAAACAAAGGGGAGTGAGGGGGGGACGGCACTGATCTCTCCGAAAGTGTTGTTGGCCAAACTTTGGATAAAAACAAACCTTACAAGGCAGTCTGCCATGTCAACCTCCATGTGGACTTATAATTTGAACGTATTTAAACGCTGTTATTAAAAAGGTTTGTTTTCATTTAGAACTGGTACTGAATACCACAAGATAGCATGGCTGCAAGGGCAGAGGACGGAGACTACTCGAATAATGATTGCCCGAACCAACTGGACGAATTTTTAATGGAACTCGCTGAAAGAAAAGCAAATTTTCCAGACGATGAAAACGCTCACACCATCCGCGAGGAACTAGATCAAATCATTCAAGGTACCGTGATGGACCTTTCTGGTAAGTACCAACTGTTTCACAATGCTGTTATCCAGCAGGGTGGAAGCATGGTGGAAGGTACCAAGATTGGCCAACCTGACGAGTTTGACTATGTCATTGTTTTACCCGCACTGCAAGAGCAACTAGTAACACCATTCTATGCCGAAGATTACAATATCAATTACCAGTCGACAAAGCTTCCTTTAAGAATGAAGGACCTCTTGTTCTTGGATGACATTTTATGTCCCGATTGGTGCGATGGGGAAGAAAACAGGCAAAGAAGAAGTCAGCAACTTATATTTAAGGATGGTAAAAGTCCTTGGAGAGATGAAATTGCTGCTATGGTCGCTGTAGCGATACACAGATCCCTAGAAGGAACCCTTGCAAGTGGGAATTTCAAAAAATGGAAGTATGTCGCAAGACTTAAATGCCCTTCTGGAAGAACGTATCTTCAAGTTGTCAAGTTCACCAATACTGATGGAGTAGAAATATTTGTCTCTGTCGACATTTGCTTGGCCATCAAAATTCCTTACGCCTCGGCAGAGTCAGAACCTTTACAACTCCTGTTTGAATTCTGGTCAATCAATTTTATCTCATGCTCAAGGAGATCAGAGTCGATCTGGGAATTGTCGAGCTTCAGCTCTCTTCCGCTTCATTCGGTCGAGAAGCGCTGCTACCGTATTCTGAAATATTTTTTTCAAACGTTTCTTGAATCGCACTTTGACATCTACACGATGGGATACAAGGCAGTCATAGAAACCTACACTCTGAAGACTGTGTTTTTGAAGGTTCTGGTGGAAAGCGAGAAGGGATGGGAGTTGCACCATCTCGGCCAGAAAGTTCTGCAGATCCTCGGTTTGATTAAACAGGATTTGAATACGGTAAAAACCGGAAAATCAAATTCAGACGCACTAAGCCTACATCCTTTGAAGGTTTCAATGGATTACTGTCTACACCCGGTTTCTGCGGAGCCAGCCCTTTTCCCAAGGTCAAGACTGGCAAACCACCGGACAACGGCAAATGACCCAATTTTCCAAAGGCCTGAGGCCATCGAAGATCAACTATCAACCCTAATTGAACTTTTGCTCCTGGTAAGGGACACTGCAGAGGGTAAACAACATGTTTTGTCACAAATTGAGGCAATTGAGATGCTTAAAATTCTCCTAAAAGATGGGATCTTCCAGATTCCCGTAATGGAGGCATTGAAAGACAGGGAGGAAAATACGAAAAGTGGTGTCTACAATGGATTCCTGTCGATTTGGCACGTTCTTGACAGAGAGAATTTCAAAGCCTTCATGCGAATGAGTAAGTTTGGCATTGTAGTCCAGCCTGAAGGAAAAGAGGATGACTGCATTGTATTCGCCAAGACGTTTCCGGTCCTGAAGTTTCTTAATTGTTGCTTGTTTGATAACAGTGCAGAAGAAGACGACGGAATAGAAATAATGGAGATGGATGTGTTTGATCATGGTGATAACAAGCTGCAGGTGGTGTGTTGGAATGTTAATGAGTCTGTGAATTTAAGTTCAATTATAACGGGAAAACTTTGTTCGTTTTGTGCCTCAAGGAAACCTTGAAATTCATCATCGGCATCATACAATACAATACCTTTATTGACAGTCCCCTGGTGGGGCTTTTCAGTGACAATACATCATATCAAGAGATGATGATGATGGTGATGACGATGGTGATGATTATGATGATCATCATCATCTTCACCATGATCACCGTCATGTTTTTCATCGCTCGCGGTCGTCTTCTACTTCGATCAACGACATCGTACTAGAACCTGGTACGTGAACAGCTTACTCCGGCGATTCTTCACGACGACGCTTGGTTTTCCTCGCTGGCGATGTTCGTAACACGTCAATGGAATTGAGAAAAGCAAGTACGGACAAACCGTTGGACATGTAGAATTCTAGTTACTAAAAAGGGAGGTAACGAATTAAGATACTCTAGTGCAGCAAGTTTTAAAATGGGATACACTGAAGTTCGTCGCCAAGATTGGGTCACCCACTAGTACTCTCTCTCATGACTCACTATCACGCCATTGACTTATTTCACTTCATTGGTTGTTTCACAACAAGGTTAGCCCTCCAGCTGGCTAAAACAGTAATACAGGTACGTTTATAGACGCTAATAAAGGGTTCAATGTTTAAGACAGGTATCGGCTTGTTCGGCCTGTTTTTTGAGCTGCCGGTGGTCGCAATGAGGCTAAATGCTAGTGCTAAATAGGTAGTTTGATATCTTTTACCTTGCATTTCGAAGAATTTAACGTGAGAAGAGACGTTATTGCAACGCCCTCGAAATTTCAATCACCATTGTGAACTTATAGCTGTGGTTATTAGTTGGATCGAGCGCGTGCTCTCATTGGTTGTTTCCTTGTCACGATTGTGGTTGCCGCGCAATGACTAGTAATTTAAGTGTATCCCGCGGGATAGAATCCACTTTTACCTTATGCTCGTTATCGATATTTTGTTTTCTGGTGCTAGGTAACAGGATACGATTAAACATCAATCTCGAGGGATGTTCTCCTCGACTTCAGTTCGGGAAACACCGAGATTCGATCATCGAGGTAAAAACAAAACTAAATGTAAATATCCTTTTATAAATTAAAGCTTACAACTTTCTGAATTTGCTGAGTGTCATCAGCGATGGTGTGATATCTGGCCGTCGCAAAAACTGCTGTAAATCGCAGAGTCAAACTATTTGGCTACCAATTCGGAGGATATACCTATCGTATGTTGTTATGTTTTTGGTTCTGTGCAGTTTTCGCCGGTCATAATATGGTGGCTGTATTGAACATTAAAACAATTAAAACCGTAGTTGCGTCTGGTTAAACAAGAACCATTTCAGTCTCTGGACTACCGTGAGTCTCGAGTGAATCACCCAGCTATGCCGAACATATAATCGAAAACACGAGAACGTGTCATGATTCCTTTTTTCTTCTTCTTTGTTCTTTGTTTTGTTTGTTTCCGTTAGTGTTAATTATTTAGTGTTAATGTATCATCGCAGTAAACCGTAATTAGTACTTAAAGAATAGCTTGTAAGTTTATTTGTTCGTAAAGTGTTGATTTAGTATACGGATTGTAAATGTAGGACCGTTTACACAATAAGTATGTCAGCTAAATGTTAACTGTAGAGTTAATTATTGTAGTTTTAATATAAATGTATGCACGGCGGTGCACAGTGGGTGGAAAGTGAATGTTGATAGAAAGACGTGATGAGGAAGACGAATTGGGGAGACCGGTTGAAGGGCTGGAGGGCAGAGAACGTTAAAGAGAGTCACTTCTAAAAGAGCCAATGGCAGGAGCCAGCTGTTAACCTCGACAAAACCCATTTGTCGACGGCCGGTGATGAGCACAAAAAAAACAAACAAACAAAAAGCGACAGGTGAAGAACGTTTTAAGAGAAGCGCTGCTGAAAACGAGAGGAAAAGATCGTGGAAACTGAACCGGAGCTAGAAGAACGAGAGGGTGGAGTAGTCTGTTTGCACTGGGGATTGATTTGTTCATTGTTTTGGCCGGTTACTGATTTGTCAATCGTTCACGAAGGAGCCTCGAGGAACACGGATCGCCTTGACTGAACTGTGAACCGTAAATATAATAGTCTAAATAATTAATTCTAGACATTGTAAATATTTAGTGTAAATAGTATAAATTATTAGTTTTAAAGTGTTATCGTTTAAGTTTTAAATTCGTTCATTATTTAATATTCCGTTGGATTAGTTCTCTTAGGTTAAAAAAAATTGTTTCTTGTATGTTGTGTTTCTCGTTAGTAAACTCATTATTTTTTACAAGAACTTGTAAATGTTGGTTAATCGTGCGATTCTGGGAAGGGGAGTGTGTATCAAGAGTGGTTTTCTATTTGTCTTGTTTCTTTTTCTTTTTCCCGGGCCGTCGGGACCCACAATACAGACCGCCAGCTGAAAACAATTTCGTGTATTTTGTCAGTCAGTCAGTGAATGGTAGAAAATCTTGGTAAGGAAAATCTTATGTAAGGTTATATTTGGAGGAATCATTTGGTCTTTTGATATTAAAAAATGAGGCAAAAAAATTCCTAACAATAAAAGTGTGCAATTGTGTCAGATTTAGAAACTCGAAATAATCAGTTTCAGTTTTCAATCCAAGGGTTGTGGTTGATTGGGCTTGCTTGGAAGATACACTGTCCCTGATATCGCTGGGAACAGACTGGGCGCGTCGACCAGAAGACGCATCAGCATGGGAAACCAGGGTTGGGTTGGCCAGACTGGAAAAATTATGATCCCTTCCCCTTTGTTCATTTCGATTTTCTGAAAACAACGAAGTAACAGGCTAAAGGGAGGGAAGGCATGAAAGTATTCTTGAGACCATGAATGAAAGAAAGCATCCACAAATTGTAACTCAGGGTCTGGCCTCCAGGACACGTAACGGGGCACTTTTTTTGTTAAGTCTAGAGGCAAGAAGATCAATCGATGGTATGCCATAGATCTCAACAATGTCACGAAAAATGCTTTCCTTGAGGGCCCATTCTGTGGTATTATTAAATGTTCTAGATTCCTTGTCTGCATCAACATTTGCTTTGCCTCGTGATGATACTGTTGTCAGCCAGATATTTCTTTGGATACACCAGGTCCAAACATTACATGCAATCTCATTGCATGCCAAAGAGTGAGTGCCACCCATGGCATTAATGTAAGCTACAGCAGTGGTATTATCATTGTAAACATTCACATGACAATTTTATCATGGAGGAGCAGAATGACTTCAAGGCAAACAGAGCAGCACGCGTTTCAAGTTCATTCATGTGACGAGTAGACTCAGTCTCAGTCCATCGACTCCCTGTTCTTTCCCCATTGCATACTGCCCCCCACCCTTCTTTTGAGGTATCAGAAGATAGAGAAAGTGTATGATCCCCATGGGATATTGGCTTAAAGAAACGTTCGATATTGCTGATCCACCATTTGAGGTCTGCAATGGAAGTATCTGATAATACCATCAGTGAGCTAAAGTTCCCCTTACTTTTTTTCAGAGCTTTGATTTTGTCTATTTCTAGACTTCTGTAGAAAGCTGGGCATAATCAACACCAGGGAACATAGATACCATTAAGCCTATCACTTCTGAGGTGTCATGCATGGCAACCTTAGGTCTTGT
>BLFK01000340.1:30054-34925 GCA_014634185.1 Astreopora myriophthalma | reverse complement strand
GTTTGTTGGCGTTATTAGGCATTTTCAATGAAAAAAGCCAAAACCTTACCGGAGCAGATTCTTACGCGTCTGTCGCCATTGCGTGATCACGTGCTCCCCCAACAAAACGAAAAACGAAATTTTATAAGAAGTGCATGACTGAGTGAAACGTTCGCCGTTTCTGGGTTGTATGATTCCCAAAAAGAGAGCGCGATTACAGATAGTCATGTAAAACGGCATTCCGGTTGATGACAGCGTTTAGCTGACGTGTGCAGTAGTTATTTGTTTTCGCAGCTAATTTCTTTCGCAATTTGTTTTACTATCAATCGCGAAAGTTACGTATTGCGGAAATAAGTAAAAATAAGTTAAAATTGTTCAGTTCAGTTCTGCAATCATAGTAATAAGAGATAATTTCAGTAACCATTGACGCTTGCTAACAATGACTATTTACACAAGATTTTCCAAACATTTGGTACACAATGTATAGAAAAACACGGTACTTAAAAGTTCAGGAATATTCATCTTGAAAAAAGTCATGCAGTTTTCCAAAAAGGAAAGGTTGTTCCCGAGCCGTCTAGCTTGGGTTGTCTGCACCTTGTTTTTTAGCGTAGTGTCACCTTATAGGAAGTTTCACAACGGATTAACAAAATCTAGAAGACTTATAATAAGTTTAGCATAGTACATACATATATATATATAGATAGATAATCTATAAAATGTTTTTCCCATGTTCTTTGTGTTTACTACAATTCATTGATAGAAGCAATTTGACGACCTTGCAATCATCGACCGACTTTCAAAACCAGATTTGCTCCGCCTGGTCGTTGTCTCTGTCTAATTTGCGGTTGGCAGAGGTTCAATTCTGCCATTCTTTTTACAATACAAAATGCCACGGAATTCTGCTCTAAAAGCCTTGTTCGTTCCAGCGTAAATGAAAGGATTAATTGTACTGGAAAAGAACAGCAAAAACGTGCATAGAAGTTGGACATTTCGTGGCACCACACTTGAAGTAAATCGCTGCATTACAGCGATGGCCCAAAATGGAATCCAACACAGTCCAAACGCCAGCACCACGACGGCGAGAGACTTGGTAATTTTAATTTCTCTGAGAGTTACTCGACCGTGATGTCCAGTGTTTTGAACTGTTGAAGCCATGTTAAAGTTATGCTGGTTTATAGTCTTGAATACTTTGTAATATGACACAGTTGCGACACTGAATGGCATAATGAGAAACAGGGACACCACGATGCAGTAATGCGTAATTTTGACAGCATCAGTGGGATGAGTGATGGTGCACACAGCATACCCAGGAATAAATCCATACGCCGTCCAACCAGCTAGTCTGGGAATTGCAACGTACCCAGCAACGAACAACCATATTGCAGCAATATACATTTTGGACAGGACTGGCGTGAAAATGCCTGGATATCGGTTTGATTTGACGATTCGAATGTACCTATTAAACGCAGCAAGACCCATAGTTGTCGGAGAGACATAAACTGAAAAAAGGGTAAAAAAGGCATGAAGATTACACACCATTTCCCCATAGGGCCATCTTCCAGTGATTAAAACGCCAACAGCTAACGACATAACGATTGAAGAGTTTAGAAGATCGCTGACTGCCAAGGCGATCACATAATGGTTTGTGGATGTGCGAAGTCTTGAGTTTCTATAAACAGCAGCGCAGATTAAAATGTTCCCTATTGAACATAAAATAGCCATCACTATAAGAATTGCTGGCTCGAGAATGTTCAGAGCAAGAGGGCGTTCTTTCAGCTCTGTATACATGGTGAGAGATGGTCGACGTTTTAGTTGTTAAACTGTTCGTTAACGCGTCTTCCAAGTTTGGATTGTATCTGGATGGTGTGGATTTCTTTTTGCTGATTAACAGCCCACCTGTTATCTACTTTGTTGTTCCCATCACCAAAAGCTTATTATGCGGGATGCCAGTCGTAGACGGCAGCCCGTGTTATAAATCGAGAAGCGCGGGATGATGTTTACTTTGCAAGCAAAAATTGTACCGTTCGTTGGTGTGATTGGCTACTTTCTGTTAGCTCCAATTTATAAATCCACTGGAGAAAGATAACAGAAAATAAAACACAATATACCATTGGACAACCTGTGTACATACTTCACCGATCTGTCACGCTTTTTAAGCTTTCACGCAAGTATTTACTTATGCAAAGCTATTGTTATCTCTTAGAGCTTGCATCTTGTCTTTGTAATCGGTCAAATGAATGGTGTTCGAAGTTTTGTTGAATTTTTAGGTCAATGTTTTCATCGATATCCCAAACAATTGTGCGGAGCGGAACAAAGCAAGCAAGAAAACGTCACTCTCTTTAATATTAACAATGCGCTCGATTTGAAGATACAAAAGTCCTTCAAGGCAAAGTGTGAGCCTCTTTAAATGAGGATAATTATGCCTCCTCGGAGGATTATCGAGCCTCTCATTAAGAGCATAACAGAGTTACTTCTTTCGATGATTCAAATGCGCGTTTGTGCACTAATGAAGTCCTTTTGCGGTACCCTGGTCTCAGAGGTTTCTGTTTGTTTTCCACGCACAAACTTTAGCCGCGAAGCGGCGACAACGAACCGCGAAGCGGTGAGGGAAGAAAATCCTCTGGTTTTGGTCGCTGGCAATCTCACTTCCATGCAGATGCCAACTGTCAAACGCTTCAAAATCATCGTTAAGAAAACAACCATTGAGAATCGTGCCATCACGCCCTCAACGCCCGGAAATTTGTTCAGTCGGGCTGTCGAGCTCGTGATGGAACGTTTCTTATTGGTTGTTTTCTTAATGATAATTTTGAAGCGTTTGACAGTTGCATCTGCACGGAAGTGAGATTCACAGGACCATTATAAACTTTTACCATACCACCGTACGGCCCCGCTGGCGCAATCCTATTGAAAAACATAATGCGAACTGACGTGTGTAGGGCCAGAAGGGTTGACGTGAGCCGGTCCGTAAAAGGCCGTCGATCCCCGCACGCGTCAACAATCCATTTTAGCGCGCGAAATTTAGACCATTTAGCAAGAAATTTTGCGGGGATTACAGAATACCCGTCCACTTATTTGCATATTGCCTTCTTCTCTTTAAGAACTAGACACCGATAACAATACACCCTATTCATATGCTAACAAGTGGACGGGTATTCTGTAATCTAGCCGAAATGTTTACAACTTCTAACCAAAATCCAGCTCAACAAAGGTGGTATGATAAAATACTTATTGACTGAGTTAGGTCGGGCAGGGGCGGACGGGAAAATATTTGGCTCTCGGTCAGGACGCACGGACCTCGCTGCGCTTGGTCCGTACGTTCTGATCTCGTGCAAATATTTTCCCGTCTGGCCCTCCCACTCAGGCAATAAGCTTATAGTATTCACGTACCAATGTCGTTGAAACTTTTGTTTGTTGCTCCGCTCGTGGTCTACAGTAATGGAATTACCCTGACAGCCTGACTGGTTTAGTAAGCGAGGCAAAATTTTTGGCTGTCCATTTGCATTTCTATGCCAACCGCCCACGAGCAATGGCTATTTTTAGCAGCCTTTTCGGATCATTATCATAAACATGACAACAGAGTGCTATTCAAGAACAGTTCTAACGCATTACCATAACTATAATAATAATAATGATAATGATAATGACATTAATAATAATAATAATGATAATCTATACTATGCTTTTTTTTTGGTGTACCTGGTTGATCTTTACAATCTTGTAAAGGAAATATATAGAATTTAATTAATTATTAGTGAAAATGATGTGCAAGCAAGAAAGCTAAATGAACCATTTGGTTATCTTGTTAGCTCCCTGGCTAATTTAGGTTCTAGATAGCAGTGCAAAAAGCGAAAGGAAGGAAGAAGTTATTTACAGATAACATGTTAACGTATGTTACGTGGTCAACATAAAAGAAAATTAGTTCATTTGTTGTTCTGACAGTAAATAACGTATAATTTGCTTCGGAAAAGCAGACACACTTTGTATGAGTTTTTTTAAAAGAGCTGGAAGTTCTTTCCAAATATCGATTGCCATGAAAGAAATTAATTGTTTACCTACATTAGTTCGTACGTTGGCTTATAAAGATTATGCTTGGCTGCATATGTTGTGTTGTAGCCATGTATATTACTAGCATATTGAAACATGTTGTCAAACACAGAAGGCCTTTATGCCATGAGTTTATGCCAGAAGGCCTTTATGCCATGAGTGCAAGAAAACTTGTAGACGATAAATATTATTTACTGTTAAAAGGCCTAGTAGATTTAGCAAAGGTTTGGCATTCTCTCTTTCACTACCAAATGATTTGGCAAAAAATATTAATCTTACAATATGATTTTGTTTCACTTGAATTTTTCTTATGTGTATTTTGTATACACTTCCCCAAGCTAATATGCCATAAGAAATACAAGGATAGATTAGATTATATTATATTCGTCTTAGTTGTTTAATTGAGAGGTAATACCTTAATTTCGATGTTATTCCAGTGTTTCGAGATATACGGGAACAGACAAAAGAGATGTGGTGCTTCCAGCTTAAAGACTCGTCAATCATAACACCTAGTTATTTTATACATTGCTTTCGTTCTAACGAATAAGAGGAGCCGTCGCTATTTCGTATGTTAAGATTTGTTGGGATATCCTTTTTTGGGGGGATTTGATTATCATGAAATTTGTTTTACCCCTATTGATAGACAGCTTGTTAACATCGCACCATCTTTTCACTTTGGCTAGTTCAGAGTTCATTAAGTGTTCGAGTGATTTAAGGTCCCTTGCGGATGCAAATACATTTGTATCATCCGCAAAGATTTTGAAACTTAATTTTTGTGAGCTATTTGGCAAATCATTAATGTAGATTAAAAATAGGAGAGGCCCTAGTGTGCTTCCTTGTGGGATTCC
>BLFK01000340.1:22554-25054 GCA_014634185.1 Astreopora myriophthalma | reverse complement strand
CATTTCACGTGCAAATGATCTTTGTTTACTTTCGCTTTCTCGATTCCAAGAGGTTGGGGGAGATGTTCGGAGGTTCGGAAATTGAAAAATAGTTTGTAACTTCAATCTAGCTTGAAAAAGTCACTAGGTTACATCGAACATGCTTCAGATAAGCAGCATCTAGTAGAGTGTGAAAGCTCATTTCAGAGACATTAGTTGAGCCTAATATAATTTAACCTCAAAAGCACAGTATCTCGTTTTTCTCGCGGGGCACTGGGAGCGCGAGCTGCTGACTGATAGCCGCGCAAGCCACCTTCGCCTCAATATGCTCCTTCTTAAAATACAATACAACCCTAACCATTTCCTAATGCTAACCTTAGTAAAGGTTAAGGGTTGTTTCAGTATCGGTGAAAACAATAACCAGAGACCTGACCTGTGACCTGTGACCTGTGACCTGTGTTTTAGACCCGCTGGAACTGTCACATTGAGGCGCCAAGATTTCGCCGCGGCCCGCTCGGTGATCCGTTGTTTACATCCTTTGAAGTATTTTCTCGCGTTCTAGCCTCAAAAAGTTCGAAAGGTAAGAAAAATGCCATCTCAACAAGACGAGGGCATCGAGGAGGTTAGTGAAACGTGATTTCATTCCACATTTTTCCCTTCCCATTGACTGCTTGTTTGATTTTGTCGGCCGCGCTTTAACAGGACAAACTGTCATTTCGTTCCAAGTCAATGTGCTCCACCAAGTCAGAGAGGAAGCATATCGGCTGCCCGTGTAAAAAGACAACCAAAAATTTTACTGCTCAGTGTGGCTGCAGAACACGGCAAAAGCCATGAAAGAACAAAGCTACAGTAAGTCCACGGTTCATGATAAAGGTCCTCGGTAAAATGAATTGTGAATCGCGGAAATCTACACGCATCGTCGGAAGGTGTTGTAAGTTATGTTAGCTTAGTCCAGAAAACTACACTATATAGATCACAAATATACCGGTGCTATTCTAATAGGTACAACCTGAACAAAGAGAACCGGATAGGTTGTCAGAGGACCAAAAAAGAGATCTGGAAAACCTTGCTCTTCGCCAACCTCGTTCCCAGGGTCTCTCATCTTACGGCTCCCTGGAGCGAACGAGGAGGGAGCGGTAAGATGAGAGACCCTGGGAACGAGGTTGGCTCTTCGCATTTCCAGAGACAGCAAATGCTCGGCGAAGGCTGTATCAGTCGAATACAGACACCATCCCTTCAGTCGTTTCCATGTCTCGTGGATTGCTTTTTTTATATATATTCTGCTATGCTGCTGGTTCCGTTTCTGCTTTATCGGAGCTTTTATGGAAGCTGGAGGGAGAAAGAAGCCTTCGAACCGAGCCACAGCGCTTTTCCTCCCCTCGGTTTCCCCAATGATGAAAGCACTGGGATGGGACTCACTGGAATGCCGGCGTAGATTGACTGAAATGCTTATGTTTTATAAGATCTACAAAGGGCTTGTTGGTATTTCCTTACCACCTGAAGTATCTCGCAGTACAAGAGTTTCAAGACTTCCTAATTGTGCACCATTTTGCCAACTTGCCACACTGAATGACACTTAAATATTCTTTCTACCCTAAAGCTATAAGAACTTGGAACAGCTTATCCTCATCATTAATCACTGATTCACTAGATGAATTTAAAGCCATAACCTCAAGCATGTAGGATATTACTGTATGCCTATTATTATTATTATTGTTATTACTATTTTAATAGTTTAATTCAAGTTCTTCGGCTTCTATCCAGGTTAAAGGAAGACTTGGAAATAACATTCAATTTGGGCATGATATCGGCGCTCCGAGTTTTATTTTGTCTATTATAAAAGACGGTTACAAGATTCTTTTTGAATGTATTCCTTCTCGGATTTTTCTCAAGAACAACAGGTCTTCATTGACACATCCAGCTTCTATTGAGGATGCTATTACGAAGTTACTTCAATCTCATCGTGTTGTCGAGCTTTCATCACCTCCTTACGTTGTTAATCCGTTATCCCTTTCAGATATAGAACCAAATGGAAAGAAGAGACTTATACTTGATTTAAGGCACGTTAATCAGTATTTATATAAACAAAAGGTCAATTATGAGGGCTGGAAAGTGGCTTTATCGTACTTTCAGAAAGATTCCTACATGATTTCGCTCCATCTTAAGAGCGGTTATCATCATCTGATCGACATTCATCGTAACTACCAAAAATTTCTCGGTTTTGCCCGGAAATGGTTAAATGAGACTTCCTTCAGATATTTTGTTTTTACAGTCCTTCCTTTCGGTTTGGCGATTTTCGTCCATCGTTACTCTCGCTGTCTCGTTCATCATTTCGACAACGTTAGGGACTGTGCAATAATTATCAGGAGGGGGCAGTAAAACGAGAGGGGGGCACAATGTAAACTCACAGCCTTAGGGAGGGGGGAACAAGTAAATTTCTGGGAAAGTGGAAAACTGAAAAACTGACTTTAAGATTCAAATACCAAAGATATTTCACTAAAAGTCGTACTCATTACTTTCC
>BLFK01000338.1:25000-39461 GCA_014634185.1 Astreopora myriophthalma | reverse complement strand
GATTCTAATTCCACTTTTATAGTTAGTGATTCTGATAGTACATTTAGTGATTCTGATTGGACTGAATCTGAACAATCTGATGTTCCCAAACTAAAAAAAGCAAATAGTGAAGATACAAGAAAATTTTTTGATAGGTTTGAAAAAAGTGAGATATTTCATAGTACAGAATAAATATTTTTAGTATAAATTTAAACGCACTTATTTTTATTATTTTATTTTTATTGATTTTTATTAAATTTTACCATTTTTTTATTGATTTTTACAATGGGGTACCATTGAAGATTTTTTCATTGCATTGCAGCCATTGTAAAAAAATATGTTTTCAAAAAGTTCTTTAGACCATCAAGGTATGTTTATAGTGTTCCAGAGCTTGTTTAATGGCATGATTATTTTTTGCTGAAAAACAAATACACTTAAAGAGATAAAACTTTATCTAAACATATAGTATGAACTATAATATATCAAGAAATAATATGGAGAAATCCAAATTGGAGAAATTGAGTAAATCTCAGTTAATTGAAATGCTGTTGAATCAGCAAACCAGACGACCGACCGCCCCCCGGACTAAAAGACCAATTCCTGCCCCAAGAAGTGTAAAACAAATGGTTCAGGATTATGAAAATAATATAATTCTTCCTCCATTACAATTTAGAGACAAACCAGTGCATGAAAACAACATAATTCTTCCTCCGTTGCAGTTTAGAGACAAGCCAGTGCCTACACCAAGAACTAAAAAACTAGTCAAGCCAGTGCCTGCGCCAAGAACTAAAATAGAGGAAACAGATAAAGCTCTGAAAGGTTTTACAAAATCTTATGAAATTAGTATAAAAAATGAAAAAGACCCGTTAATGCAGCTGCAAGAAACAAGAACGGCTGTTGCTTACCATATTAAAAATGTATTAAGATCCATGAAAGGATTGAAATTTATTGAAACAATTAGACTCACATTCATAAAAATATCTGGCAGTGGAATAATTTATAAGCCTGCATATTTCAACAGTTCACCTCAAACAATCATAAATGACATAGAAATTGTTAAATCGCTTCAAGCGTCAAACCAAAATATATTAAACAAAATAGCTCAGTGGATATCTGAAGGGTCTGGTTGGACTATTCAATCAGTTGACGACCATTATCTTAATATTGTGTTATATAAACCAATGAAAGGCTCTTCCTACATCAAACTACCACAAGAACTCAGAAACAGTGCAAAGGGATTAATCAACATGAAAAATGAGGATAATGAATGCTTCAGGTGGTGTCACATCAGACATTTGAATCCTCAAGCTAAAGACTCACAGAGAATAAAAAAAGTTGATGAAAAATACATAGACAAATTAAATTATTCAGGGATTGAATTCCCAGTCACAACCAAACAGTACAACAAAATCGAGAAGCAAAATAGCATCAACATAAACGTATTTGGTTATGAAAACACACAACCATATCCAATTTACATCTCAAAAGAAAAACATCAAGACTGTATGAATCTTCTTCTGATAACAGAAAATAAGAATAAACATTACGTATTAATAAAAGATTTCAATAAGTTCATGTACAATCAGACAAATCATAAGGAAAGAAAGCACTTCTGCATGTATTGTCTTCAATGTTTCAGCTCTGAAAGAGTATTGACTAATCACAAAGAAAACTGCATAAAAATAAATGGCGCACAAGCAATCAAAATGCCTACTGAAGATAACAACATACTAAAATTCAATAATTTCCATAGACAACTTCCAGTACCATTTGTAATATATGCAGATTTTGAAGCTATTATTGAAAAAGTGTATGGTTGCAAGCCTGAAAATAATAAGTCATATACTGAAGCCTACCAAAAGCATACAGACTGTGGTTACGGATATAAGGTTGTTTGTTGTTATAATGATAAACAGCAAACAAGTGCAAGTTTATAGAGGAGAACGAGCCGTATACAAATTCATGGAATCCATGTTAGAGGAAGTTCACTATTGCAGACGCATAATATATAAAAAATTCAACAAACCATTAAAAATGAGGAAAAAAGATGAAAAAGAATTCGAAAAAGCTAACAAATGCCACATGTGAAAAAGCATATACTGAAACAGATGTAAGAGTTAGAGATCATTGCCACATAACCGGTAAGTATAGAGGATCAGCTCATAAAGGATGTAATCTATCTCTTAAATTCAACCCAAAAGAAATGAAAATACCTGTTATCTTTCACAATCTGAGAGGTTATGACAGTCATTTTATAATGCAAGAGATCGGTGAAATCGTCAAGAATTATAAATATAAAAACGAAAAAGGAGAAAAATGTGAAATGAATATTAATGCAATTCCCAACAATATGGAAAAATACATGGCATTCATGCTTGGTAATCATCTAAAATTCATTGATAGTTTCCAATTTATGAGTTCCAGTCTTGAAAAACTAGTAAATAATTTACCAAAAGAAGCATTAAAATATACCTCTCAAAACTTCAAAAGAGAAGAATTTGATTTGATGACACAAAAAGGAGTGTACCCATATGACTTCATGGATAATTTTAATAAATTCAATGAACAACTGCCGAAAAAGGAAGAATTCTATAGCATCTTAAATGATGAGCATATAACAGATAAAGCATATCAACATGCACAAAATGTTTGGAATGTATTTAGACTAAAAAACATGGGTGAATACCATGATTTGTATCTTAAATCTGACATCCTTTTACTGGCTGATGTGTTTGAAAACTTTAGAAAGACTTGTCTAGAATACTACAAATTAGACCCATGTCATTATTTCACATCTCCAGGGTTATCTTGGGATGCTATGCTTAAAATGACTGATATCAAATTAGAACTTATGACTGATATTGACATGTTTCAATTCATTGAAAAAGGAATGCGTGGTGGAACAAGCTACATTGCCAACAGATATGGTAAAGCAAACAATAAATACATGAAAACATATGATGAGAAGGCGCCCTCAAAATATATAATGTATCTAGATGCTAACAATCTATATGGTTGGGCTATGAGTCAATATTTACCTACTGGCGGTTTCAAATGGATGACAGAAAAACAGATAAATAACATAAATTTGGCTAAATATGAAGAAGATAGTAATAAAGGTTTAATAATGGCAGTTGACTTAGAATATCCTCAAAAATTGCATGACCTTCATAATGACTATCCATTGGGGCCAGAAAAATTGAAAGTAGACAAAAGCATATTATCAGATTATTGTATGAAAATAGCAGACAAATATAATATATCAATAGGTCTCGTGCATAAATTAATTCCAACTTTGAGCAATAAAGAAAAATACGTCTTGCATTACAGAAATCTTAAATTATATATGGATCTAGGTTTGAAAATAACTAAAGTCCATCGAGTATTAGAGTTCAATCAGTCTGCATGGTTGAAGCAATATATAGATTTCAACACTCATAAAAGAACTAATGCAAAAAATGCTTTTGAAAAGGACTTCTTCAAACTTATGAATAACAGTGTATTTGGAAAAACAATGGAGAACATCAGAAAGCGAGTAGACGTACGATTAGTCACTGATGAAAAAAAACTTGTAAAAATGACATCTAAACCAACATACATAAGCAGTAAGATTTTTAATGAAAACCTTGTAGCTGTGCATAAGATCAAAGAAACACTAACCCTAAACAGGCCGGCATATATAGGAATGTGCATTCTAGATCTTAGTAAGACACTAATGTATGATTTTCATTATAATTATATAAAAGACAAGTATAACAATAAAGCCAAACTTTTATTCACAGACACCGACAGTTTGACTTATGAAATAGAAACAGAAGACGTCTACAGAGAATTCTTAAATGACATAGACAAATTCGACAACAGTGATTACCCTGAAGACTCACCATATTTCAACAAAACAAACAAAAAAGTCATAGGTAAATTCAAAGATGAATCTGCTGGAGTTCCCGTTTGTGAATTCATTGGTCTACGATCAAAAATGTATAGTTACATAAAGGAAAACCAAAAAGAAGGAAAGACTGCTAAAGGTATCAAAAAGAACATTATAAAAAACAATATCAAACATGAAAACTATAAAGAAACATTATTCAATAATAAACAGATACATCATAAAATGAAAACAATTAGAAGTCAAAACCATCAACTCGGAAGTTATGAAATCAATAAAGTATCACTCAGCTGCTTCGACGACAAACGATACATACTAGAAGATGGTATAGCAAGTTATGCTTACGGACACTATGCCATCGAAAACTAAAATAATACGAGAATAAAATACGAACACAAAATACTACAGCAGAAAATCAAGCCATTATACAGAAAAGTAGTATAGAGTTGGGCTGGTATGAGAATACGAGACCATAATACGGAAAAGTAGTGTAGAGTTGGGTTGGTATGAGAGCATTTTGCAAAAATGCGCTGGTACCCCCAACTATATAACTACTAATTTTGATTTGAAAGCAATTTGATTTGATTTATTTTGTTTCTAGTTTGATTTCTCAAATGGTTTTTGATTTCCAAAATTTCTCCGTTTGATTTCTCAAATGGTTTTTTGATTTCCAAAATTTCTCCGTTTGATTTCTCAAATGGTTTTCTGATTTCCAAAATTTCTCCGTTTGATTTCTCGAATGTTTTTTTGATTTCCAAAATTTCTCCGTTTGATTTCTCAAATGGTTTTTTGATTTCCAAAATTTCTCCGTTTGATTTCTCGAATGGTTTTTTGATTTCCAAAATTTCGACCTTTGATTTCTCAAATGAGTTTTTGATTTGCAAAATTTCTCCGTTTGATTTCTCAAATGGGTGTTTGACTTCTAAATTGGTAATCAAATCACGTGACATGTTTTGTTTTGCCGGTCGGCCATAAGTCATCGTGTCTACACGGGATCGGGAAGGTGTTTGGAGAGGATTTTGTCTAAATCATCCTCCACACAGATTTGGTGCTTGTAATGCTTTTGTTTTGCAAGATGGGACGTCCAAATGCAGAGCATGCGGGTGTGTTGCCCGTTCACATGTAGGTATCTTCTGATTCAGTTTTGCTCCTAGCCAAACCGTTCCTCTGTGATTGCTACCGCACTGAAATTCTCGTTGAAACAATGGTCGCATGAACAAACTTAAAGTCCTACTCAAGCGTGAATTAGTTAGTGCCGTTTCGAAAATAAGGTTTAAGCTTATGTATTGCCCTGCTTTTTATACTGGTCATCACGCTCGATTTGGAATTGATTTATTTGCGTTTCTCAGATTTGTTATGACAAGTGTACGCGGCACAGTACCTGTCCCGGGTACGAACAAGTTGCCAGCTTGGCTGATGAATGCTGCTACTGTGGTAGCTCAAAATCTGTACACCAAAGTAGGTATAAATTAAACAAACACTCTCCGAAAATCAGGCAAGCATCAACAAGCTATTAATTTTCTCGATACCCATTTCTCGTTCCTTGATTACCTGTTCTCTAATTTGCTAATAGCTCTTCTAACAGTTCAAATAATTTCTTTAAAACTTTAAAACTTCTTTAAAAATCTTTAAAACGTAAGACTTAAATGGACTGAATAAACTGCGCTACCTTTTAAGTTTTCTACCATCTGAATGAGGTTTTATTACTGTAAGAGCCGGGTCGCACAAGAAGACAAAAAATGATTTTTGTTGTGATAACATTTCTCTCCAATTTCAGTTTCCGGCAAGACACTATTTTGTGTGTCACCACTAAGTAGAGCAAAAATGTTTGTGAATCAAAAATTTTATGATAGCTGCCCACCGACATAAACAAAAGCCGAAACGCAAAAGGGTATTCCTTATTATAATTAGTTTTTAGTATTTTACTGCAGTTGTTTAACGTTTGTATATAATTTGTATATTTTTAATTAATGCCGTTTTACAGGACACTTATGGATGCCAGCTTTTGAGCTGACTGGGCTACTCAGTTAAATTTACTTGCGTTTTTCTTGAAGTTTTATGTCTTTTAACTTGCATGTAGCCTACAACCGCAACTTAATAGCAAGAAGTACTGTATTTACAGTCTTAACAATTGTAATGTTCAACTTATGTTAAATTACTAGAACATTCGCTACATTGACTAAATTCATGAAACCCATTCAAATGGTAGGAAATTTGAAGAATACATAAAAATGATATGTCAACTCTTTTACCAAGCGGCAAAGGTGCCTTGCAAACGGGTTGAACCCATAAAATTTAAGTTTTACAGTTAACTCAAATCAGATTTACATGAAGAGAAATGCACGAGGAATCCTGAATTGTCGATAGTAAGGGCCCGTTTACATGGAAAGAGGATGATCCTAGCGTTGGGATCATCCTAGCACTAGGATCATCCGAGCGCGGTATGTTTTCAGCTTTCAGTTTACATGTGAAGGGTTGTATTTGGCCCCAGTGCTAGGATCATCCTACCGCTAGGATCATCCTATCTGAGAGGAGGGATGATCCTGGCACTAGGATCATCCTCTTTCCATGTAAATGGGCCCTAACAGACGTGACGTGTGGGCGACGTTTTGGCAGCAAGGGTAACCTGCGATTAGGCGTACTTTTCTTTAGAGAAGCCGCGAAGAGATACGCCTGATAGAAATCTGCCGCCCACCTGTCAAAAGTGACGCTATCTTGTGTCATGCTATAAATGTGAGCCAATCAGATTTTCCCAGAAATTACCTGCACGTTGTTGAGAGCTGGAATGCCTGTGAAGTCAGCTGGAATGCCTGTGAAGTCAGACTTTATCCTTGCATGCAAAGCTACTCGTACTTCTGCAAATCCCGGTCGACAGTTGGTGCGGTTTCTCTGTTCAAACCATCAAGGAACAAAGAATCTTGTTATCAGGCGCAATCAGCAGTACAATAATAAACTCCAATATTTAAAATGCCAATAAAACATGCTAATATCTCCAACTTTGAGAAATTCTAGTTTTCCAGCAGCAGCAGTAAATATGTAGTCGTACATGTGTAATGTTCTCAAGAATAACAGTTACAAACTTTTTTTGCTTTTAAATTTTTTACCGCGAGCCTTAATATCTGAATGATGATATTAGTCTTCCCTAGCAACTACGCAAAATGCGTCAGGAGCCTCGGCGTCAACGTCAGCAGTTGACAGTAACGGTAGGTTCTCATTATTTTTATTCTGATGTTGTTCGAAAACATGCATTGTGGCGATAAATGTGTTATTTTGTTTGTCATATTGTTCAAGTTTAAAGGATCAAACATTTTTGTTTGGTCAGTGAGAATTTCTTTATCGTTGGTGAGAAGTGAAATAATTTTTTTTATCACAACGGCGACAACCTTTCTTTTGTGTTTTGGGTAACAGTTGCAGGTGACGTGAATCTTCGGGAAACCATAAGCGAGATGGCAAAAGACAGAAGAAGGAATCAACTAAGTGAAAATCCACCCAAACGGAAAGTTCCAAGAAAGCAAAGCACACGGGGTGGTGCAAGACCTAACTCGGGAAGAAAAAAAAGCATTCCAAAAGTAGGTTTTTGATCGTAAATTTCCAGTTTAGGAATGACGATTGACAGCAACTATTTTTCTTAACATAATGCGGATGAATAAATGTGCATTACAAGAGTATCTGGTAGGGGATAATTTTCTGCCATAGGGAAGATAAGGGCGCTGGAATACGTGCAAGAAAAGGAAATGGATTATTTAAATGTCAATGTCAATGAAAATGTAATTGTACCTTAGAGAATGCGAAGGATAAAAGGATGCCTGATTCATTTCTGCGATGTGTAGATTGTGTTTTCCCTTTCCTCTTTCTTCGCCTCCGCATTGAAAAAAGAAAGTTCTGATTGCAAGTTATAGACAACGAGTATAGCCACACAGAATATGATACATAACAATTTATAATTGTTGAGTGCAGATCAGTTATTTGCCTCAGCTTTTTGCTTCGGCAAATAATTAATCTGTTCGCCACTGACAAATCACGATATTTTGCGAGAACCCGGATTCAATGATTGTTTATCATTCGATGACTGAGTTTGTTTTTCACAATTCCCTACAATTATATTACTTTCTGAAAGCTCAGGAAAGCGAACTGCCATGTTTCACACAAGAGTGTGGATTCAATTTGGCATGAGCAGGATATTATTTTCAGCAAAACACTTATTTGTAGGCAGTTATTTGCAGGTCACGTGGTGGGCTTTCGGCTAATGAAAGGGAAGGAAAAGATACATTGAATGATAATCGCATTTATTTCGTAAAGTATCCTGCCAGGAAAGAGTAGTATTTGACGTGCACGTGGTACCTCTTCCATCCCAGCGACATCGCCAAAGGTAGGTCGTGAAGGGGTAAAGGGGAACTGGGATTAGCTTTATTTTGGACTGGGAAAATGGGATTTACTCACTGGGACTGGGATTTAGCCACTGGGAATGGGATGAACAATTATAAAATGGGAGTGGGATTTCTTTTCTTCAGCGGTCTTTGCTCCAATATTTTGTAATAGAAAAATAAAATTTCGTAGCAATAGACCTTGCACTCCTCAGTAGAGACCGTGAAATCAGTATTTTTCGCCTTCGCGCCCGCGGTCTAGCTACCAGGCTTACACGGTTGCATAGTTACGTTCTGTCAGTTTTCCTGGTCAGCGGACAAGTTCTGCAAGTTTGCATATGGCGGGAAGATATTGTGAAGGGAAGATAAAAATGGCTTCGGAAAAAGTTTCTCGCAAAATGGTACTAGAAATAAAGTACGTCAATGCAAATAACGCCGTTATACACACCGAAAACTCTAAACTTTTGTTTGATTTAAACTGTAGTCCAAAGGAATTGGAAAAAACAGTTGTAAGCAGTTGTGGAATTGAACAGTCCGCTGCAAAGCGGATTTTAGATTTGGTAACTGGGATTTTGGAAAAAATTAGCCTGGGAACTGGGATTTGGGCCAAATTTAGGCTGGGAACTGGGATTTGGTACCCCCCTTCACGACCCTCCCAAAGGTGCGGATGATACCCAATAATATAGTATCATCGTGTCTGATTCATCGTCTGGCCTGGTGTAAGACACATGCAAAAACAGTCGTCTTCTCTGTGGAAGAGAGGAAACATTTAACGCTATTTCTTGAACCTCGTGAGACTTTTTTCTTGCCCTTCTCAGGAAATGACAGTCACACCAGTGCAAATTGTTTCGAGACGTTTGGGAAAATATAAACCCAAGGGACCAAGAGAATTTGTGAGTGATTACAGAAAGTAACTTTACTTTATTATTGAGAATCACACAACTCCTCTTATTTGAAAGAAGAGGAGCAAAATTGTAATTTAACTTTTGCAGTTAAGTGATGCGTAACATTTAGGTGTTCCGAGCTAGGGTTAGGTCTTATTTGAAGACAGAGGCCAAGAGTACATTTTAAATTTGAATGTTGGCTGTCAAAATATCTTTAGGACATTTTCTTTAAGCGTGC
The DNA here is from genome assembly GCA_014634185.1 of Astreopora myriophthalma. Lineage (NCBI taxonomy): Eukaryota > Metazoa > Cnidaria > Anthozoa > Scleractinia > Acroporidae > Astreopora > Astreopora myriophthalma. The sequence goes on along the minus strand of BLFK01000338.1, from coordinate 30,107 downwards.
CCTACATCGAAGAAAACGACCTCAACGCTTTTTTGATATTTGTACGGGCCGGGTCAAAAGGAAATATTGAAAATGCTTTGAAATCGTTTTTGGTTTATCAACTTTTAAAAAGGTCACTTATGGAAATAATTTTTTTCACAGGTCTCGTTGGGTGGCCTTAAGGAGTTGTCCATAAAGTCCCTTGAAGCCGTATTCTGTAGGCACTTCATAGGATGCAGTCGTGATGAGGCCATTGGAATTTATACATTCTCGATCTTGAAAACTCTTCGAGGGCCAAAACTCACTTCCGATAACCACATTTCCGGCAAACAATGCTATTTCCACTGGCAAGTCGGATTTGAAGTGGTAAGGATCTACTCATTTTCATGGTGTCCAGTTAGTGAGACACTACGTTAATAGACCTCATTGGAGTTGAGCCTGCAGGCATTTTTTTTTTAACTACATGCAAAAGAGGCTTAAGGGTCAGTTCGATACAAAATGACCCCTTAGCCTCGATTATGTGGCAAAACCGCTGATGACTCAGATAAGGGCTCTTAGTTATGTTCGGACCAGGCGTTTATGGATTTTCTGGGCTGGATAGCGGATTCCTCCGCTATCCAGCCTAGGGCTTTGGAAGCCCCCGTTCTAACTTCGGAAATGTTAATTTTATAACATTAAGACTTTGGGGGGGGGGGAGATATAGTACGTCTGAGACTGATTTCTTTCATGTTCACATCATCTCTTGGTGACATGACATGACTCTGTACGAATTATGTCACGGCATCATGTTTGACCGGTGGCAATCTCGGTCCACCATCTTACGTTTCCAAAACCTAATAAAATGTGGTGATTGTGAAATTATACCTATTGAAAGGTGGTGAGGGTCTCAAAAATCACTCAGGTCTGAAAAAAGGTCCCCTTGAAGAGCAGTTACAAGGTCCTGCAGGTACTGTGATAAACAATCATGCTGTTCTTGTGAAACGCTAAGGGCATTAAGTTTTTTCCAATAGTTGAGGGGTTAGGGTGTGGGGCATCTAGCATAGTGAAAAATGAGCTCCTGTCCCTCCTCATCTACTTTCCCAGCACCTTCTCGGAGGACTGTTTCTTCAAGATTAATCCTCACTCCGCCGTCATAATCTCTGTAATTTATATTATTAACAGGATTTTGACGAAGAAATCGAGCCCTGTGCTGGCACACCTGATGACAGTGGAATTGATTCCAACGTTTTCTCGGTCCCAAGTTCATTGGTATCACTCTCGTTATCAGCTTCCCAATTAAACTTACCGTGTTTGAACGAAACAGCCACTGATGTCAGTTCATCTCTAACTGATTCTGATATGCCCTTTCACCTTCCTGATACACGACCAGGCGAAGAATCCACTGTGGCCACCGGCGGCGGTACAAGTCATCTGTCCAACAGCGGTACTGAGAATATTGTGCCCAGCACTGTGCTGAGCAAGAAAGCAATAGACTTCAAGAGGCGAGGACAATTGCGTGCTCTTGCGCAACGAGTGCCTTGCAAATCGCCTTCTAGAAACCCATCAGCGGTCTTCAATCTTGGAAGGTCGATAGCTATTCCAAGGGCAAATATGACTGGTAAAAAAAGGCCATTAGTTTTAGATCTAGTAACTGATAAACGTTTTCATTGATTGTGAGTAAACATTTTTCCTGCAGATTTTCCGGCCACAACGACAGCTTTTATCATAAGCAATGACTGGGCCAATTTTGAGACAGACGGCCCCTATCACTGTGTTTTAAAGTTGGATGGGTTCCAGGGCAATCCTTTCGCTTCAGGGTCATTTCAGCTAGCCTATCGTGGACGTTGCTTGGTGCCCAATAAATTACGTGGACTCCGAAAGTCGATTCGTGTTGAAACAGCACAAGTTGGAGTGCTGGGGAGTGGAAGAAGTATCCAATGTGGAAAATTTGTCAGCAGAAGATATGGATCGCATTGAGTTGACATGCGACAAGAAATCTGCCAAGGTACACTACTTTGTAGCACTTATTACCCTACCAACCCCGCAAAGTTTGCGCACAACTGGGTTGAAATGAGACAGAATTGTTGAAGAACGATTTGTCAGTTTTCACCTTGTAGTTCATATAACTGTTGTAGAGAAAGCGTGTGCAAATTGTAAAAACATAAGAGTAAATAATAATAATAATAATAATAATAATAATCTACATGGACCCTAAGTAAATGACAGAAAGTAAATGGGAAATGTGTCTTGTGTACATTCTCTTGCAGGTTTGTCAAGTATCCGGCGTGGCAAATGCCCTTTGCCAACATTACAACATGCAGTGCAGGCAGATACAGGATTATGGCCCAGAAATAAGGTAACAGCAGACACATGCTTCGTCAATCCGGCTTACTGTTATTACACTAATTTTCAAGGCAAATGCACGTTGCTTGAACGTTGGGAGGCCGTGTCGTGTAGTTCATAAGTTTTTAGTCGTAGAGTAAGGTCTGAGTGGACGGAAGACACCCTAACAAGATTGATCTCATCCTTTTCCTTTAAGGGTGACACCATCCCTTCTAGAGAAACTGGTGGGACAATTTCCGTCCAGTGCCACATTGGAACCTGAAATTCCTGGTGTATGGTCAAATTTCATTAACAATGATGGCCTGGAAGTGGGACAAGGTCAAGATTTACCCTCCGCAGAAGATGACTTCAGGAAGAAAGCGATCTCGTTCTCACATTGGTCATACCACAGGTTCGACGGAAGATTACTTGTTTGCGACTTACAAGGTTAGTAAGAGATCTAGGAATAGTTCTTATATCCGAACAAGTAAAACTACAATCAGTGATAATGGCGCATGTTCATTAGTGATACTACAGCAAAAGGACCCCACATGTTTTGATGCAAAAAGAGTCCACACAGATGGTTTAGCTCAATTCAGTTATTGGGTTGAGAGTGCACGACGAATAACATATGAAAATATGAAGAATTAGTTTGAGTCCCACACAATAATGCTCCTGAAGACAAAAACATTATAATGCATTGGAAACGGTACTACTGGGATATAAACTGGATAGCTTGCGACAGTGGGACAGGATGTCGAATAAAAAAATCAGAAACAAAAGTTATAACTCATGACCCTCCCTGATAATGAGTTCCTTTTGTTTTTCTTTGAACCCAGGATCAGGTTACAGTCTAACAGATTTAGAAATTGCATCGTCAGATGAAAGGTAAAAATTTCTTTAATTTATTTATTTGTGATTATTCTAACACACAATAGCAGTACTTAAATATTGACAAAAAGTAAACTAAATGAGAATTTAATAGTTAAACTATAATCGTCAATGCTTGCTGTATTCTTCTCACAAGAATTAGAGGGAAAGAATCAATGTTATTAAATTCGGAGACGGCAGATTCCACGCCTAATTAAGACCACTTGGTCTTTTTATTTCTTTTGCATATGTCAACGTCAATGCAAGCAGGCCTATATCTTCAGTGGATCATCCTCTAACACTATTTCATCCACCCATGTTTTATTTCAGTCAGGGCCGTAGCCAGAAAAAAATTATGACTGAGGCAATGTCCGTTGTTAAATTCTCTTTCTAGTTATTTAGGTGTTTATTTATGACTTTATTTAACAGAACACTTTGATCACGGATTAAAAAAAAAATGACTGAGGCAAGTGCCTCGGTTTGCCTCATACTGGCTACGGCCCTGTCAGTTCAAGTCCAACTTCAGAATTTTGGATTGAAAGTCGTCTTTCGAGAAAAAATCTGAAATGTCATTTTATACAATTTGCTATCGGGTAAGGAACGAAGTGTTGCACATACTATCAAGATAGAGAACTGCGCAAGCCGGTTAAGGAAATAAATTGGAATGTCTCGACTTTCTTTCCATGGTGCGTCAAATTATTACTTTGCAGGTTATTTGGCATAGGAAATCTTTCCAATGCGGCTTTGGAAACATTCAGAAGAAATCACCAGTGCAATGTCTTCTGTGCAGCCTTGGACTTACCTGGTAAATAGCATGTCAATTATCCTCGATGAAAGCGGTGTTTAAAATGGAAAAGATTCATACCTTAACATTCGGGGGCGTAGCCATGTATTATTTCTTTTTTTTTTCTTTAGAAATTTATACAGCAAATTCCACTATTCTTATTGGAATGGGGAAGCATATGGGGAGAATTCCCCCAGACGCGTTGCTAACATGTTAGTGAATGATGAATTCACGGTTGAAGGACCTAAGGAATTCTTAAATCAAGAACCGTTACATTGAATAACAGTGAGGAATAGATGCCTAAAAGCTAGATTTGCCAAAAAAAAATGATAAGGACAAACCTCTATGATGAAAACGCAGCCGAAATAAATTAATAGAAATGCTCCGTCAAACTTTCTTAACCTGGTAATTAACCGGAACCAACTTGGCATTTTCCATAGAGATCCAAGACAGGCAATTGGATGAGGATAGAGAGGTAAGCATTAATTTGAGTTGGTTTTCAATTATTTTGGTTTTTATCTTTCTGCCGCATAGGCTGTGTTTCAAGGTGAATGTGTTAGGGGGAGTACGTTAAATGGTACACATGCAAATCTTCTCATGGTAATAGCAGTGATTGTCTCATTTTTTTATTTTTTTATTTTTTCCAACTACATTCTATGACAACGACAGAGAAAGACAACCAGGTGTAAGAAATCTCAAAGACTACGATGATATACTTACGCTAGTTACTTGCTGTTCTTTTTTTGTCGGGTTTCATTCCATCCAAGACACGGACTTGGTGGTAATTTTTATGATGAACCTTTTTAGATCATTTATATTGCCTGGCCATATCATGCACAAAGTTAGTGTTTACCTTCACCTGTGATAAGGTTTGTCCCATGATAAAGTATGGCAAGGTGGTAATCGTAACTCTCCCTTTTCTTAATCGTGAGGGGAGGAGGGAATTTCTTTGGAATTCGTTTTAGGGGTGTGTCGCCCGGTTATCCAATTTCTGAAACTTTTTGGTGATCAAAACATGCCATTTTCCACACCTGTGTACAGGCATGGGGCTGAAAAATCCATTCCGGCTTTCAGACCCGTCCTTGTGGTCACAGACGTTCCCACCGACTTCATTTGTTGTAGCATAATTAAGCTTCGTTGATTAGTGCCGATGTAAGGAATTGGTAAAATTAA
>BLFK01000338.1:0-15000 GCA_014634185.1 Astreopora myriophthalma | reverse complement strand
CAAAAGGATTGCGAACACCTATACCTTCCCTCAAGCTGTCTTCACGAATCTCAACAGATCTTAATGTTTCGTATCATCTTATCGGTTTCTGTCTTCATGCTCGTATCCATTCAGTCTCAACATTACAACATGGTAAGGGAACAAAGAACTGTGCTATGCATTTACTGCTACTCGAACTCGGACCCTCCAAATCCATAGTCTTCAGTGTCTTCACCACTACACTACAACAACGAACATGCTCAACTCAACACAGTTCTTTCCATTATTTGCTTCTGTATAATATATAAGTCAACTGATATCCATGTGTAATAACCAAAACTAATCCTAACCTAACCCTAATTTTTCTCTAGGCTTAATATAGGCTCCAAAAAAGTTTCTTTAATTCATCTGAGTGCGTATTCGACCTAGGTAAAATGAGGATGACTAATCAGTGTAACCTGAGCAAAAACGGATTCAACCTGAGAACGGATTTACCGGCAAAAGTTACTTTGTCAAATACTCAACCTTCTTTTCTTCCCACTAACTTTTGGGTGTCCTCCGTCACACTTACCTTGTGACTAACAGATCATGATGCATTCGCAGCCTCAGCTGCATTGTGCGAATGCCCACTAGTTTTCTTGCACTGTCAAGCTCGAACTGAAAAAAATTGAAATCGGCATTTAACTGATTATTATGTCCAAAATAGTTCGCAAGTTAGGAAGTTATTCAGGTATTGGGGTCTGAGATGACTAACTTGACAGTGGGCAAAAATAGCTTCTGGCAAATTACATGTCAGTTATCTAAGGTCTGTTTCAGACGTCGCACTTCACGTGAGCCGGGAACTCGAACTGGGATTTGGGTCGATCCAAATTAAATAAATTCGGCTGAATTGATTCAGTCAGCCGAAGAGATATTCGGCTTCTGTAAGCGGTTAAACATACTATGACAAATATAACAGACACCCCGGGCCGGATGCCGAGAAGAAAGTACATCATTTATAAATATACTAGTTTATGCATATCATTCTGCTTATGTCTGTATCAAAGCCGGTCAATAGACAAAGCTCATAGACGTTCTTATCGGCTGAGCCAGGTGCGATTAATGAGTGAGCAGATCCAATCCGAATTGATTCTCACGTCATCGTTCAGATGAACTTAGCATACGGAATTCGAATCGACTCTTGCAAAATACGGCGTCTAAACCGGGCCTCAGTCACCGTTGATTCACGGGCTTAAGTCACTGTTGATTCACGCTTTTGTTATTCGCATTTTACCTGTATCGCATTCATGACATCTGATGGCCTTTCATTCCTGTAGTATTTGATATCAAAATACGCCATTTTTCTTTTCAAAGTGGGAACACTAAATATAAATAAAAAACCCAGCAAGAGTAAATAACTAAATTGGCAGTTAAAGTATTTTGTGTTTCTAATCACAAAGAGCTTGTTTTGGTACCTCCAGTTAACTCCATAATCTTTCCACATATATTCCCGGATCATATGAAGGCTCTTCAGACAACGCACATGTTTTAGGAGATAATCTCTTAACTCTGAAGGAAAAACCCACAAACAATTATCACTAACCGTCCTGTTATCACGGCGAGGCCTAAGATATAAACTTAACCCATGTGGTGGCTACCAAGCCGCAGTCTCAGCGTGAATCCAACAGACTCAACTTGTTTAAACCAAAGAGTGCTTTTCATTCAGCCGGACCAGAGTAACTACCGAGCAAAAATGGAACGACTATGTACGATCAAAAGAACATTTCCAACCGGACCGAAGTATTCCGTATCGACCAAAGTGCTTATCAGTCTTTGGTTTTGGCATAATGGAAAGCACCCTTACTTTGCCATGCAAATAATGACGAAATTCAACTTTGCGATTGCCCATTCAAAAAGCTAACTAATAACAACGGATGTACAAGCACTGAAAGCATTGAAATGTACCGTTTTCAGGAATTCGTTGTCCTGACAGCGCAGCCATACTTAACCTCCTAGCGAGGACTGCTAGATGGGCTGTGGCTCACGAGTGGGAATTCCTGTAACTCATTCGAGAAATCAAAGGTCGAAATTTTGGAAATCAAAAAACCATTTGAGAAATCAAAGGTCGAAATTTTGGAAATCAAAAACTCATTTGAGAAATCAAAGGTCGAAATTTTGGAAATCAAAAACTCATTTGAGAAATCAAAGGTCGAAATTTTGGAAATCAAAAAACCATTTGAGAAATCAAACGGAGAAATTTTGGAAATCAAAAAACCATTTGAGAAATCAAACGGAGAAATTTTGGAAATCAAAAAACCATTTGAGAAATCAAACGGAGAAATTTTGGAAATCAAAAAACCATTTGAGAAATCAAACGGAGAAATTTTGGAAATCAAAAAACCATTTGAGAAATCAAACGGAGAAATTTTGGAAATCAAAAACCATTTGAGAAATCAAACTAGAAACAAAATAAATCAAATCAAATTGCTTTCAAATCAAAATTGACTTTTTCAGGAATCAAAAGATAAGAAAAAAATCAAAACAAAAACATTTTGTCAGTGATACTCCTCGAACACCGTAGTCGTCCTATGTTTTTGCTTTAACGATCGGCGAGCGGATCCTTCTTCTTTGCCTGTCTTCGCTAGGTACAGCCATTAGTCATATGAGACCTACACCGTAACGAGATAAGTATTTGTTTTGATGCATTTTAACTCAATATCGCAGAACCGACACATAAAAGCGGGCATACACTGGATCTCATAATTACTCGAGCTGAAGAGGATGTGGCTAGAAATTTCACGGTGTATGATCCTGTAATTTCAGATCATTTAGCTGTTGGCTGTACGCTATCTATACCGAAAAAGGCCTTTGAAAGAAAGGAGGTATCCTATCGCAAGATCAAGTCGGTTGATATGGAACAACTGCGTGAAGATATCAAGAACTCTTGCTCAGTGGATCCTGATAGCATGAGCGGCGATCTGGACACTCTCACCTGCAAGTATAACATGGTTTTGTCCGAATTACTGGATAAACACGCACCGTTAAAGAAGCGCACTATTACATTGCGCCCAGCCGCTCCGTGGTACAATAATAAGATCAGAGATAAGAAACAAAAACGACGGAAACTCGAGCGCCGTTGGCGGGCATCTGGACTTACTGTGCACCGGGAACTGTACGTTGACCAATGTAAATTGGGCAATAAATGTATATTTGATGCTAAATCGTCGCATCCCAGCTTAACAACCATTTGAGTGAAAACAGTCTTCATCAGTTATTCCAGAGTGCATATAAGACCGGCCATAGCACTGAGTCTGCGCTCATTAGAGTGCAGAATGATGTCCTGCGTGCTATAGACGATGACAGATGTGTTATTCTGCTGTTACTCGATCTTTCGGCGGCTTTCGACACAGTGGACCATGAAATCCTTCTCTCAAGATTGTCCAACTGCTATGGGATTGAAGGCACTGTACATAAATGGTTCAGGTCGTATCTCTGTGATCTAACAAAAGACCTCAATTTCTGAAGATCAGGCATTCTCTGAAGGCTTACATCGATGTACTTGTCCGCGATATTCACAAAAGCCAAATTCAATGCTTTAGCCACCCTATTTGGATCAGACGTCCGCTCATTGTTCTCAACTTGAAGCGTAATGTGCAGTTGTACATTCTTTCCTTTAATGAGTGTATTCAGATGGTCCCAGTAGATTCTTGGATCGTTAACATTGTTGTTAATTGCAGTTTTTAAATGAATTGGCTTAGGCCGATCTGATCTTATAGTATGTTGTGTTCTTACTTATTTTGAACAATCTCCAGCCTTCATCAGTTTTCGTCCAACATGCTTTCTTCAGTAGTTTGTTTCGATGTTTCATAGCGTCCAGTAATTGTTGTGGAAACCAAAGGAGGTTGGCGGGGTCTTTTGACGCTGGGGAAGGTGCTTGTTTACCACTGAGTTGAAAAGACAATACCATTTTTCTAAGCTCGTGTTTACGGTGCCATTCGATTCTAGGACGATATCATTGAATATGTTAGTCTTAGCACTCATGTTTAGTCGTTTTTACATGGGAGCACATCCCCCTCAGCCTAAGGATACCGGTCTGTCTGTCCGTTTTAATTATTCTGTTTATGATTGTACGTCTGTGTAACACAGTCATTTTTCTTACGGGTGAGCCCTAGCTGCTCAGGTTAATTATGTTCCATATCACCATTGGTCTCAATACTTTCTTTGCTTATTCACTTTATTTTCCACAGTATTCTCACAGATAACCACCCATTTGTATTGCAGCGGGCCAAATAAGTGTTCTCTCCTCTAAGCATTTCTCAATGGTTCATTGTCTGAATGTTGGATTATACCCACTGGATCACCTGGAACTGCCAAGGCCTTCACCCTCCATGTCGAATCATGCAGGATTAATCAGCAATGTGATTTACCTCCTGTCCAGCCACATGGAGCCCCAGCCATTGTACCGTCAACACTCACAATCTCGGAACATTATTCAGGAACTGGATTACAGTACTTAGATATTTATATAATTATAATAGAGCTATAGGTTTAAGTATGTTTGGCATGTGATTGCCTGTTTCTTCAGCGTTGGTGTGGTCTGCAGTGCCTGGAAGACTACGTTCCCTTATTTTCTCCCACTGGGTTTTTTAGGGTTTTCGTAGCAGGCAGTCACACTAATCACTCTGCCTTTTATCTGCATGTGTGCGAATACTCCATCAGTATTTTTGTGCAATATTGGGTAGCGTTTTTTATGCGTCCAGGTGACGCCTGAGCAGTTTACATTATTTCCGTGGGACTACCCATTTGAGGCTTGCTGCCATTCTATTGCTGTTTTATACCATCCCAAATTAGAAGCCTATATGACATGTCGGGCCTAGGCTGCACTTTTCCCCTTCCGGCTCTCTGTGTTTTTGATGATTGTCGATATGATTGTTCTACTCAATATTACCAGTGCTATTTCACTGTACCTATTTTCATTTGGTAATCCCCTATCTCCACTGTTGGTGTTTTCTTCCTTTATGTTTGGGCTTAAAAGCCCTTAAAAACGTACTTGCACAGGGCACTCCTCGTTTTTCTCGTCGTTTTGGGCGGGGAATGGCTGCCTGCGGCACCCCTTCAGCCCTGTGCTGAAGCCCCGTCAGGTAGGGGGCATATCGTTCTCCGCTGGACTGGGTTAACTCGCCCCCAGGACATTATGCCAGCAACTATGCCCGCCTTGCAGTACAGTCATGAGGCACCCCCTCGGCATCGCACCAGAAGCCGAGGCCCCTCATCCGGTGGTCTAGACGGTCGGTGGGTTATCCGAGTCTTGCCATTTCATTCCCTGCCCCCTCTATCCACGCCAACTTTGTTTGCCATTTGCTAGCACATGTGGAGATAGAGCTTTTCGTCCTCCAATTTGGGTTAAACGGTCTTCGCACAGGGTACTCCTCGTTTCCTTGGCGTTTTGGGCGGGGAATGGCTGCCTGTGGCACCCCTTCAGCCCTGTGCTGAAGCCCCGTCAGGGAGGGGGCATATTGTTCTCCGCTGGAATGGGTTAACTTGCCCCCTGGACATTATGCCAGCAACTATGCCCGCCTTGCAGTACAGGCATGAGGCACCCCCTCGGCATGGCACCATGTGTCGAGGCCCCTCATCCGTGGTTTAGACGGTCGGTGGGTTATCCGAGCCTTGCCAGTTCATTCCCTGCTCCAAATTATTACGCCCAACTTGTGTTTGTTGTCATTTATTGCGCATCCAGTCATTAAGTGAGAAAAACACTTGCAACAGATGAATCATTAAGGCCATAGTTGTCTTTGAGTTTTAAATAGCCCTGCGAAGGCTTGGCTTTATTGGACACTAACAAGTGATAATTAAAACTGCTTGCTTTTACTTGTTACGAGATTAAAGACTAACTTTCTCAACAGGAAAAAAATTGTAACAGTCTTAATTATTTTCCATTTGGACACAAAGTTTTCAGGGAATCGGACTTTGCACCCTGTCCACAGTAAAAAAATTAGTATTTAATAATATCCATGAAACCAAGACCTACCACATTGTTGTAAGATTCAAGATTCTATGTTGATTTGAAAATGATGGCAGAATAAAATTCCAGCTTTTACATAATTCAGATAATATTAATTCTCACACACCTTTGGGAGCCATTGTCAAGATGACCGCCGCCAACTGACTCTTTTATTTCTCAAACCAATACAGCCTAACATTATACGTAATGTGGGCAAAATACAGTAATATTAAACAACAGTTATAAGCTAAGTAAGACTCTATGCTGACAGTCTTAATAAAGAATATCTAACCAACACAGTGTATGTTATCAACTGGAACGAAGGGTTGGGTGGGAACTGGGGCTCCGAAATATGTCAGCAATGGCGGACAGCAAAAAAGCGACTGACAAACAACACTGAGCACGTGACTCAAAAACAAACCCTTGGGCCCAGGCCCCAGAGGTGTATGAGAAAACATTTTCCACTTACTTCGTTCCTCAGCCAGTGGAAAATACAACTTAACATTTTTTACTATTCCAAATCATACTTCTGGTAGGCTCAGGAGGCTTTGTTGAAAACAAGTCCCTAAAATTCGCCCACCACTGAAGAAGTTCATTGTAGAATTTGGAATAATTATGTCCTGCAATCCTTGGCCTCATAATAAATGGCAACCGCATGTAAAATCCCAAAGTCCTTAAGTGTTGTCCAGAGTGGTTAATGTAGGCTTTCCAAGGCAGTAAGCCTTCTGAAAAAGGCAAATCCAGGACAATCTTGATGTTTTAATTGAAGTTCAGATATCTATTAAATGACAAGACCTCCGTGTTTCAAATAATTTATTGCAGGTAATTGAGCTACTTTATGTGGCCCTTTCCCTAAAAATAAAAGATAACCAAAAAAAAAACTAAATTATGGTATGAAAGTGTTGATTAATTAAATAATAAAATCCTCAGCAGTTGGCAAAATTAAAAACTCGTAATTATAGCATTGTTGGTAACAAAAGTGATTTTGATAGTACATGTAAGTTGTGACTTTGCCATCAACTCCATAGCAGGAGTCCCAATCTGCATTTGGATATCCCTCAATTTATCATGAAAAATTTTCTGCAGTAAATCCGCCTCTGTCATTATACGTATTAAAAGACAATCCCAAGGGCCTCAACAGTCTACTGCACCATTTTAAACCAAGAGATGTCTCTGTGTTAATGTCTGCATGACCCAGTCCACATGGCCTCAGGTTTGGAATAATTGACCTTCATTAGCCATAACAGGATTCAAATTGATTAAGCAAATGAAAAACACAATGGGCACACATACTGTTAGGTTGTTGGCATATTGCACTAACTTTAAATCATTGTGACCTATTTTAAGGCCTCTGATATCAGGTCTGCTTCTCATAGCAATTGCTAAGGTCTCAGCTGTGATAATAAATAAATAATGACAAAAACAGGTCCCCTTGCCTTACTTCTCTTTGTAATTCAAAACTGGGTGTGCAGGTCCCGTTGTTCAACACATGACTGGATATATTACTAACAGTAACTATAGAGTGTCTCTACCCACCTGATAAGACTTCTTCGGTCCAAATCCAAACTCCTCAAGGCATTTTAACACAAAATTCCGGTGACCCAATACTATCACAGTCTTTTCAAAGTCAGTAAAGATTAATAATGTTATACCAGGGAGGTTTTCCTTTTTGTGAAGTCCATAACATCTAAAATTGATCTTGCAGCTTCACCTGATTTGAATCTTCCAAATTATCTCAAATCAACCAGTGATCAAGTCTGCAAAAAATAAATGGATCAGAAATTTTCCCTAGCCTATATAAATAACATTATCATCTCTGCATAGAGTAGCTCTGTGAAGTGTCAAAGTTAAAAAAAATGTAACTTTTATCCTTGATTTCGGCGTTTAATGCTAACAACCTGCCTTTAGAATCTGTCAACTCTTGCTGAATAACAATATCCAATTTATTCTTCATTAACACAGCGACACCCCTGTCATTAGAAATCTCCATTCTTTCTGTCATTGACCATGAGCCTCACCCGTTTCTGCCATATTGAGCCTTGAATTGCCTTCATTTTTTGCATATGACTTGCTACAATTATGTGAGGAAGTAATAGGCATTGTTCACTGATTGAAATTTGGCTGCAGGTGGACAAAATAACGAAAGCACAAAACAACAACAACAAAAAATTGTCACTACCCTTATAACAACAGTTATGCAAAGCCATATCACCGCCATTGGTCTCTTTTTTCAAAACTTGCATATAGATGTATCTATGTCAGTTGATGAATTTACATCTTATTAAACCCATCTCTTTGAACTTCTCATTTTTGTCCTTGTTTCATTTTAGTTGTGCCAAGGAAGATACCGGGATCTGTTCTCGGTGCAACTCAAACAAGCTTAATCTTTTTGGATCTTAAGGTGAACATTTCCATCCATTATGACATAAGACCTACACTGTGAACTGCTATATCTACAGATTATAACCGCAGTTGAAGACTGTCTTGTTTCACCAGAACAGAACACAGGAAAGTTCAGTCTCTATTAAAGTCTGTTGGGATGGGTCAAGTGTTTCTGTGAACCTGAGAAAACCGTGAACACTTGAATTTAGATTTTTTTATGGAACATTACTGTGTTGTAAAGAAAAAGCCAATGAGTTGTGAGAAAAGTAAATGCCAAACAGGAAGAGTATCTAGTTTGTGGTTGTGAGGTTTTTTGTGCACCATGAACTTTACTGTGATTGGTCACCATGCAGTGAACATTCCCAAAGTATTTCAGGTGTTCACTGATTTATGAGTTTATGAACTGAAGTATTAAAAAAATGTAATAAACTGAAAGCAATTTTGGTGGTCTACTGGCATTACCAGTTACATGTATCAGTTTGTGACCTCATCAGTATTCACATTAATTGCTATGACCCTTTCTTTGCAGACTGGACAAAAAGAATTGGTGGTCACATTAGATGGTGAGTGAACTTATTGTATTACTAAGTAAATTAGTGTGTGCATCCAAGCATTAATTAATAAGCAAAAACAAATTGCTCTTGAGCAGACAACAGTTCCATAGGCATCTTTTGAAGCATCTACAAATGTATACAATGCTTGTGATAACATTATTCTTCTTCTTGCCCTAAGATGGTAGGTAGATCTTCTAATTCACTGAACCATTTTCGTGCTTTCCTGGCTAGGTCTTCCTGAAATGGGTCGTCCCAGCCCAACCCGGCAGCCCACATTTCTTGCAGTAAGATTTTGGCATGAACGATAAATGGCGCTAAGAACCCTAAGGGCTCAAATAGCTTGGCGATCTTCTTGAGAAAATTCCGTTTAGTAAGCAGAAAGTCTTTCCCCAAAGGATTTGCTTTAAACATGAAAACGTCTTCTGGCAACCACGTGACACCAAGTGTTTTCACCATTGGTAGGCCATCACTTGCTAAGTGCACTTCTGATGCTCTACTTTCAGAGGGAATCCTTTCGAGAACCTTGGCTGAGTTTGATAGCCACTTATGAGCTCGCATTCCTTCCTTGGACCAGAGGTCGTTTAACTCTTTGTAAAGCTTGATCCCTTGACTATTATTTGCCACCAAATCCATAATGTCGTCCACGTAAGTTGACTTTGTCACTGTCTCTGCGGCCATTGGAAACTCGTTTCTGTATTTTTCAGCAAACTTCTGAGAGACAAACTGAGCTTGAAATGGGAAACTGTTCACTCTAAAAGCAACTCGGTTGAACTCATACTGATCAGATGTTCTCTCTTGATTTAAAGATCTCCACAGAAAACATTGATATGGTCTATCTTTGGGTGTGACTTCAACCATCAAATACATCTTAGCGATGTCACACATTAACGCCATGGGGTTTCTTCGGAAACGATGGAGGACATCTGCCAATTTTCTCTGCAACTTTGGTCCCTGGTGAATGGCATCAGCAGCTGTAGTGGGCGGTATAGCACGTAGCCAATCAGAGAGCCGCATTTCGCCCACGTGACACCCCTCTAGCCAATCAGCGCGCGATGCATCTCATTAACTGTCCGCCATTTTGAATGGAGGGGGTATGCGGAGTCCATATATGGGCATGAGGCCCAAAGAAGGGCAACAGAGTAGTAAAGGGAAACAGCAGGGTCTGCTACTACGACGAGGGGTCCTGAAACCCGGACAGGACGTCATCCAACCGGAAGTCACGCTCTAAAGAAAGACAAACGCCTTTTTTGAATAAAAAACGAATTTTAAAAAACGACAACCTATTTACAGACGGGAACGTCAGGGGACTCGGACCGAGTCCCCGTCCCTGGATTTTTTAAAAAACAATTTACAATTTTTTCTCCCTCATGGGGCCTCCTCCTCGTCCTCTGTGTAGGGGGGTGTATCCGGCATCACGACCCCCGACATCCCGTCGTCTGTGGAGAGGGCGTCGTCGTCCTCCTCCGTCTCTGACACGAGGACCGTGTCCCCACTCTCGCTCTCTGTGTCCGAGGGGTGGGCTGGGTTCACATCCCCCGTCTGGGTGGCAGCATCCGAGGGCATCATGAGCTTGGCCCTGCAGTGCGCGCAGGTCCACTTGCGGCGGTTGACGGGGCCATCTCCAAACTGGGCGATACAGAACCGCGTCAGGCAGAGGACGTGGACCCATTGGCGGCAACAAAAGGTCTCGGCGGGCTTCCATACGCGCACACCACGGGACCCTAGCTGGGCAGCGAGCTGGTTGACGCAGGCCAGGCGGGCCATGAGCTTTAGGGCGGGTACATACGGGACTGTCTCGTGCAAGCAGATCAGGCAGGGTTCATCTTGGGCGGTCGCCATGTTCGTTTTGGAAGGGTGCGCGTGGGGTGCTCTCTTATACAGCCTGGGCAAGGCACGTGACCCGACCTACCTCGACCAATCAGAGCCTCTTTTTAAAAAAAACCCCTCTGGAGGGGGGATAGGGGGGTATCCCCCCAACCGACCCCTCTAAGCCACGTGGCACCCCTCTGGGCACCCATTGGTCGCTTGAGACCCCCACCCCTCACATGCTAGGAAAGGCATGACCACACCGTTATGAATCACAATAACAAAATTTAATAAGTTTTCCTATGTACAATCAAGGCTGGGCCAAACGCTGCGCCCGCGCGACGTTCACAAAACGCATGTCTCTTTTCCGTCCCAGGGCCCCGCGCATCCACTGCACAAAATGGTAACACTCCACCCTGGGACAATGATGGCGGTCGGGATCGTCGTGGTGGCCGCAGGTCGCCACGGTCGCCAAGCGTGTCAAGTCGTCGAACTTGGGGCACGCATACACCTCCAGGTCAAAGTAAGGAATGTTCAGACTCTTCAACACATCCTTCTCGTAATGACCCCCCTTGAACGCCACGCGCGGTCGGTCGGGCGTCTTGAAACGGTCGTACAAACTCTGGAGGTCTTGGGGCAACTCGCTCAAGGGGGCGGCGTGTTCGCTCTCGTGGGCGTAGAAGGGGAGGCCGTGCACGCGTTCTCGTACATACCGTGCGGTCTTGCGATCGGCCACGTCCAGGCAACGCCAGAGGACCGCGTGAGCGTAATGGTGGGACCCGTGATGCTCGCCGGTCCAGTCGCACCACCCGAGTTCTCGCGGGACGAACGTGGCCCAACGGTCTTGTTTCTGCACATGCACGCTGTACCCGTCGAGGTCGATCACCAGACACACGTTCTCCAACAAGGTTCGATCCATGACTGACAAAAGTTCAAACACCGCGTTCTTATGTACAACGTCCACGCGCGCGCCCCACGCACTCACTTGCCCTTGTAGTTGTAACCCCCACGATCCAGTTTGGGGGAGCTGCGTCCGGGTATCCCGGAGCCCATAGGCCACTCGGGCGAACAGCGCCTCCGCTCAGGGCACGGGGTGAATATGTCCCGAGGCGGCTCCTCCATCACGGGCGACGGCCGCTTTTTCCATCGGTCCTCGGGCGCCGGAAAGATGGTGTGGAAGATCGGGAGCTCGGGTGGAGGCTGCAGGGGTCGATCCCATCCCAGTGGAGCTGGGGGATCGAACATGGCCACGCGTCGCCCCATGACTTGAGGGGTCCACGGACGATCCACCCACTGGAAGAAATCACACTCCCGGTTGTTAGAGCGACGGCACGTTAGAAAACCCCGTCCTTTGTTGGGCGTGTCCCGCTGCACCACGGCCACGCGGGTGGGGTGGTCGCAGTAGCAGAAGAAGGGGCCAGCTTGGATGTCGGGATGCACGGTCCCTTCCATGGCCTGGAGCAACGCGGGCGCCTTGTCCAACCCCACCCACACAGGACACTGTTTCTGGATGCACTGCACGTACCGCCATCCTTTACGGGAGACGTCGTGGTGGAGCGGCAAGGCGTGGAAAGGGCACGTCAGCACCGGTGGGGGTGGTGCTTCCTTCTTCTCCTGAGGGGCGGGCGTCGAGTCAACCGTCCCTTCCTCCAGGACTTCCACCTTGTCTTGGGTCTGCGACGGGACCAGGACCCACGGCAAGTCCTCCTGGTTGGGTGGTGCCGGATGCGTGAGGACTTGGACCCACTCCGTCGGCGTGTCGGGTGGCGACGGCACCGTCTCCGGGATCACGAGGGGAGGTGTGGGCAAGGGCGGTGGCAACGGGTCCGGGTCGACCTCGGGCGGAGGCAGGCTGGCGAACAGTTCCTCCAAGGTCTGGGGTTCCGGTGTGTTCAGGGTAGAGGTGGTGGTCGGCACGGGCGCCGGGCGCGTCCTCTTGCGTGGAGGTGGACCGCCGACCGCATCCCGGGGCGTGGTGTCTTTTTCCAAGCGCGCACTCAGGTCCAGATGCTGACCGCCTTGGGCGCGGCGTTCGGCGGCGGCTTTTTGGCGGGCTTTCTGACGCGCAGGTTTTTGACGGCGCGTCAACGAATCGGTCCGCGCCCCCGACAGGTGGTCCATCTTTTTGGGCGGGGTCTTTTTCTTCTGAGTCTTCGCAGGGCACGGGTATTTCGCCGGAGACAGAGTACCAACCTCCCACGAGATCATCTTGTTCACTACAACTCGAGAGTCTGGAATGATGCAGAGCCCGTCCGCGCGACTCTCTTATACCTGCGATCCACGCCCGACCAGCACGACGGGATGACCTCATCGTCGTCCAATGGCAGGGCCCCGGGAAATCCCAGAGCACGTGCCCACGCGTGGGACGTCTGGAAAACTACGGAGCACGTGCCCTGCCACGCGCAGCGTCCGTAAAATTACGGAGCACGTGCTCCACCCCACGCGCGCGCGTGGGTTCCCGACAGGCCGAGCGGGCGTGGCCCCTATAAGAGGGAGAGACCGCCGCCCCTTCGGACAAAGCATGTGGCCATGTCGAAGAGGTCAGAGCCCGTTGGTACGTGTGCGACCGTGGATCACGATGGCGTGGGAGACGAGCCCACCGGACCGACCGTGGTGCCCGAGCCAACCCATGGCGTGGGAGACGACGACGCGCGCGACTCCCTCGCACGCGATCCCGACAGGCTGGGCGAACGGGGTGGGTATAAGAGTCGACCCTCGGGGCCCTCACCGCCAGACGTGACGTATCAAGCCTACTATCGAGACCTCGATTCGTCTGCCTTTCCCACCGAAGAAGCCTACTTTTTGGAACGCATCCGGCGAGGTCTGGCTGCGGGGTATACGTTCCAAGAGACCTACTGGCATTGGCTCCAAGATTTTGCCGACGCCCTCGGATGCTCGGACACGGGTCCCCGGTACCAAGAAGACACGCGTCATGCCTTCACCCCCCGAGCCCCTCCGGCTGTATCGACGTCGCCGATGCAAACGAAGCCAACCGAAACCTCCCAACCCAGTACCTCCACGACCGGATCCACCAGTTGCAGCGCCAACTGAGTGAGACGCGAGAGGCGTGCCACGACCACGAACGGGTCCGGGTCCAGTTGCGCGATCACCTCCAGAGTCTTCGTCAGACCATGGAAGAATGGCGAGACGTCACCCAGCAACTGCAAACGCGGCTGCGTCGACGTGCCGACCAGGAAGCCGAGGAACGCCGGCTGTGGCACGTGCGGTGCGATCGTTTGTTGGATCGCGTCTTGTGCGACGCTTGTAAAGAAGAGAAGGACCTAGCCTACTTTGACGAAGTCGACAGTACGTACGCGAGGGCCCGCGCGTGGACGCCTGCGGACTGCCCAGAATGTAAACCGTACAGACACTGTTTTTACGCGCCCGAACGTCTCGAGGAAGACGCGTGGCACGCGGAACCCGTGGAACTCGACCACGCGTGAACCCGTGCGTGAACTTTTTTTGTCAATAAAAACATGTTGTGTCCAACTCAGTGTGTTCATTTTCTTGTGAGACATCATGACGGAGGTGAGTCTAGTGACGGGAGGCGCTCGAGGAACCGATACCCTGGCCGAACAGTTCGCGACCCAGCTGCGCATCCCTTGCCGCGTGGTGGTGGGTCCATCGCACGCCCGCGCCCGGAAAGACGTGACGCCCTTGACGGACGAGGCCCTGGAAGAAGGGTGGCGGGCCTTATGCCAAGTCCGCCCCCCGCGTCCCGACGAGCGGCTGCGGCGACCCGTGTGGGAACTCTTGAGCCAGAATCACCACATCGTCAAGGATGCCGACACGGTGGTGGCGTTTGGGGTCCTGGAGCAGGACGGGGTGACGGTGCGTGATGGGACCGGTTGGAGCGTCGCCTTGGCGCGTCGACAAGAAAAACCCATCTTTTTGTACGAGGTGACGCTCGACGCGTGGTACGTGCTCGCTTACTTCACCTTTCCCACCACCTTCCAGCGTTTCCAGCCGACCCAGACCGTGAACGACGGCGACTTCGACGACGACGGGATCCCGACGCTGTCGGGTCGCATCGCCGTGGTGGGGACGCGTCACCTGGAACAATTCCCTGGAGCCGTGCAACAATTGAAGACCCTCTTGTGGCGGGCTTCGCCCTATCCCGAGGTGTATCGGACCCTGCCTGAGCGATTTGAACGTTTGTGTAAAATATGAATCAATAAAAGAAAGGGTTGTATAGCGTGCGGGTTCATTTGCAATGTGGGGTGAGACGGGACGACGTTGGGTGCACTGGCGTTTGACGCGGTGGCTGTGCACCCGTCTGATCGATTCGGCGGGGGT
>BLFK01000337.1:8700-14953 GCA_014634185.1 Astreopora myriophthalma | reverse complement strand
AACGATTTGCCATTTGCTTAATTGCACTTAAGCTTGAATGAGTTTGTGCGTTGTTGGATCAATAGAAAAACGTGTCTCTTGCCTTCGTGTGTTTTTGAAGTACTTAAACCCGGCATTTCAAACGTCCTGTGCAAAGAAGAAACATTGATTGTGTACCTTATGTCTTTGAGGTGGCGCTGTTGTTGTCGACGACCGACTTGGTCGATCGTTTTCCCCGTATGTCCACTTTGGTTCTGGGATTCTTTCAGCTCCGTCATAGCCTTGTACAACTCTGATGCTTTCTCTGCAAAAATATCAAGTAATACAGTTCGATCGTGTATAGGTAGTTTGCCTTTAGATGAATACATCGAAAGTAGCTGCATCTGGCGTTTATTATTCTTACCTTCAAGTTCTTTTGTTAGTTTTTTGGTTTTCACGAACCAGTTCCTGTTCCGTTTCTTTTAGACTAGCGATGATCTCCTCAGGCCCTCGGTCGATATCATCTGGCTTGAGGGCAATCGTACACCAGTAGTTTGATCGCAGAGCGTGGCGGCTTGTGTTGTTGGTGACGCTTCGAACCTTTTTGGTAAGGTAATTCACCTTGCCAAAGACGAGGATCCCGACACGAGATCTGCAAGGAAGGGATAATCTGTATCCAAGTTGCAGCAAGTTATCCTGGAGCACCTGGAACATCTGCGCAGGGTTCTTGATGGCACGCCATTGCCACAGAGCTTCTCCGTTAATTTGTAGATAAAACATCGGGTCGCAGTGTTTTAGCGGTGTGGACATGCGTAAGAAAGCAGGGTTGATCGGGGATTCAATGAGCTCTAAAAAGAGGTCCCGATCAACCTTCTGCATTTCTTGCACGGACGACATATTCACTTATGGTTTTCTGATAGAGAACTGACTTTGACGAATTGTTTACCTCCTCGGCGGCAATCGAAATGTGAATAAATGCACTATTGAAACAGTTTGCATGTAGGTTTTCAATGGTTACACAATACTGCCTTTTCGGTACACTTGTGACCGAAATCTCTTTTTTAACAGCGGGCGATTATCATTTAAGGGTATTCTAAATAATAATCGCAAAGAACTGATTCTTTTTTTAACTTTACGTTAAGAGTTTCTTCTCGGGCCGTAGGAATCAGTACTGTTTCATTTTTTGATTATTCTTTTAATATTAGCCCTTAAACTGCTGTTTTGTTGTTCAGTCTCAACGCTTAATAGTCCCAAAGGGGTCCTCTTGTTTGCGGAGGCAAAGCTCTGACTACATTCAAATTCTTGCGGGAGATTCAAAATAGGTTCGTTCTATTCCCGTGGGAGTTTCTAAAGAGTGGGAAAGCAAGAACTTTGGTGGAAAAAGTATAAAGTTGGAGTTTGCGACCACTTTGAACCATCAGTTTCATTTGAGCCTTGGCATAAAGCCGTCTCAAGCAACATACGGTCAAAGACATATGCAAACTTTTTCGTCAAGCACTCGAGCGAAGAAAAATTTAGCTTCGAAGTTTACTCTCATACCAAAAATTCCTTGAAATGGACCAGATTCAAATAAAATTTGGGACTAGTTCTAATTGCAGCAAAAGTTCAGCAAAGGTCTCGTATCTTTTACTGATGTGTCATCTTCAAAAGCCATATGCAAACTTTTACGAAACTTGACTAATAAGCTCGTAATCGCGTAAAACATACATAATGTTTGCAGATGTCGGCCATTTTTTCTTATTGTCTGGACGGCTGGGATCATTATTCAGTTTGAATTTTCGCGCCGACGTCACATAAAAGCCCCGGATGTGTCGCGGCATTGTGGGCGGTGTGGAGCTTTCTGATGGAAAACTTACCGTTTTGCCAGTAAGTTAATGATCATAATCACAAGCGACTTAGTTTATTAGCTTCGTCTGCCCGCACAGAGTACGGGAGGGTTACAGCGACAGCGCGTTGCTTTCATATTATTAGGGAATTTTACGAAATGACAGCGCCGACGGCAACGAGAACGCCACAAAAACAATAAGCTTAGGTTTAAAAACAATGGCTGTGCACGCTCTGCACGTGCGTTTTACATTTTGATACATTTCTTTGCCATCATCTCCTAAATAACGACGTGAAATGACCAAATTTCCGGTTCTGTGGAGGACGTTAGCGTGTGACCATGAATTTTCAGTTCTCTCCCTACGCTTCTAACCTTATACCAGTTTAATTCCCGGTTACTACACATTTTAAGTGCGAAACGACATGAAATAGTTGCGTAGTGATACCAATAACGCGAACTTGTATTTTTAAATGACGTCCTCTATGCCGTCCCTGTTGTCGTTTCGTAAACTCCCTATTACTGCGGCCCCAGTACTGTACATGTACGCATGCTTGGCGGAAATTGGTCGTAGACTTCCTCCATCCCACACACCGGGGACCACGCCCCCTACTCTCAACGAGATCCTTGAGAGCCTATGTTTTATCGTCCATTTCCAAGAAGACTAGAAAGTCTAACGATTTGCAGGTAGTTACAAAGGCAGCAATTTCGACGGCACTGGGATATTTGACTGTCGTGGGCTGTACTACCATTGACATGGAAATACTGGAAATTCCGGTTGAACATGAAGTGGTGCAGTCAGATTCCATTCTGAATGTTTCAGAAATTATAGTCCATCGGCGTAATAAATGTCTTATTTCTGCTCTTTTTTGGGTGTTCCAGTTGATACTGATATATTTCATCCCTTAACCGTAAGGACAAGCATCATTATATATTTAAATAATGTAAATGCTCAGCATCCCAGAGCTCTAGCAACTGAGTCAACTGGTTGAATGTCTAGTTATATCTTCCCCTTGGGAATATGTATCTTTTCATTGCAGTTATCATGGCAACATACCAGCTTCCTTCTCTAGCAGTACAACAAAAATGTTTCTAAAATAATTAGGATGGTGCACATGCTCTCATTGGTCAATAGGTGTGTTTAGATGAGAGTATGTAAACACGGTTGTGACATCACACGAATTTTGATTGGTTGTGTTGTCAAACGTGCATTTTGATTGGCTGGTAGGAAATACTGTATAAGCGTGTATCGAGAAAACCTGTTTCAACCAAGAAGTAAAACAAACAGCATTTTCCTTAATTTGTCGAATTATTTTTGAGAAATATTTTATAAAAGCAATAGAGGACTTTCTTCCATGTTTACATATCCTCATATAAACAGTCTCCAGGGGTTGGGAAAATTCTCGACAGTTATGCAAACCCTCGACTGCGTCTCGGGTTTGCATGACTGTCTCGAATTCTCCCAACCCCTCCTCGTGTTTACATGAGGCTATGTAAACATGGAAAAAGTCCTCTATTGCTTAAATAGTCAATACATTGTGCATTGCATGAAAATGACATTTACAGATTTGTAGAGAATTTCATGGGATCTTGCTTTTCCTGAACGATACAGAAGACCCCATGGAAGAAAATGAATTGTATATTGTCTCAGTACTGGGCTGTATAACATTTCTGTTGGTGTCATCACATGGACACCTTAGGTTTCATGTGACTGTATATTAAGTTATTGTACATAATTATGCCAAACAAACAAACAAGCAAAGTTACCGGTATAACACAAGTTCATTTTATATAATCTACAGCTTCATAGCAATCCAACATTTTACAAGAGTGGTGCAAAGAAGTTTGTAGCTTTGAAGAAGAATGAAGCTCAAGAATTGCTTAATGATGACACTATCTCCCTGCTTCCTGATGCCCTTTGCTTTAAGGTTGTTTGTGAAGGAGGCAAGGGCAAGAATGATGAGACAAGGGAGGAGATGAACAGTTCTGAGAACAAGCAAACCAACAATGCTTCCTCAGTGTTGATTAATGATGGTGAAAAACCTTCAGTATCAACAAAACTTCCATCAGGTAAAGACTTTCAGAATGACAAGGAATGACAAAGAAAAGTTGCTGAGCTGACTTAAGGCATAAGGAGGGAATTTATCACATTTTGTGAGTTGGAAATTGTCCCCTGGGTATGTAAAGGAATAAGTACATGTACCCATGTATCCCCAGTTCAAATCTAGAGGAGCAGAGATGCGCATCTTGTAACATCTTTAAACAGGAGATTTTCTCTTTTGTGCCACTGCCAGCCCCACCTCATCTTGTTTTACTGCATTACCCCTCTCCTCTCAACTAGTGGAAATGGTGCATATACCAAATAATGGCCCCAAATTTGCTTTCTGTCAATCTTTCTTCAAAAGGAAGCATGGGCAAAACGAATCATTTTGTTTCATACATTTCTGAAACAAGGGAAATTTGCAGCTGTACGGCAATTTATGTGGTGGGAGAGCTGGAGATGAGGCTAAAAGTTCAAGTCTTTTCCCCATCTTCGGACACCCAGGGGCAGATAGTTGGGTCATGAGGAAGTCGAAGCGGCCAATTTTACAAGAACGATCTTTCGTTCTTGTAAACTTGGCCACTTTGACTTCCTCATGACCCAACTATCTGCCCCTGGGTCTCCGAGGACGGGGAAAATGCTCTGCTTGTAAATGCTCTGCTAGGGACAACTGGCCTACCCGGGACAACTTTTTTTGCGGTTTCCATGGTGTTTGTGGTGCTGGCAGTTACCAAGCACACAAAGTTGTCCTTGGTTGGTAGGAACTATAAACCCTACTTGAAATTTTGCTTGTAAACCTGGGATATCTTTGACTCTCCTGCTAGGGTAACCCTAGCAGTGGGGTTACCCTACCTGCTTGTAAACAGGGCCTAAGACATAACTCTCGTCATTCAATAAAATGGATAACACATTAACTTTCATGGGTATTCCTGTAGAGCAGTTCTTGGGGAGCATTAACCATCTTGGCCTTTCTCTGACTGCACTTTAATCCCCTTCACAAGTAAGGCAAAGTTAAGGCTATTCACTGAGCATGCTAATATTTTCACTGTAGTTCATCTTATAAAGGCATGTTTATATTCAGAAAATTCATCTGGTCAGTGATTTTTGTGAAGATGTTTAAAGGTTATAATTTCTGTACCTTTGAAATGTTTGCAAACCTTGTGAAGTCTGAAGGATGCTTTTATTTTCTTCTCCTGATTCTTAATGGGATCTCTTGTTTTGAGTGCTGGTGATTTTAAAAGTTAACACAGCCATTGATGAGGTACCAGGTCAGATTTCAACCTGTTCAGGGTGGCACAATCAGTTCATGTACTTCCAAACCATCCCTATACCACTTTGGGTGCTGAAAACTAGTTACTTGTAAATGTTTAAAACTGAAGTCTCACATAAATGCTTGGCTTTTCCAGGTCTTTAAAAACTCCATAGCAATGGTTGACTGAAAATGAACTTCTGTTAAATTATAGTTTTGTTTTCGTAAATGTCAGTGTTACCTTTTATTTCCAGTATCATTTCTTGATGAATTTATGGACCGCAGACCAGTGAAAACTGTGGCAGCTGCCTCAGCTGAGGTGAACAATAACAGAGGCAATTCTCTACCTGAGTTCCCCAATACCCATTCACAGCCTGCCTTGGTGAGTTACATATACCTACAGTGTGTTTTCAGAAACTATTGATACCCTCCTAAGTGCAAACAAAGGCGATCTTAAATGAGATGCATGGCTATGTGTACAAAGGGCCTCCAGTAACTCCTGATATGGCCAAAGCCAGTGGAGTAACAGCAATATGATAAGGGGCCCCCTACAAAGGACATGCTCCATTACAGGCCAGACCACAGCAACAACCTTATTTAACTATGGAACAATTATTCATCAGCTATTGTATGTACAATTAAAACTTATCAAAAGTGTAAACCAACTATAGCTAAAGGTAAGAAGTGACAGATTCATTTACCACGATACCATAACTTCCCTGTCCATCCTGAATACAATTAAAAGTCATGAATGCCCTGTTTTGAATTACTAACGTAGGTTTCTTCTTTGACTAGTCTTTTAAATTGGTTAAGGGACTCTGTTTTCCTTTGTTCTAAAGGCAAACTATTCCACAAAACCACCCCCCAACAAAGCCTTTTTTGCTAGGAATTTGGGTGTGGTAGCGGAGCAGATACGTGATTGACGAATTTTAGAGCAAACATATTCAGGTCAACTGTTGCCAGTGGTAAAGTCTTGTAGTATATGTGACAGTTTAGATTTATACGTGGTTCAAAATTTGTTAAATGAATCTGTTTCTTTCTGTTTTATGTTCCATTGTTCCAGGTTACGGCAATGACCGTAAAACGATGCCAAATAAAAGGGGTTTAAAAAGGTTTGAACCAGTAAATAATTGAAACTACAGCATA
Source organism: Astreopora myriophthalma (assembly GCA_014634185.1). Classification (NCBI taxonomy): domain Eukaryota; kingdom Metazoa; phylum Cnidaria; class Anthozoa; order Scleractinia; family Acroporidae; genus Astreopora; species Astreopora myriophthalma. The sequence continues at coordinate 8,737 of BLFK01000337.1, read as the reverse complement.
TACGTAGAAGTCCATAACGAAATGACTTATTACTAAG
>BLFK01000337.1:1200-3700 GCA_014634185.1 Astreopora myriophthalma | reverse complement strand
AACCACTGTATTTGATCGGTAATACACATACAACTTATAAACTTTATCCTGAACATCCCCCCAGTGGAAACGGTCAGCGGTGCTAGGCTGCAGTTAGTCCCCGCCAAGCTACATGGGAACGCCATTCCGGTATTTTGTGCAGAATAATGGTAGCTTAATCACTTGTCCTAAGTTCGTGCGACTTGCTAACTTGAGAATTTGAGCAACTTCGACGACGACAACTTCAGGGGAACGGCACAAACTATTGGGTTTAATGAGCAAAAACGATCGCTCTGTACGCTGTGCACGCTCTGCAGGTGCGTTTCACCTTTTTCGTTCATTTCTTTACTATTTTCTGCGAAACAATAACGTGGAATGACTTAGGTCAGCGGCGTGGAGAGAACGTCAACTCTGACGATGAACTTATGATTCTCGGATCTCTCTCCCCCGCTCTCTCCAAACTTGAACACCGTCCATACCAGTTTCATTCTTGGGTAGCAGACATGTGCTTGAAGCGGCGTTCTCGTTGCCGTTGCCGTTGCCGTCCTCTTTGCTAAGGCCAGCTAAAGTGAAATGACTAAATTCAAGAATTTGAGAAGACAGCCGTGAGCTCTCGACAATAAATCTTTCATTGGTAACGGGATACTTCGCGTGCATTGCACAACTTTTCCGAGATGGCATAATTGCAACGTGGTTAGGATTGCGCAAATGTTTATTTTGTATTGACGCCTTTGCTGGCGTCACTTTCGTTATAACTTTAACTCCCTAACATTTGGCTGTTTACCTGCTAATGAAGAAGGGGGAAATATTTACCAGCTGAAATTGTCGGGAATTCTCCTTGGGGTGATTTTTAGTACAATCAACATGCGTAGTAATACAAAACCAAAGAAACATGTGATTACTTTCGACACGCAAATCAAGTTAATGTATCTTACTTTAGTTAAAATTATCACCAAATTTCTTATACCTTATCTTACTAGTACCTGTCGAAACGCATTAGCTGCGTGGATATGTTGTGGTTTGAATCATTCCATATAATTTAGTTAAAATTTTTGAAGGAAGTCGAGGACCGAGGTTTTTTGAAACGGTTGATCCCAATAGAAGACGACCAAAATTCCGTATTTATGACGGTGGCTGTTGGTTGTCGTTGTTTTTGTTTTCTTTTTGTTGAAATAAAAAAATACGAAAAATTAGGATTTTCGTCAAATGGTGCCATTATCCATTTAGGGCCTTTTCGTATGAGCCGGTTTGGCGCGGTTCAGGGATAAATTATGTCAGTCTTCTGTTTATATTGGAAAATCTGGCCTTGTTATCAAATTGAAAAAGCCGCTAAAGCCAGATGGACGAACTGTATTTTCCGCTTATATTTGAAGTAATTCGTCGTACTTGTTTCGCTTTACAGCGGGCACACCCCTCATTGTGTATTCTGATTGCACATATGTTGTGATTGGTCAGTTTTGTGTTTTTGTTTGAATACTCTGGTGATTTCCAAACCCCATTCACGATTTTGGTTCCACACAGTTTGTACATCTTATGTATTCTCTCCCCCCCCCCCCCTTCCCCCTTTTTTGGTTACTACGATCTTGTGATTATTTTCAGCAAGAACAATCTTCTCGCCAGGAAACTACGAGACTCCGATAACACAGTCGGCTTGAACCCGTGAACTCGGCATCTTTCAAAGCAGTGAAAAACAAAAAACAAACAAAGAACAAAAAAGGGTTTCACAGAACAAAGAGGGATAATGTTCCAAATACACCATTTCTTGCAAAGGATTTTCCGATTCGCTCAGTTCTAAGAGCTTCACAAAGAAACATTCATTTGACGACGATCTGGTCCTGAAATTGTGAATGGCCCTGGTTTTTCTGAAATGGGTTTGAAGCTTAGTTGGGGAAGAATGGTCCTGAATATCACAGATTAAACTGTATACATTCTGGAAGAAAGAAAATGACGAGAAAAGGTATTTTTATTTGAGCAAAAAAAAAAAAAAAAACAGGACCAGCATGTTCTCTGACAACTGTAAGCCCGTCACAATGCGACTAACAGGTTTGCGGACCTTGGAGTGTTAGGATAAAAGAAGTTAAGATTCAGTTTGTCAACGGTCAGTTTTAACAAACTTGCGATCAGGCGTTCTTCAGTTTGAGGACTTTCGCGCTCTTATTAATTAATTAACTGATGGATGGGTGGATTGGTTGCTTGGATTGGTTGCTTGGATTGGTTGGTCAGAATTCATTCATTCATTCATTAACATGATCTAGGAGGTTTACGCTTGACCAAGTTCTGTGACAATTCCCCACCCCTAATCCATAAAGTTTCTAATAGTCTTGCTGGTTGTCGACTCATAGTTTGATCAAAGTTTCCCGCCGCTATTAACAAGTCCGCGTTCTGCAAGTCCCCGTTTTACAAGTCCTTCTTTTACATTTCATCGTTTTACAAAGTCCTCCGTTTTACAAATTGCAGTCGGCGTTTTGAATTGGAGAGTGATCAACGCAGTTAATGAAGCAACATAAGCAGTCTCAAACAA
>BLFK01000335.1:177456-181497 GCA_014634185.1 Astreopora myriophthalma | reverse complement strand
ATTGGCCCATTCTGACAAAATTGCGTTGCAAGTTGCTGAGGGGATGTTACACGCAGGCAACTTGTCTCGCAACGTTGCGAAAAGTAGAGGGTCGTTCTACTTTTCTTGCAACTCGCAACGCAACAATTGCAGTTGCAAAATGGGGTGTTACACGTGAATTTTTTCTTGCAACTTGCAACGCAACGTTTGTTGCTTTGCAAGTTGCAAGAAAAATTGCCTCGTGTAACATGGCCTTTAGTCTACAAGCCAAAAAGTGCACACCTCAGTCACAAATTGAACGCAGACAACTATGATGCTGACTCTGTTGTATATGGTGTTATTCTTGGCTAACCATTATCGCACATGCCAGTCGTTTAGTAAGGGTAACCTTAGTAATGAACGAGAATCACTTCGTGAATGTTACCGGGGCCACTTGTTGTGAACATTTTAATGTTATTTATGCAGATTTATTCACGTGATCTTTTTGAACAATAGAGTAAGTTTACCCGCGAAACATATAAGTCATCTTATTGATTCAACTAATAAACATGTTCTGTTGTGTTTATTAAATGGCGCCCAACGCGGGGCAGATTATCGATCGCAATGCCCAACAATAAGAATAAATCGAAGTCGAAAACACCAAGCGGATCAAACACATCGAGTATGGAAGCGAATACATCGAATTTGGAACGACTACGAGTTATACGTGAAGGACACCGACGATATGTATCGAAACTGGATCAAGAATTAACGGAAATATTGCAAAGCGAAGACAATGATTACGAACGGCTCAGTGTTATAAGACAACTTTTGGACGGAAAACAAGAGTCTTTGAGCAAAATGGACCAAGACATATTATCGCTATGCGAATTAACATCGATTGATAAAGAAATCGAAGAGTCCGAAGAATTTACTGCTTCAATTATCCGTCTGAAGTGCAGAATCGAGAATTTGAGCTGAGTAAACGTGCCAACTCAGCAACAAGTGGGTTCGTCTCAAACTACAACACAACCAGTGAATCAAAATGCAGCTCGTACGAGATTACCGAAGTTGTACCTTCCGAAGCTTAAAGGAGATGTCACCAAGTGGAATACTTTCTGGGATTCATTTCAGTCAGCGGTACATCTTAACGAAGGGATTTCCAACATCGATAAGTTCAACTACCTCAATTCTGTCCTTGAAGGGTCCGCCGCTCGTGCAATCCAGGGTCTTACTTTAACCGAAGCTAACTATGAAGCGGCAGTCAAATTATTACAAGAACGTTTTGGGCGTCCCCAACAAATAATCAGCGCACATATGGATCAGCTTCTCAAGGTTTTGCCGTGTTCTAATGATCGACCAGCTAGTCTTCGATACGTCTATGATCAAATCTGTGTTCATTCACGTGGCTTGGCGTCGCTCGGTGTTACCTCCGATCAGTACGGCAGTCTCTTACTTCCTGTTATTATGTCTAAGTTGCCACCTGAGATTCGATTGCAGATAGCCAGGAATTCTAAAGATTCTGTGTGGAAAATTGAGGATTTATTGAATGTGATAAAGATTGAAGTCGAAGCGCGGGAAGCAAGCGAGATGACCATGGCGAAAACAATCGAAGGCGGGAAATCTCCAGCACCCGGCCGTGATTCAAAATTTCGAAATCAAACGCCAACCGCAAATTCACTCGTCTTTCAGCAAGGTGGGAGCTACAAAATCAAATGTGCCTATTGTCAAAACGAACATTATTCTGCCTCATGCGATGTTGTTCGAGATACCGCTCAGCGAAGAAATATTTTGGAAAGAGATAAACGATGCTTCAATTGTTTACGATTTGGTCACGATGCGAACGAGTGCAGGAATAAAAAAAATTGTCGGCACTGCCAACAGCGACATCATCAGTCGATTTGTTCTATGCTTAACCAAGGAACACCGAAACAAAATGAAGTTCCTACCGAAGAGACGAAGACAACGACAACAGTGAGCAACAAGGCAAAGGGAACTGTGCTCTTGCAAACGGCGAAAGCTATGGCTGTCAACGATGTCAATTCTAAAACCGCACCGGTTAGAATTCTTCTGGATACCGGAAGTCAACGCACCTACATCACAAACCGATTGAAGTCAAGGCTTAATCTGTCCCCTGTGAAGTCAGAAACATTACATCTCAACACCTTTGGAGGCGAAAGGTACACTAAGCAACAGTGTGATGTCGTAAACCTGCGGTTACAAGTATCTCAAGGAGAAATTGAGATCTCCGCACTTTGTTTTCCGAAAATTTGCTCGGCAGTGTCAGCCAAGGTTAACATCGGCAATCACGCACATCTACAAGATCTCGAGCTTGCTGACATGAGCATCGCTGAAACTGGTGAACAGGACATAGATATGCTAATTGGATGAGATTACTACTTCGATATTGTGACTGGGGATGTTATTCGTGGCAGCAGTGGTCCTGTAGCAGTTAGCAGCATGTTCGGATGGGTCTTGTCTGGCCCCACAAGTGCTGAAGAATCAAGAGAGAAGTATGCAACTACAAATCTCATTATAGAGAGACCAGAATTGATGACCTTGAGCTCATTTGACATTCATAGTGAGAACGAGGAGTTATGTAATGCCTTGCAGAAATTCTGGGACACTGAATCATTAGGAGTACGAGAGGAACCCCCTACGCCACAGTCGGATAGTGGAGAGTTCTTGGAGAGCATTCATTTCGACGAGAATGAAGGAAGATACGAAGTAGGTCTGCCGTGGAAAGGAGGTCTTGTTCCTGCTTCAAACGAGTATACATTGTGTGTTACAAGATTGAGACAGCTTCACTCACGACTGAAGAAAAACAAGGAACTGTTAAAAGATTATGACCACGTAATCAAGGATCAAGTCAAATCAGGGATCATTGAAGCCGTACCAGAAAACGACAACGACCAAGTTCCAACACATTTCTTACCTCATCATGGCGTAATTCGGTCAGACAGGGAAACAACGAAGTTAAGAGTTGTATTTGATGGATCAGCCAAATCCGACAAGTCGACTGCCTCCATCAACGAGTGTTTAGAGAAAGGACCAAACTTAGTGCCACACCTGTTTGATATTGTGGTCAAGTTTCGAGGTTATCCAGTCGCTGTAGTAGCTGACATTGAAAAGGCATTCCATCAGATACAGATCAATCCAGAAGACAGAAGAATGCTGAGGTTTCTATGGTTCGATGATATTGAGAAAGATTGTCCACAAATCAAGCAATACCAGTTTCGAAGGCTTGTGTTTGGCTTAACTTCAAGTCCAGCTATCCTGGCAAGTACCTTAAAACACCATCTGTCCAAGTATGAAGAAAAGGAACCGGAAGTGACATCTTTGCTAAGTTCCAGCTTCTATGTTGATGATCTGGCGGGGGGAGTGTTTCAGGAGAGTGAAGCTGCGGACTTGTACGAAAAAACACAGGAAATTATGAAGGATGGAGGATTCTCACTGCGTAAATGGAATTCCAACTGTCAGTCATTCCGCGAGAAAATCAAGCAGGATGAAGAAAAGAAAATCCAGTCAGCTAGGGTAGCCCCACCCAAAGAAAGCGAAATTGCGCAAGGGCTTAAGAAAGAAGAATCATTGAGTGCCAAAGATGGTAAACCGGAATCAGAACAATTTGTGAAGGTACTCGGGATTTATTGGGATGTAATCCAAGACGAATTTCATTATGACCTCTCTGAACTAATCAAGTATGCAGAAGCCCTTCCAGCTACGAAGCGATCTGTACTGAAACTGTCAGCCAAAATCTTCGATCCTATTGGACTGTTAACTCCGTTTACAATCAGCATGAAGATCCTCTTCCAAGTTCTTTGTATCGAGAAGGTCAATTGGGATGAAAGTTTGGAGGGAGAAGCTTTGGCAAAGTGGAATTCGTTTATCAACGACCTGAATGCTCTGAAAAACATCCGAGTTCCCCGATGTTATGCCAATTATTCTCTGACGCAGTCAACCGTACGCTCGTATCAAATCCATGGATTTTCAGATGCGTCGGAAAGAGCCTACGCAGCAGTTGTGTACTTAAGGACCGAATTCGGCAATGGTGAAACCCAAATCAATATCGTGACATCCAAGACG
>BLFK01000335.1:154956-167456 GCA_014634185.1 Astreopora myriophthalma | reverse complement strand
ATTCGTCAATGACGCCGAGCCGCCGCCGAGTGATTTACGAATTCTTGGAGTGTTTGTCGAACATCTCAGGTGGTTTATCAGCCTATCATAATAACCTTTAGAAATGTGTGGTTTGTTGCTTTAACATAATAATTTAGAAGACGGTAAAATTCCTATGAGTTTACTGGCTCAATAACCCATAATTGATTGACCAATCAGAGCGCGTGCTTTGATTTTGTTATTGTATGAAGCTTTATACATTAAGACGCCATGCGTTGGAAAAACCAATTACCTTTTACATCCATGAGAATATCTGTTGTTCAAACTAAAGTGCTACACTTGGCTAGGAGAAACGCCTGAAGACGATGTAAACAACTGTGAGCTGGATTGCGCATGTGTTAAAAAGTTGATTTCAAGAGTCTCCCACGCCTTTTACGTAACCGTTTTCAAATTTTCCCGTCCTTTCTACGTAGTCGCTTTCAAAACTCTTCGTTTTCACCTGACCACACGAGTAACGGAGCGTTTTCAAAACGATGTGTTTTCAAAAGTCTGCACGTCACTTTGGAAACAGTTTTCGAAAGCCTGCGTTTTCATCAGCGTTTTCGGCGTTTTAGTGTGGACGGTAGGCGAAAACGCATTGGCGTTGATGGGGCGTTAAATGTAATGGTGAACAAAGCAATTTTACTCACCACATGAAATGGCGTAGAAAACCAACGTACGCAAGCTGCCCTTTCTTGGGTACCATAGCTGACTTAAGGTGATTCCCTGGTAATAGAAGTTGACATAAGATTTTCTTTAAGCTTTCCCTGATTAGGGTATTACTAGAAGCCCCGAAACTGTGGACTGCGGAACCACATCAAAAACACAACTTTTCCGTGAATACTGTTGCAATTTCCTTTTTTTTTCACAAGAGGCGCCAGTACTGACAAAATTGTGGATCTTTGAATGTGAGAGTTACTTCTCCTTATCGTAATAACTACAGATACCAGTATCTAGTATAACAAAAGTCTCCGGGTACAATGCGGACATGACAGCCACGTCGTGCTTGTCTTATTTTGCGACACCTTGTATCGATAATACAAAGCCTTAACTCGCCAAACGGTTGAATACAACTTGCTCATATCCCACCCCAAATACACTGCTTTGCAGACTATGTAAGTCGACTGTATGTGCACCTCCATTTTAGGCCGCAGACTTTCAGTTACTTTTATGATAAAATACAACTTGCGCAGGCTGTAGTGGTTCGGAACACCCGTTCTCAGATATTTGATTGTAAGCTTATTTGATCTCAAGTTATCGTATCTAATGACGTGATTTTAGAGTACAGTTCGAACCGTATGTAATTGCGTTTGGTCCCGTTACCGGACGCATCAGAAGTTTTTAGTGGAGTAAGTTGTAAGAACGCTGAAGTTTTGGGAAACATCTGCAAAGCGGGACTGTTGTGTAAGTCATTTCTATTCTTCCTTTTAACTGCAGTATGTTTCAGGTTTAGGGTTTGTATTCTCGCCAGTTTTTGTCTTTTTCTTTCGCTAGTTTTCTTATCACAATTTTTTAAGTTTCTACTTGAACACGTGGCAGAGCTTTGTTTTCCATTAATTTGGATTTTGCTGATATAAGGTATATTACACTAGCTCGTAGGAAATTTCGCTTGTTTGTTGATCATCGTTTTCATACTAGCTTGAGTGTAATAATTTGATCATATGATGCCGGATTGTTTGTGCTAGTTTTCGTTTTGAGCCTGCTATTTTGCCATATCAGTATACTGGTTATTTGGTTTTATTAATTTTTTTTTTTTTGTAGTGTCATTTCAGTTTACGATATAATCTTGGATTCGTGCCTTAAAATAAATCGATCCAGTGAATTCAAGTGATTGTCAAAGCATATCACCGTATTTCATATTGCGTCGAAACTCAGCGAAGTTGGTTGTTGAAGCTTCAATGGATACCAACCGTTACACACCTTGTATTTTGTGATCACGAAAAATGTAAAACCAGCAGGCCTGCCAAATTCACGTAAATTAATCAGCGTGGGATACCAGTAGTGTTCAAATGGTTTACATTTGGCTGTCCTTTCCCGGCCTCTGAACTAAACGTTGCTAGGTGCACATGGTAGCACAGAGAAAATAAGGTAGGGTCTTATAGGAGGGATTTCAAATGGAGATCAATCACTGAGCCACTCTCTTGTGCATAAATCCGCGGTAATTGTCTTGTGCACCGGTTTCCTTTTTCACTCAATGATAGTCGGGTAACAATACAAGGCGGTCTTAAATTGGCATACAAACGAATGCCTCACAGGATATGAGAACGATAAACATGAGCAAATCGCTTGAGAAAAGTTTTTTGTCGCTTATCCTCCTACTAAGGCTAACGCTACTTCCTCATAACAGGCAGTCTCTTCAAATGTACTTGAATATGTTTGGTCGCCATGGCAATAAAGATAGAGTCACGATCAGAACTGCTTACCTCGCACTCATGAAATGTGCCGACCGCGTCCAATACACCGGTCCATCGGCCCTTGTTATGATGAGGAAAAAGACGACCAAGGCAGGTCTCCATAACGTTTCAATGTGTCTTGCGTCCAGAAAACGAAAGTTCGACAGAAAGAGAAAATTGTGTTTTTGATGTGGTTCTGCGGTCCGCTGGTCCACGTTTTAGTAACACCCTCTGGATGGTTCCCTACACTATAGGGACTCGAAATGAGCAATTAAAGAGAAACAAAACAAAACAAACAAACAAACAAGAAAACACTAAAAAGGGGTCGCCAAGCTCGTTTAGATGAGGAGATATAACTGGATCAAGTTACACAAAACTGTTGCTATCATTTTGTGACTTCATGCACTTCTGTTTACGTCCACGCAGATTGTCCACACCAAAATCCCACCCTCAGCTTCACAACAACTCATCCATGCTTCGCAATGAATGAGTTACAACTTGAAAATTTTCTTGCTGTGTTGGACATGAAATGAAAGTTTGCGCCGACTGTAGACCTAAGCTTGGTTCATCGAGCTGTTACGCGTTGTTCAAAAGGAAGAAATTAATTATATATTTTCACAGGGTTGTTATTATAGGTTCTTTGTCGGGACCGAGTTGTTCAAGACCCTGAACTGCGATCCAACCTTATCTGTTTTCATGGTATTTAATCCCGATTAGCGCCCATCTTGCTACTCGACCCATACCGCAGGTCTTTTGTCTGTCACTTAAGCAAGAAAATCTAAACATGACCCTGTAAACTTTGGCTGGCACAGCTCAGTGAACACAACAGTTTTGAATTACAAAAATGTCATTTTCTATACGATGTTAACAATTTTATTCAAGCATTTCATTCACGAGGTAGCTCATATGAACTGTTTTCGTTCTATTTTCCGCACGTTTTTATTATAGGCTCAAGATCTGGAAGCGCAGGTCGAAGTACGAAATGTGGTGATATGTACAAGGTCACTCGTTATTTGACAGACGCTTTATACACATTCTGCTGGCCTAGTTTTCCCGGAAGATATGTGACTTTTACTTCTAGAAACCAGCTCAATAATATTACAAAAATCGCTGTGTGTGAAACGGAAGTGTACTCTACTCGAAGAGGTATGATATCACAACCTTGCATCTTAGCCACATTAAATCCAAACAGTTCTACACAAGGATCGGCTCTCTGATGGTGAGGTATTACAAGAATTCGGCTTTATGTCATTTCCTCAATTGGACCTAAGCCAATCATAGGTACGCAATGCGTACATGTGTTTAGTGCTGAGGTTAGCAGATATATTTTTCTGTAAAAATGCGAAAAGCAGGCGAGAGAAGCAAAACACCAGCAAACTGTTTAATAACGCCCCAAAACGGGAACGCTAGTATATCTGTATTAAAACTCACCAACACATTTACCATACTATAATTGCGGGGATGACACCATTTGACATTTCAGTCCTAGCAGTATGCTGATCGCTTGTCATCCTAAGCTACGATACACGTCACATTTGTTGGAACACCAATTCCATCTTTTCCGCCTCCTGCAATGTCGATGTCAGAACTGGCAGCCCCCCTCCCCCCATCAAACTTTCACTCAACATTAAATGGGATAAATAGGGGAGTTGCGATCTTGTGACAAGGTAATTCTAGACCTTTCGTTAAATGTTCCAATGAAATGTGTCCGGTATTGTACTTTAAGGTGATCTAGCTCGCATGAGTCTCCAAGCTCAATGGTAGATCATCCAAGGTCATATGTTCCACTCCTGTTAGGAGCATTTTGAATTTTTTTTTCAGATTATTACTGTTTACTGCATAATTTTGATATTTGCATAGTTAGTACCACAAGTAGCTGTCACATGTTCCCTGCTTTTATGTTTTTTCTAAATTATTTGGAACCAGTTTTTTTGGAATCTCTCATGAAATGGTTTGGTGTGTGGTATCACTGTTTACATGGAGGCTGGTGTTTTACTAGAAACTAAGCCACTCTTCTTTGATTTTACACACCACTTCATCCTGGATCTGAGGTGTGTAGTTGCTAGCAGGTGTCGTATCTGTCAATGAAGTCATGATTCCTGCTTTTCCAGCTTTATTGACTGTCAAATATTTGGTCTCCATACAAAAATGAAAGGAACATTAAAAACTGGCTCAAAGATTTGGAGTTTATGTTCAAATGTGAAAAATAATTTTGGTTTTGCCACTCGAACTTAAGAAAGTATATAATATATATAGACTAATGGCTACAATTATGCAGAGGATTTCAGCCAAGCAAAAATGGAGAGACGTTTTGAATGAGTAATAAATCTATTTCCTCAGGATAATAATCATATCAATTCTTTCAGGTTGTGTCAGTCAGGAAATCGGCGTGTTTAGCGCTCACCAAATTCCAGACGACAGCTTTTCAGCTTCCTCATCCAGAGTTGGTAACGGACCTGATAATGCTCGACTTTATGGGAATAGCTCATGGTTACCCAGCACTGATGGAAATTCCAGTGACTACTTACAAATCAACCTCGGCTATGAGTTCTATATCTGCGCTGTAGCTACACAAGGGAATCCGGCCGCTGATCACTGGACAACAAGCTTCAAGTTGAGTCTCTCATTGGACAATACTAACTGGGAAACCTACAAAGAGAATAAGACAGGAAAGGTTTGTAACTTGACAGTAACTGCAAGATTGGCATGCATTGCATCTGGGAAACCTTGAAAATAAGTCGAAGCTGTGGGTTTTCAAGTTTATTGCAATTCAAAAGAAAATGTGTTATATAAAGCTCTTGATCATCTCTTGATCATTTGAGGAAGTCATGATATCTTTGAATATCTTATTCCACAAAACCATTTTTAAAAAGCTCTAAATCAACCGCAGAAAATTATCATTTTCCAAAGTAATGAGACAAGTAGTGCGTGGGGTTACATTGGGTCACTACCAGTTTGACCAATGATTTCATCTCAGCTGTGATTGTGTAACTATTAGTAGTGGTGGTGGTATAATGTACCAGTGAGAACGGTGAGAATCGAGCCTGAGACCTTTTTAACAATGATCGGATGCCCTAGCCACTCAGCTACAAGAACTCCTGATGAGCTAGGTTGTATATCTAGGTTCTTATACATCAGTTCTTGGAGGTCAGTGGTTACAGCACCCGACTGGTGTTACTGAGGTCCTGGGTTCGATTTCTGCTTGGGACTCTGATCTTCTTGTCAGTTGTCCTTTCACCCGTTGCCAAACAACAAGCATATCGTCTTTCTCACAGGTACATTACATCACCACTATTATCAATAGCTCCATTATTACATGAATCATGTTACCAGTGGCTCACGTTTCGACAATCTTAACAGATCTTATCTTCATTAGAATCTGTCTTTTAGAAGTCAGTCTTTGGAGCCTTGTGAAGACTCTTCCTCTCAGGTTGTCGGGAGGTCAGTCATTGTCATCAGCAAGAGTCCTCAGGACTACACTCTGTTATGATGTCGTCTTAGTTGGGTTTCCCACGTGATTACTTTAGAATGATGTGAAAGTTTGTCGTTGTGTCTCGCAAGTCGTTTGCCGTGTCCCTGCAATCACGAACACGCTCACCCAGACGACCTGACTTCATCAAGTTATGATGACCCCTGGGTAAAACCATTTACAACTTCGCCACCTTTATTGCAGATCTTCAGTGGAAATACCAGGAGAGACGACATTGTTAAGCATGATCTTGTGGAGGTTGGAAGAGCAAGTTTCATTCGCTTTCAGCCCACTGAATTTATTGGTCACAAGGCATTGAGGGTTGAGGTATATGGAGTCCTGAAATCTCGAGGTAACTTACAAACTTGCTTTTTACGGTTTATTTATGGACAGCGTTTAATCTTTGTTCGGCGTTTATGAATTAAGTGAAACTTAGAAGCATTGTTTCTCGTGTTGCAGTTCATTGTGATACGTGGTTAGAGTAGCATAATTTATAATGTAACAACAAAGGGAGGCGTAAAATCCGTTCATGCGTGCACGGAAATCAAACATTGCGTCCACGGTCAGCAACATGGTGCTCAACCGTTTTGCGCGGTGTCACCTAAAATTCTGGAATGTGCATCACGCACGACATGCAACGTTTCGCACAATTTGCATTCTGCAACCTTTTGTGAAGTTGCACCCAAAAAATTGCACATTAATTATGTCTAGGGTCTGGAAAATTGCACACAACAGCGTGGTGCAGTTTTGAATTTTTGGCTCATTTCGAAACCACTGACCAAAAGTAGAAAGCGGTCGTGATGCTCTTTAAGTCTTAGGTGCACAGGATATTGCAGGAAATTTTGCACTGTGTGTCCACCTGTGTGTCAACATAAATTCCAGTTTTAAATTTTGTGCACGTAAAAGGTTTGGAACAATTATGTTGTGAGTTTGTCAATCGTTTGATTAAAGTGCTCCCAAGCCCAAAATATTTTCTTTCACCAGAGATAAATTTAAAGACTATAAGCCGAACCGAACAAGTTGCATAAAGTTTTACAGAACTGGCAATCATTTGGTCTTCAGCCGAGCTAGTGAGAGACATGGGTCTATTCCTGAAAAATACTTTGCTTTCCCATTTTCAAAGAATATTTGCATCGAAAAGCAGTTTTTGACGTCATTTCAGGAATAGACCCATGCTTCTCACTAGCTCAGTTGTGGGTCAAATGAATAGTAGCTTTGCAATGTTTGCAGAGTATTAAAAGTTGAATTTTCAGGAAACTGAAAAGGCAAAATATATGTCTATGGTCTCAAAATTAAACTTGTGCAAAAGAAAATATTTCAAGGTTAGGTGCACTTTGACTAATTGTATTGTTAACTGTATGCTCAGCAATCTTCCGCTTCCCCTTTTTATAAATATTTCTTTTTTTCTTAAATATGTTACTTTGGTTCTTGCTAATGCACCAGCCCTGTTCAATGTGCAAGCATTATCATCCACTAGTGTTGTTGCCTCTTGGAAACTACCAAAACTGTACTCTGATCGTGAATATGTGGCAGGATATACACTCTTCTACTGGAGGCAAGGATCTATTCACCAATCAGTCATATCAATTAAACACAGTGCATCTGTAACGTACACTGTTACAGAGCTTGAGAAATACACAATGTATGAATTTCAAGTGTTGGCCTTCAATTCGCTTGGTGATGGACTGAAAAGTTTAGTAAAGGTTGCAAGGACAATGGAAGATGGTAAGGGACTGACTTGCAGCTTTATAATCAGGCTTAGTAGAGTCTATTGGAGGAACCATGCTGAGTGACCTCACATCTTTAAAATTCAATTTTCCGTTCCTCATTCTCTCTTCCCATTACACCACATTTCAAAATAGACACAATTCTAGTATTCTTTTGTTGGTATTCAAACTAGCCCCTCTGGCCACATTCTTAAGATCAAAATTCAGTTGAACGAGGCAAGAAGGTTTAATATGAATACAAACAAAAACAACATTAAAATGACTGTTATTTTGGAATAAGGTGTATTGTACTGCACGGTTTCACAAAGTAGGGCACATTTCCTGCAGAAGTTTGATGTTTTCATTGTTGAATCCCATCTTCAATGATATGCAAACTGTTAATTTGTGTCAATAATTTCTCTCAATCTGGATTTTCCCGTCTCCACGGTGCTAATTTCCTTTATTGAGAACACATTTTCTCTTGAAATTATGGGAACTTATGTCATGGTCATTTCAAACTCAGACCAAGTACGCTGGGCAGGGTCCATTTTGATACATTGTCTTTGATAGAGTTCATTCTTTGTTATGTTTGTTAACCTTTAGTTCCCTCAAAATCTCCCAGTGGATTCACAGTGACTGCAAGCTCTTCTACAAATGTCACAGCATCCTGGCAGCTACCGCCCATGGCCTCTAGAAATGGAATCATCACAGGATTTAAGTTGTTCTTTAAAAAGAAAGACTCTGATGACTCGTCAGATACTGTCTTCATTGAAGGTGGCTCAAAAGTCATTCACAGAGAGACTGTTACTGGGTTGGATAAATTTACAGAATATGAATTCCAGGTGCTGGCCTTCACTTCTGTCGGTGATGGACCAAACAGTTCTGTTCGATTTGTGAAAACAAGGGAAGATGGTAAGAGGTATTTCTCAATTAAGGATTACTTGAACATTCTCCTAAAGCATCTGAAATTTACCCTTTGATTTTAATTTTAAGTACTTCACTATTTACCTTGTCTCGAGCAATCTAAAATTGAGACTGCACCTGCTTTGCGGCATTGCAGTTTCTCTTGAATGAATGCGCTGCCTAGCCTTGACTGAGCTCTATCTGTTTGCTGGGACACAAATACAAAACTGTGAATTACCAAGCTTATCGTAAAAGTTTTGATTTCTTCGTTAGTTATGATTACAAGCCAATCAGAACATAGTAAGTTATGATTACTAGCCAATCAGAACATAAAGTTAGTATGTGAACAAAGCTGATGGATGCCAAACGCTGGCAAACAAGAGTGACAATGTCGTAATTGGGTTTGATTTTGCATCTGATTGGTTAAATAGTTCACCGAATCACAGAGCAAACTAAAACCAAAACCAAAGCGATCGGTTAATTTCTTTCAACACTCAATTGAAAACTGCTCTATCGGACAGTTTGTTATTGGATATTTAATAAGCCAATCAAATTTGAAGTTGTATTTTCAATAAACCAATTACAACCGGCTCTTTGCAAAATGGAGAATATTTTCTCTTCCAGACAATCACAGTATTTTAGAAAACAGTTGTAAAAATTGTATTTTTTACGATAAATGGTTTTAATATTGTCACCCTCCTTTTAGTCAGCGTATAGAATTCCGGTATTCTGGGTGGATTTTGTTGAGCCACTTGAAAGTCGTTTCGTCAATGTGTTTGTTAGCATACAATTTATTCACTAGAAGTTGGACTTTATTAGCCGTTGATGTTATTATTTTTAGTGGTCACCTTCGTGTTTACTCGAAGCCTTGTAGGACCTTCTCGTTCTTTTGCTGATAGGTTGTCTTGCGAATCGCAGAAAGATATTGTAACAATTTCATATTTCGTGCGTTCCAAGTACTTTTCAAGTGCCACTGAAGGTTGTGGTGGCGACTGCCAGTTAGATTTGACATGGAACGGGTGTGGTTTGCTAATGCGATCATCGAAGAGAAATTTCAAGCGCATGTTCTGGTGACACTGTCGAAATCTTTGATCAGACTTCTTTGTGAGCCCGGTTTTGGGGAAGTAGGTATGAATTTCAAGCCTTTTGAAAGCAAAGTTTTATCGTGATCAGTAAGTGGGGCATCTGATAGATTCTTTATGACTTCATGGCATTCATCATACTGATGATGAACAAATCGACTCCCGCTATACGGTCGTGTGATTTTGTTATCACTCGCATGATTACAGACCGAAGTGGACTCCACTCAGTCTTATTCCCGTTACAGACGTGACTTAATACCGGCAAGAATGACACAAAGTATGGTGGGACACAGGAAAATTGAGCGTGATTGGCTTGGAAAACTGCATTGAGCAAAAGAGGACATAAACATTTTTCTTGGTTCTTACGCACGGGATCAGCAGCAATGTTCTTAACCGAAGCAGAGAAAAATGTTTACCTCTAAAGGTTTCCCAAGGAAACGTTTGGTAAATTAAGCATTGCGTTTGCGGCGAACGACAAACCTCTGGCTGTAATTTGCTGTTTGCCAAATGTCAATGAAAATTATTTGATTCATGACAAGTGTATCTCTTGCCCGCTAGTCACAGCTATGGAGCAAGTACTAGAAAGAGAGCAATCAGCCAGAGTAGGCCACAGACAAGAAGCTGGATGTCTAGTATAAACATTATTGAGATTCTGGGGAACAAAATTGACTGTTTCCCTCCGGACCAGTCATTAAAGCCTGGTTCGCACTTGTGTGATAAGCATATATAGACACAAGTGACATACGCAGACGCGTTGACTTGTTTTTTTATTAGTGTCTTTTGTCCTAACAAAAGGTAGCACATGTAATGATCAAAACACAGCTGTGTTTGCGTATGCTGCTTGTGCTTATGCTTATTGCACAAGTGGGAACCAGGCTTAAGTGTTTAATAAGAAGTGAATTCCTGGATGATTGGAGTGCCCCAGCTGGGAGCTGGGAAATTACTAAAGAGAAACGTCAGACTTAGCATGTAAATCCATTTTATGTTTATTTAAAATGTTTTTTTTTAAATATATTTAAACTATATTTTTATTTGACATTTACGCTAAGAGCACTAAATGCTCATCCATCCCTTTATTTCCTTTGGGAAGTCCATTTGTTTTTTTCTGTTGCCACTCACCACGCGTTTTGCACAGAGTCAAATCAACAAAACATAGCTGGGCTAAGGTTCAGCGATAATAAAGCTAGCATTGTTGAAGCTTGTTTCACTGTCTCCAAAGTTTGAAGTGTTTCAGACTTTACGAAACCATCGAGAGGATGTGCGAACACACCCAATGTGTTGGGCTCTGCAACGTTAGTAGTGTTGGCCAACCATGTTGCGAGTATTTGTACAGGCCTGTTAAGTAATGAAGTAATAAACCCATTGCCGAGTACTAGCATCAACTCACCAGATCGATTCATTTGTTGCCTTGATTACTCTTCAGTTCCCTCAAAAGCTCCTAGTGAATTTTCAGTGACTGCAACTTCTTCAACAAGTGTCACAGCATCCTGGAAGCTACCACCCGAGGACTCTAGAAATGGAATCATCACAGGTTTTAAGTTGTTCTTTAAGAAGAAAGACTCTGATAACTCATCAGATGCTGTATTCATTGAACCTTGCTCAAAAGGCGCTCACACGAAGATTTTTACTGGGTTGGACAAATTTACAGAATATGAATTCCAGGTGCTGGCCTCCACTTCTGTCGGGGACGGACCAAATAGTTCGGTTCAATTTGTGAAAACAAAGGAAGATGGTAAGGGGTATAACTGAACGTTTTCTCATGATTACATTACTCCCCTTGAGTACAAATTGGGCCTGATCGCAGGCTAGGCTGGCCTCAGATATTTTTCGCCACTTCCACACAACAAAGTGGCAAAATTGTGGAGGTACACTGTAGCGTGGGCGATTGGTTAGGGCGCTGGACTTGTAATCTGCACGGATGTCCCAGATTCAAGTCCCACTCTAACCACTTGCTAGAATTGTTCTAGGTAGTCTTTGGTTAAACTACGCTTGATGAAGCTATGCTTGTAAATAGCCAACTGGTCTAGCTCCTGCCAGTTGGGATTCTTAAAATCTGTTAAGTTCATTTGTATAGTTAATTATGAGGCCCATAATGGAAACTACTGGGTTACCAGTACCAGTAATGATAGATAGATAGATAGTTTTATTAATACTATTTACTTTACAGCCAAAAGGCTGAAATGCGTACATTACAAATTTAAAAAAAAAACCTATATACTATAGAATTAGGAAATCTAAAATGTAAAATGTATAAAATACATATATATAATAACTAGAATTAATAAATATCAACTATAAGAATTTCCAAAATTCTAATCTATGTTAGCCTCATTAAAGGCATCATCATCATGACCATCACCATCATCACCATCATCATCACCATCTTCATCACTTTAGGTGACATCTTGGAAGTGGAAAGGACAGATATTGCAACGCCAGACTCCGACGCAGACATGAATCGTTTTTCATAAGCTGTGTGCCTGGCAGCAAATGTTGCGTGAATCAAACTACACTGAATCCCATTAACTTCCTGGTCGAAGTGCGAGATATATTGCATCACACAACTCTTTTGTTGTAAAATGTTTTAGCTTAGTTATGACTACGACCAACGCGCATTTGTGTTGGACTGAAGACTCAAACGCGTTCTAACTCATTGAGTTTTAAATGGAAACTAGTCTGCACCTAGTTTTAAACGTGTTATATGTGGTTCGCTTTGAAAGGTACTGTATATTGCAAGCTATGTTATACCGGGAGAAATGTACCCTTGTAAAACTCTTGATGTAAAGCTGCAATACAGTACTTCTCGGTGGTTAGTTGTTTTACTGATTGACTGACTGACTGAGTGAATGCCTTCCTGCCTGCCTGTTGGCTGATGGACCTTCCAATCGACTGGCTGGGCGACTGATAGACCGACTGACTGTCTGTCTGT
>BLFK01000335.1:129456-139456 GCA_014634185.1 Astreopora myriophthalma | reverse complement strand
TTGCTTGTGAGAAAGAAAATGTTTCGAGGTTTGGTGCACTTTAACCAATTGTGTTATTGACTGTATGCTTAGCAATCTTCCTTCCTTCCCTCACCTCTCTTCGTTTTTTTAAATATTTATAATTATTATTTTTTTGTTTCCAGTTCCTGTTAATGCACCAGCCCAGTTTACAGTGACTGCATTATCGTCGACTAGTATCGTTGCCTCTTGGAAAATACAAAAAGTGTACTCTAATCATAAATCAGTGGCAGGATATAGACTCTTCTACCGGAAGCAAGCAGGGTCTTACAACCTATCAGTCATAACTCTGTCCATTTTAACGTACACTGTTACACAGCTTGATAAACACACAATATATGAATTTCATGTGTTGGCTTTCAATTCAGCTGGTGATGGACCAAAAAGTTTAGTGAAGGTTGCAAGGACAATGGAAGATGGTAAGGGACTGACTGGCAGCTTTATAATCACGCTTGGTAGAGTCTATCAGAGGCACCATCATGATGATGAGGGACCTCACATCTCAAATTCAGTCCCAAGTCTTCCATTCCTCATTTTCTCTCCCCGATCCACCTTATTTCAAAATGGCCCAGCCCCGGAATTTTAATATTCCTTTGTTGGCATTTACATTAGTAATTCTGCCCATTCTTAAGCTCAAAATTCAGTTGAACAAGGCAAGAGGGCCCAATTTGAATGCAATTAAAAGGACATTAAAATGACTCATTTGGAATAAGATTAATTGTATTCTACTGCATGGTTTGACAATGTAGGGCGTATCTGTAGCAGAAATTTGAATTACCTTTTGTTGAATCACATCTTCCCTAATACACAAAATGTTAATTTGTTTCAATAATTTCTCTCAATGGGATTTTCCTGTCTCTACGGCGGTAATTTCCTTTATTGAGAGCACATTTTCTCTTGAAATTGTGTGAACTTATTAAGTCATGGTCATTTCAAAACCCTGAGCAAGTACAGCGGAGACCATTCTGATATGTTGTATTGGCTAGAGTTTATTCTTTTATCTTTGTTAACCTTCAGTTCCCTCAGAAGCTCCCAGTGCCTTCATAGTGACTGCACACAGTTCTACAAGTGTCCTAGCATCTTGGCTGCCACCTCCCCGAGACTCCAGAAATGGAATCATCACAGGATATAAATTGTTCATCAAAAGGAAGTACTCTGAGGAGAAAGCAGTTTTTCCTCTTTTTCCCAATGCCACTTCATTTCACACACAAGCTGTTACCAGATTAGATGAATTCACAGAATATGAATTCCAGGTGCTGGCCTTCACATCTGTTGGTGATGGACCAAAGAGTGCTGCTGAATTTGTGAAAACAAAAGAAGATGGTAAGGGGTATTTCTTAATTAAAGATTACTTGAACATTCTCCTAAAACATCTGAAATTTACCCTTTGATTTTAATTTTAAGTACTTTACTATTCACCTTTTCCCCAGCAATCTAAAATTGAGGCTGCACCTGCTTTGCGGCATTGTAGTTTCTCTTGAATGAATGCGCTGCCTTGCCTTGAGTGAGCTCTATCTGTTTGCTGGGACAAAAATACAAAAGTTTTAATTACCAAGCTTATCATAAGAGTTATGATTTCTTTGATTATGATAAATTTAAAACAATTCATCTCCTATTTTTCACTATCTAATAATTATTTCAGTATTTGCCAGTTTGTTATCGGACAGTTTCTTAGAGCAGTTTTCAATTGATTGTTGTAAAACCAAAACCGAAGTAATCACAGCCAATCACGTTCTGAGGCAAATACACCCCGTAGCCAATCACAAATTGGATAATTTACGGATTGGTTTTACTAGCCAATCAGAACATAAAGTATGTAAAGACAGCCGATGCCAAACGCCCAATGTCATCATTGGGTTTAGTTTTGCATCTGATTTGCAGAATCACAGAGCGAATCAGAGAGCGAAGTAAAACCAAAACCAAAGCAATCAGTTAATTTCTTTCAACACTGAATTGAAAACTGCTCTATCAGACAGTTTGTTATTGGACAGTTAGTAAGCCAATCAAATTTGAAGCTGTATTTTCAATAAACCAATTACAACCGGCATTCTACAAAATGGAGAATATTTTCTCTTGGACAATCACAGTATTTTAGAAAAATGTTTTAGAATTTTTTTATGATAAATGGTTTTAATATTGTCACCCTCCTTTTAGTCAGCGTATTCTGGGTGGATTTTGACTATTGTTGAGCCACTTGAAAGTCATTTCGTCAATGTGTTTGTTGACATACAATTTATTCACCAGAAGTTGGACTTTATTAGCCGTTGATGTTACTATTTTTAATGTTCACTTCGTGTTTGCGCGAAGCCTTGTAAGAGCTTCTCGTTCTTTTGCTGATAGGTTGTCCCGCGAATCACAGAAAGATATTGTAGCAATTTCGTATTTCGTGCGTTCCAAGTACATTTCAAGTGCCACTGAAGGTTGTGGTGGCGGCTGCCAGTTAGATTTGACATGGAACAGGTGTGGTTTGCTAATGCTATCAGCGAAGAGAAATTTCAAGCACATGTTTGTGGTGAAACTGTCAAAATCTTTGATTAGACTTCTTTGTGAGCCCAGTTTTAGGAGAATAGGTATGAATTTCAAGCCTTTTGAAAGCCAAGTTTTATCGTGACCAGTAAGTGGGGCATCTGATAGATTCTTTATGACTTCATGGCATTCATCATACTGGTGATGAACAAATCGGACTCGCGCTATATGGTCGTGTGATTTTGTTATCACTCTCATGATTACAGACCAAACTGGACCCCACTCAGTCCTATTCCCATTACAGACGTGACTTAATACCGGCAAGAATGACACAAAGTATGGTGGGACACTGGGAAAATTGAGCGTGATTGGCTTGGAAAACTGCATTGAGCAAAAGAGGACATAAACATTGTTCTTGGTTCTTACGCACGGGATCAGTAGCAACGTTACTAACCGAAGCAGAGCAAAATGTTTACCTCCAAACGTTTCCTTGGGAAACATTTGGTAAATTACACTGTAAGCATCACGTTTGCGGTGAACGACAAACCTCTGGTTGTAATTTGCTAATTGCTAAATGTCAATGAAAATTATTTGATTCATGACAAGTGTATCTCTTGCCCGCTAGTCACAGCTATCGAGCAAGTACTAGAAAGAGAGCAATCAGCCAGAGTAGGCCACGAACAACAAGTTAAATGTCTAGTATAAAAATTATTGAGATTCTGGGGAAACAAAATTGACTGTTTCCCTCTGGACCAGTCATTAAAGCCTGGTTGTCACTTGTGTGATAAGCATAGACACAAGTGACATACGGAGATGCATTAACTTGTTTTTTATTAAAGTCTTTTGTCCTAACAAAAGGTAGTACATGTAATGATCAAAACACTGCTGTGTTTGTGTATGCTCCTTTTGCTTATGCTTATTGCACAAGTGGGAACCAGGCTTAAGTGTTTAATAAGAAGTGAATTCCTGGATGACAGAAGTGCCCCAGCTGGAAGCTGGGAAATAACTAAAGAGAAACGTCAGAGAGCACATAAATCCATTTTATGCTTATTTAAAGTTTTTTTATTTTTATTTGACGTTTACTCTAAGAGCACTAAAATGCTCATTCATCCCTTTATTTCCTTTAGGAAGTCCATTTGTTTTTTTCTGCTGCCACTTGCCACACATTTCCCACAGAATCAAACCAGAGAAACATTGCTGGGCTACACTTCAGTGATGATAAAGCAAGCAATCTTGGGGCTTGTTTCATTGTCTCCAAAGTTTGAAGTGTTTCAAACTATACAAAGGCACCAATAATTCTCAAGAGGATGTGCGAACACATTCAACATGTTGGCCGTTGCAGCTTTGGTAACGTTGGCCAACCATGCTGCAAGTGTTTGCTCGGGCCTGTTAAGTGATGAAATAATCAACCTATTGCCAAGAACTCAGACCAACTGCTCTCCTAGGTGTTCATTAGTCATCGGAGATTGGAGAATTCTTCGGCTACTACATGGAATTCTCCGGCTAAATATTGACGGCCTGTCAGTTATTTTTTAGAAGATCCTCCTGTGAATGTTGTCATCCTGCTACTTCAATTCTTAATGAAAACCCTGACCGACTGCCCGACCAACACACTCTTAAATAAGGTGTGTTACTCAACACCTTTCTTGTCCTCAAAACAACACACATGAAGATGTGTCCACACCTTTTCATGTGTTACCTGAACACACCTTGGTGAGCTATCTAAACACACCTTGGTGTGTTCCCAAAACACACCATAAGTTGTGTTTCAGGCTTGTCCTAAATTTGACACACTTTCAGGTGTGTTCTGCAGAAAGATGTGTTTTGGCACACTTCTTGATGTGTAACAAAGTACACCTTTGGTTGTGTTTTCAGAACACACCTTACCAGGCACCCAAAACTATAATGGTACATTTACATAATTATATTTGCAGAAAACATCAGCAGTGGTCCACAAATGGTTTACTGACCTTTTAAAAACAATTCATTTACTATAGTTTTCAAATAACTATTCTGGATAAGTTCACAAAACTTTAACTTTAGATTGTCTTATCACACAAAATACAGTCTACTTGTGACAAATTGTTGCAAGGAGAAGGGAAAACCTCAAGAGATGAAAGGTAGACATGTATTTTTAGTATACAGTATCACTGAATGTGAATTTCACTTTCAAGATGGCAATAATGAAACATGCAATACGTGTAACTCCTTTGCTGTCATAACTTACTGTAGTAACTTACTTAAAGCTCCCCTTTTTTAACTTTGCCATAAGGGTGGCAAACTTTGCTCCATTGAATTCATTGTCACTTTGCAGTAATACAGTCTCTTTTAAAAAGTGGAGAACACCTGAGATACACTAGGGGTATTAAAAAATAATAATAAGCAGAAATTAAATCAACTAAAGCTCTTGTAAGACTGCAATCACTTTCGAAAAGGGCTTGATCCTCTCCACAGACAAAAACTTGGTCAACTTCCTGGCTACTTCCAATGCAGACGAGGAAAAATTCTACACGCTTGTCCCTAAACAGCTTGTGTGGTGGCGCCATTGGCTTCAAAAGAAGAGAGAGGAGATAAATTAACAACTACAATAAAACGATGGCAGACATGGTTCCAGTCACTGACCACATAATAAATTGTAACATGGTTGTGACATGCATGCATGGAAACAATAAACCAATGTGAATAATTTTGAGCTTGCCAAATCAAGAGTGTGTCTTACAAGTTCTGCCATATGCTGCTACATGATTATGGTTTAAAAATAAATTATGATGATAACAACAACAACACCAATAATATACTTACATCTTGAAATTTAAACACCTCTTGGTTGCTACTTTTCCTCTTAGTCTGCTGTTGAATAATTTTAACAGCATCAACCACGTCTGCATTTCTTAAGTTCTTACCACCTTGATTTAGAATAATTCTGAGGCCTCTCACTAAACGGTCTTCACCTCTTGTCACGCAGTCATCTCCAAGTATGTGGCACAACTCAGACTGAAGCTGAGGAAATCAGAAATACACTGGATGAAAAAAATAAATAAATAAAATGAACTTGCAAAAATTCAATATGTTACAAGGCATTACATGGGCTGGCACCCTTGCAAAATTCTCTACACACATCATCATGATGTGTTTAAGATGTCACAAATGGTGAGGTATCCAGCAAGGAAATAGAGTAGTTAGTCAACTCTGTACTGGTACACAGTATGACGGATAATATCTGTAATATCTAATATTAGTTGGAACTGACCCCAACTGTATAGACATCCAGAGGATAAACTTACATGGTATGATTTTCCAAGGTATGGACACATATTTAGGATCTCCTTGGATGACTTGGCCTCCTCTGTGATAAACCTCCTCATTGGACAGGCCTCCTTCACAAGATTAGAAAATGTCTTATATGACAAGGATCCCCCTTCAGTACTGGACAGCAATTCCAAGTTCCACCTTTGGGAAAGTTCATCATCCTCTGCAGGAGAAGCCAGTCTTGGTTTTTTATAGGGCTTTGGCTCCACCCTCCATTGACACTCTGATGACTTGTTGGGTTTTGAATTTCTCCTCTGGTTTCTGAAATATTGGCTTAATTTCTTTTGTACTGACACCTAGGGTAAATTACCAAAGATTTTATTCGACAACAAATCCAGTCAATCTACACACATCATCACACTGCACTGTCAGTTGTTTCACAGACAATATTATATCTTGTGTGACGATCTGGCACATGACTTAGCAGCACTAAATTCACCATCCTTGGTCAGAAATATAATAGGAAGGGAACACAATCCATGGCATGAGATTACAAGAGGTAAAAAAAAAAATTGATTCACGGAAATTAATGCTTGCAGGTGAATCATGACCGGCAAATCATTGTTTGAGAAGCCTACACAGAAACAGGACTTTACCATCAAGGGGGTATCAAATCAAAAGCAAGCACTCTAAAGAAAATTACAGCAAGGATTCCAAACATGTGGCCACTTCAAATCAATTGACATTCTGCAGTAAATGCCTCAATTTTCTCTCAATTTTATAGCATTTAAAGGTTGGGGTTCACTATACTAAAATGGTTTGGCTTTCTACTTTTACGTGTAGCAACAGTACCCTTCTTGGAGCAGTGCACATCATGAATTGAAAGTGATAAATGTTTAGAAAACATACCCAATAGCGTGATGGATTGGAATCTCTCAGGTCAGGAAATTTATTGCAGATAGCAAGAGCCATCCTTTTGTAGTCTCCCTGGAGTGGATGTTTGGTCAAAGCATAATAAAATGAGCCTAGGTCACCAATGAGTTGTCTCCTCACAGAAAGCACTTTATCAGCAGAAATGGCTTCCTTAACTCTGACGGAAAACCTATCTGGGAAGGGCAGATGATCTGGCAGTCTTGTTTTCACAACTGTAGAACTGCCTTCAGATTCTTTGCAAAATAAGGCCCTATGATCTGAGCCTGCTGTACTGGTGGTTGTCTTTAATGCATTTACAGTAGGAGCAATTGGCTGGCTGGGTTCAGTACTGTTTGATGTCCTGGAGTGAACAATTGGTGTATGTGTAACAGTTGGCTCGATGGTGCTTGCTCCAACACTGTCTGGTGTGCTGGAGAGGACAGATTTTAGGCTTGGTGTGCATGCCGGAGGACGTGGCTCAGTGCAGCTACATGAATCCAGCAGACCAATTACACTGTCTTCTTTTGAGGCAGAGAACATCCCCAGGGATGGATATTCTTCTGTCAACCCCATAAGGCCTGCCTTTAGTATATGGGCCTAAGGTTAGAATTAGGAAGGGGTTAGGGTTGTTCCACTGTTAATAAAACAATGACCTGTGAGCTGTAAAAAAATACCAGCCACCTTTCAACAGCCATGCTAACTTGTACTGGATATTTTGTATGACAAGAATTCCTGAAAGCACCGGAGTACTTTTTTTTTTATCCAGGGGGTAAGGTGACAATCAAATCATAGTCAATAAGTCAAAGTACTCTATATTTGTCAGTAACTTTCAGCAGAAAGTAAAAAATTGGTTTATTTCTGACATGTTCGAACCAGTTTGATTTTTTTACACCCTGTTTCAGATTAAAAGTAGTCTCAGACAAAGGAAAATAAAAGCCAATCTGCTTTCAAAAAAGTTTGAAGGAAACCCAAATTCACACCATCAGCATGTATGCATTTGTGTCATGATTTACCGTGGCATGGAGTGTTGCATATTGTTCAGAAAAATGGCAAGAAATTCATTGTGGAGAAATATACTTCCTGTATCAAAGACATACTTTACGGAAAGAGAGTTTTTTCTTCTTGACTACATTCTGCCATTGCTTGCATATACAACTTAACTGTCCATAACATGAAAGCCCAAAACTACCATGCTACATACTAAACTGTGTTTTTGATCGATTCGACTTTTTTAAGTCACTTTTCCTCAATCCTGCTCTCTGAAGATTTGAAAGTTACATGTAGTAATGCGAGACCTTTTTCAGTAAAAATAGCACTTAAAGTAAACGGTTGTAAATGAATGAAAACGTTAATTTCACTTGGTTTGAATTTATGTCAAGCTTTACCTTCAAAGTTTGTGACAATCAATGAAGTAGCTGATGGGGTGTTTAGTGTATAGCTCATACAATGTACATGCCAGAGCTTTTAGCAAGAGCATGCAGGTCCAACTCAAAGCTTCATGTAATTGTTTTACATTATGATAAAAATAACAATGATGTTTTGATATCATGGTATAATTTTGAAATGTATGCATGTGTAACAAGAATAAGCTATTATTGAAAGATTTAGGTGATTTAGGTTGAGTTGTTAAAATAGACCTGAAAATGTGTTAGCTTCACCCCTGTGAAAATATTGGTACAGTAATAATGCATGAGTTAATTATGTGCTCAAATAGTAAAAGTGTGTTTCCATTAAAGGGTATGTGTTATGATGACTCTGGCAGATTTTTCTAGTCAAAGAACGTTAATTTTCCATCTCATTATTTTATGGTGTGTTGCAAACTAGTCTTAAGGTATGTTATTAATAAATACAAGGTGTGTAATTCTTACACACCTTATGTGTTTGCTTACACACATTAGTGTGCTTTCTTGAACCGTGAAATAAAACAGTGAAAAGGTGTGTCACCACTACACACCTTGGTGTGTTAGGAACTCACAAGGTGGGTTAGGAAAACACACCTTATGCAAACTGACAAACTAACATTAACTGAGTGAGTGAGTCACCGACTGACTTACCAAGCCATTGACTGACTGGCCGTCCAACTAACCAACTGACCAACTCACCACCCCTAACTCAATGACAGACTGAGGGTGACCAAAGGACTGACTGCCTGGCCGACAGACTGATCAACCGACCAACCAGTGAACCAACCAATGAACCAACAGACTGACTGATCAACTAAGAGACAGGCAAGTGGCTGGTTTGATGGTTGACCAGTTCAAGGCAGCCTCTTTTTCAAATCGAGTCCAGCTGCAAATGTTTTCTGGTGGTAATTAGTTTTACTTTATGTATGAAAAAAAAACAACAACAACAACAAAACAAAAACAAAAACGTCATGTTCATAAGGAAGACTTCGTACTATGACTCGCATTGAAAAAGAGGCTGAAGTACACTGGGAAATGGCCTATTGATTGCTTGCTTGTTGCTGATCAAGCAATTACACATTTAAACACGACTCGATATTTAGCGTTGACTGATTTGTTTTCTCCCTCATCTTTCAGTTCCCTCAAAGGCTCCCAGGGGACTGACAGTGACTGCAATCACTTCCACAAGTGTCATAGCATCTTGGCAGCCACCACCCACAGACTCCAGAAATGGGATCATCAAAGGGTTTAAATTGTTCTATAGAAGGAAAGGCTCTGATGAGAAACCAGTTGTTCTACACATTGACAGTGCTTCAATTCACACAGAAACTGTTACTGGGTTGAATAAATTTACAGAATATGAATTCCAGGTGTTGGCCTTCACTTCTGTTGGTGATGGACCAAAGAGTTCTCCTCAATTTGCCAAAACAAAGAAAGATGGTAAGTGAGGGTTGTCAGCATAAGGTGAGGGATTATGTGATTCAATCGTCCTGTGCGTTTTGTCAAGGCCTCAAGTCAGTATACTGCGTACAGAGCTGGAAACCGCAAAAGCTATTTCAATAAAAGTTGTTGGGTGTGAATAGTAATAATAATAATAACAATAATAATATTAGAAATTGTAGTGATGATGATGATGACGATCATGATAACTTGACGAAGTGAGATGGTACAGATGTGTCTAGTACTGTGATGACATTGACTGGCGTGGCGTGAGCTAGGCCTAGTTGTTTGAAGCAGGTGGGGCAACTTACACCGTGTCAACTTACAGGCTTTAAAAGTGCTTAATCGAGGGTTAGCCCTAACCGTGGTTCGAACAACTGGGCCTTTGCGTTGTCTGTTTGTGAGACGCCCCAGAAAGCAGCGAGTATATACGGAGCCTAACGAGGTGGGCACTGCTTATTAAAAGAAACTAAGTACTAAGACAAAGTTCAGTTTCAGTAAGAACAACAACA
>BLFK01000335.1:89407-105662 GCA_014634185.1 Astreopora myriophthalma | reverse complement strand
CCCCCCCCCCCCCTTCCTTTTCTTTCATTATTTTCTTCACACCACTTGAAGGCAGTTTTGCCAAATGACCAAACATGCTTAGGATGTTTTTGCTCTGAGCCTTTCAATAAGAGATTTCAGAAATGTGTGTGACTGATTCTGATTTTGTTTTCCCAGGTTTTCTATCCCTCAGATACTGAATTGGAGGTTAGTTGACAGGGTACCAGCATACTGTATTCTGATCAATGAAGTCTTTTTGTAAGATGCCAGGCGCGTAGCTAAGGTTTCGATAGGGGTGTTCGTTTAGCCCCAAATCTTGCTGAGCGCCGGAGGCGCTCTTACTAGGGGGGTCCGGGGGCATGCTCCCCCGGAAATTTTTGAAAATCTAGGTTCCGAGAAACCTCGTGTCCTGCATTTTGAGACCTATTTTAGGCAAATCACAACTTTGTTTTACAGCACCTTTTTAAGCTATATACATCATTTCGACGGCATAATTGTTTAAGAAAGTTCAATGCACGTTCCGCATCCTGTCAAGTTCTGATAGCTATTCGGTGGTATGCGGTTTTACCGCAAAAATGAAAGGTCCTTAAAATTTTGAATCTCCAAGGGTTCTTGACAATTTTTATTTTTACTGAGGGTAAGACATAAGGCCTAAAGAACGGGTTTATATCTCTATTTTTCTTTGGTTGATGTATTTCGACCACAGGAACCTTTCCGCCATTATTGATCTTCAAAGGGGGTTCGTTCGAACCCCTCGAACCCCCCCTCCTACGCGCCTGGATGCTTACATTAACTTACTGGTAATTCTGTTGCAGGAGGCCAGTCTCTTGGCTTTAACAAACACAGTCAGAAATCTTTGTGGCTCTTTGGAGGTATGTCATGGATTGTGTGGATATTTGTTATTTTCAGTGTGTGACATCTAAATGCCCAGAAATGCCAGTTTCAGCTTTCTAGCATCAACCTTGGTGATGAATGCTAAATCTATTACTGGTAACATTCAGACAGTACAATAAGGTAGCCAGCTTTTCTCTTTGCCATCATTGGTGCTTCTTGTAACCCTGAATGGGCTCTTTCCTTGAAACTGTCAGATGGTATATACAAAATCCACCATGCTGGAAGGCAAAAGAAGGCAACAGCCTCCCCCCAAAAAAGCGATTTCAACCAGCCAAGCATGATGTTTCTTTGTTTTGGATATCACAGTGTATAGCTTGCCATCCAGCAGGGTGGATTTTGTACCATGTGACAGTTTCATGCAAAGGGCCATTACTAGTAGTTTTGTCCAAGATTGTAGCTTCTTTCCCTGTGGTTTAGTTTGTAACCCACCAGACTGGTGTGTGGTAGGATACTTGTATGTCTAACTTAACAGCGCAGCACTGCACAGTACAGTGATCCTCACACCAAGACACAATCATAACATAATTACTTAGTTAAATATTGTTTCCCACTTGCTTATGCCCCGCCCTCTCCACAATTCTATTTGGAAGCAAAAAGAATAATCCTTTGTAGCTCAATTAAACTGAAGTTCACTACAACCACAATAATTTAGAGGGGGATGGGACTTCGTAGTCCTGTGCTTACAACAAACAAAAAAATGTTGACAGTGTGTACTACATACCTCATTCTCGTTTTACATTCCTCAAGGAAAACGCGAAAGGAAAATGTGAAGAGTTCCTAGAGATCATACTAAGAGGTGAGCTAACAAGAAAAGGTACCTGCCAATAAATTCTACTCTTCCGTCTCAAGTTCTGTCAAAGTGGTGTGCATTTCATTGGGTTTCAGATTGTGGTTACTTACCTGGTTCTGATGGCGTTAAACTGATAAAGTCTTGTGGGAGACTTCTTCATGCAGTAGCTTTAGCAGCAGGTAAATGTACGAATGCAGAGCAACAGTGAGAACAGTTTGATGAGGGACTGGTCAGTATTTCGAGGAAAGAGCCCTGACCGGTGCAAAAATGGGGAGGGTTAACTTGTTTATCTACTTATTTTACCAAACTAGTGATTGAAAGGTCATAAGTTCAACTCCTATTAGGAGCACTGAGACCTTTTTCCGAGGATGCTCACATCATTACTGATAACTGACCATCTTTTTTACTAGCAGTATGCAGGGTGGTTGTCAACTCCTGCCAATTGGTGACATTATTTTCATTCTTGCAAAGAACAAGATTGGGAAGTATAGATTGCTTACCCTGTTTCTCTTCTTCCCTCTGTCCCCACCCAAAAGGCAAACGATAGAGTCAGATGTACGAAAACCAAGTAGCCCACATGAGTGTAGCTTAAAGAACAAAGCTACTGTTTAATTTTGTTACTTTTCCAGAGCCTGCTTGCCGGAAAATTATTGACTCTACTTTTCCACAGCTTTTAGAGCAATTCAAGAATGTTGTTGAGGTATGTTTAGTGTTGGTTGTTAACTCCAGATTCACTTTATGGATTTCAAAGCCAGGTAAAGCTCCCACTGTCTGTTATTTAAAGTCCTCTGCTTGTTTTGAAATCAATATTATTTTCTGTTCTATTTTTGTTTTCAGGTTTCTCACAAAAAGGTCTTCATTTCTACCATTACCAGTCTCCTGAAAGCTGCAAAAACATTTCATGGAGAGATAACTGGTGAGGTCAATTCTTGACTCTGAGTTATTTGTAAACTCTTGTCTTATTTTCTTCATACTCCATGTAATAAAAAGGATTCAATGGTCATTCAAAGCCTTTTATATTTCTCTGCAGACAGTCCAGTCTCAAGGTACAAGGATATACTTTCTGCAACATTATTTTCATTCTTGTTGGATGACAACTCATCTTTGTGTTGTGTGGCAGTAGATTGTCTTATGGCTCTTCTTGATTTAACAGGACTCTTGACTGGAGAGGAGGCAGGTTCTTGTGGCTTTTTGTAACTTAGCATTCACTGTGCCTTACAAACTTTGTGCATAAATATCCCAAAAATGACATAATTTAAGGCAAAAAGTATGTTAGCCTGAATAATACACCGAATACATAAATGGCTGCCAATTAATTATTGTTTTATCTCTGTGCTAATTAGCCTCACTAGCCTTGTCAGCACACGCAAAATTTAAATTAAAGAATTTTTACACAAAAATGAGACTAATGAGTCTGATTAGCATTTATGCAAAAGAATAATAAATAGGCCGCCATTTATGCATTCGGTCTATAAAACTTGTATTTTATGAGTGACTCCCTGGCTTTCTAGTTTGCACTGGAGGTTTCCAAAGGCACTGTATAAGTGAGTCATATTAGAAAAGTTAAGGGAGCAGGAAAAACTGTAGGCCTGGGCCAGTAGATCGCGGGGCTAGTTTAGCCCTTGGTTCTTTTGTGAATTGATAAGTTGCTAGTAATAAGTTTTATAACTTGGATTAAAATGATTTGATATGGATTTAATTTTGTATTCATTTCATATTATCAGGTGGGGTTACTTGCTCAGCATCTTACTTCCATGGCACTGGCAAACAAGGAAGGTTCTTTAAGGTACAGAGTAATTTGAGGAGGCTTGCAGAGTTTGTGCAGGTCGTAGAAAACGTGGACGTTGAGAAATTCGCTTTCCAGGTCTGGAAGGTCATCAAATTCTTGGAAAGTTAACTATTTTATTTAAATCTTTAAAAGTTTAACTTTAATGTTCTTAGCCAGATCAGTATGTCTGCATTATCCCAGCTGTCAAGGACGTATGTTGATGTCATTCAGACAACTGTACTGCCAGCATTACAGATACACTTGAAAACAGGTAATTATTATTATTATTATTATTTTACCACATAACAGTCTTTCACCTAGGGATGTTAGTTCAGTGATCTGCATGGATTGTAACAGAGTCTGGAACTTTGCAATAATAAAGTGAGAAGTTCTGAACAATGGATTGATGGTGATGATAACACAAATATGTGTATTTCATGGCCAATCACTTAGGCTGTGTTCTTTTGGGATCAACCATTGGTTGGTTGTTTTTTTTGTGTGTGTGTTTTACTGGGAAAAACTGTTTTTGGTTGGTTAGGTTGATCAACTGCTTCTGTTAGGGAGCACCGAGTTTTTGCATGTTGTGTCATTTCCCTGCAAAAATCTTAACACCGAGACTTGGCAAAAGAAATCGAGGCGGTCTGAGAATGACTGTACCCAGTCACAAGGATAGCTCAACCAAGAATGGTTGGAAAAGTGTTTTATTAGGAATTTCAGCCAAATCAACCTAAGTTGGTTTTGGTCGAAACGGTTGATCCCAATACAATATGATCGTAGTATCCCACCCTTAATTACCGGTACAATGTTGTGTTTCTTCAACAGAAGATGGATCTGCCATGGATATAGACAGCAATGATCCCCAGACCACTCCTGTCGGTCATCAGTGTGTCCTTGATACTCTCACTGCTCTGTGTATGCAGGATTCAATTGTCCGTGATGTAATGCCAAGACTGCTGGAACATGCAGAGCACTTGTGTGATGGTAAGAGTAACTGATACTCTTAAAACACCAGTTTCACATTTTTTCAAGTTTAAAGGGAAAATGTCATAGGGATTGTTCTGTTTTCTGGTCAGAAGTGACCAAAAAAAAAAAGAAAAAAAAAAGTGATCATTCCTTCTTTTAAAGCACTTAGCAGGGTTCCTTGAAGCCCATTTACATGGAATCCTGGAAATATGACCAAGATCTCAACATGAAAAATTGGTCATAATAATGGGTTGGTTGGATTGGAAATGTTGTAACATAAAGCAGCAACCAGGCTGTTATTGCTTGGAGCTCTAAAAAGTTACTTCTTAATCTAGTTATCTATCCTGTAACATACTGTGTGATTCTCAGGTTAGATAAGTTGACACCTTTCACTGGAATCATGCTTCAGTTAGTAATTAATCATCAACAACAGCATTGCTTGCTAAGGGGAGGTTGGGTGCCTGGCTGGCAAATCTTGGCAACCCAGCCATGAGTCACAATGATAAACAGTGGAAGTGATGGGAGAGAGGGATGTGGAAGAAACCACTTAACACTCCAGAAAAAAATTCTCTCTTCCCGCCACAACGCCACAAATCTGCCCTCCAAACAGTGAGCACAAGGAATTGTGATGCATGCGGCAACGTGACAAAACCACGGACATAACCTGACTACTGGCACTCCTGATTGTTAACTCTGTTAAGCTCTCTCTTTCAGTGGAGAATCCTTCAGGTGAATTACAGTGCAGCAGAGTCTTTCACTGTATTCAGAACATTGTGGAAGGTTTGTACTCGTGTGTTTTTTAACTAACTCAAAATTAATGTTTTCCACAAAGCAAAATATAATTAAATTGGCTAAATACAAGGAGTAAATTAAAAAAAAAATTGTTGGTGAAAATTAATTTTAGGTAAATATTATTTCAATTTTCAAACTAAATGGTAGAAGCTTGAGTTGTTGTCTGTGTCTTATTAATGATTCATAATAAATACCAGACAAAGTTAATTTCAATCAAACTAAGCTGAAACATAATAATTTTGACCTGAACTAATTTTTACATGAAACATTGGGAAATTGAAGAGTCATTCAAAAATACAACAAGATAGATTTTATTGCATCAAATGGAAACTCTGAAAAAAATCTGAGTTACAAATGGGATTTGAATCCACGACCCTCCGTGATCTGGTTGGATACTCTAACCACTGAGCTACTGGAAACTCTGTGGTGAACAAGGGTGAAAAGTGGATGTTCACTAGAACTGAATCATGCAGCCACAATAGTCAAATTTCAGATAACCACATGACTCATAACTGCATTGCGCAGTCATGACTATATACATACTTGTATGTATATATCACATGGAAACTCAGAAATACAAGATTAAAACTATGCGTTCATTTAAAACAATACTATGTATATGACCAGATTTTGGCAATTTGAAGCCTTTTAGGGCTAGTTTCCATTGTTTTCCTTCTTTGTTTATTGTTTTCTCAACCAATCCTGTGACGTCCTGCAAATGATGCAGACTGACCTAGTTGCAGAGCTTCCATGATAATAATGGTAACCTTATGATAATAGACCTTATTCACAATAGCTCTGTGCTGGCATTGTTATTATCATGTGAATTAAACTATGCATTTCTCAGGGGGCAAACAACTAAAGGTTGAGAGATTTTAACAGATATTGTATATCTTCAGATGAATTTATTCATGTTCATTGCATGTTTACAGCCTTAACAGTAAACTAGAATGATAACTCAAGTTAGTTCGATGTTTTTGCACAAAAAATACAGTTGAAGCAGCGAAGAAGTGAAACTATTGAACGGAAGTCAAAGAGATTGAATTTTGATGATAGGTATTTAATTTTCAATGTTTAAGTGTGCTTTTGGCACTGTTACTTTAACATTGTGACAAGTCAATTTTCCAGAATTTGCTGTTTTTCTAGTGTTTGCCCCCTGGCAGAGCACATGGCTAATTTGCATCACAATTTAAAAACATTCATGGTGGCAATCGTGAATAAGGCCTATTACTGAATGGTTCCCGAACATGGCTAGAAGCTTACTGTTGGTTAACTATATCGCTAGTCTGGTGAGGTGACTTTGAAAGAATCGGATGCTAGATTAGTCATTTTCTTTTATGTAATGTTTGAAAAACAGGCAGCAGTGTTTTATTGGGTTTAAAAACACGAGGTGTAGCCAAACGTTTTTAGACCCGATAAAACACCTGCTGTGAGTTTTTTGAACAGCTTCAAAAACATTCCACAAAAAGCATGTCCCTCTGGAGTCTGAACAATGGTTCAGACTGTGACAGGAAAATTGTTAGCATACAAGAAAAACAAGCTATGCCTTATTGGGGAGTGTTTTATCAGCTGATGAAACGCTGCATACTGATAAGGATAAGGTTTATCGATATAACGTCACTGCACATGATGTATTATTGACCATTTGATAGGTCAATGGGCTTATGAATTATTAATGAATTTTTGAAGTATTCATCATAAAGCGTCCAACCTGATTTTGGTTGATCCGTTTTAGTCACAACCATTACTGAATACTATGGTAGCTGAGTCGGTAAAGTATCCTTTTGTATTATTTGGTTTTAGATTCCATTCAGAGAGAAATAACCCCTTCTGTTTACTTTAAACAATCTCTTGTTGCTGATGTTCTGAGGATAGTATTTAAATCAGCCATAAAAGGTATGTTATGTCATGCAGGTAAAGTTGTAAGAAGTGCAGAAATATGCCTGTTGTGTGAAGCACACTTACATTTATGTCAATGAAGTAAAGTTAAGTACCTGTTTATAAATGATGGTGTTTGGTGGGCTGGCGCCATGTATAGAAAGAAATAATTCAAATAAACGTAGCAAATAAACATAATTCAATGACTATTGAAGACAAATCCTGGTGGTGGTTGGAAAGTAATATACCAAACACGAAGAAGAGTGTTTCATCAGATATCAAAACACCAAGAAGCGAGTGGAAAAACGAGTCCGAAGGCAGAGTTTTTTAACCGAATTCGAGGTGTTTGGATAGAGGATGAAACACTCTTTTGAGTGTTTGATATTGCTTCTCAAAGGAATCAGTATTTTAAGAGAAATTTGAGTTTAAAGTTGCCCAAATTTTATGCTAATTAAGATCACATATCCAAACTTCCTTCACGGTTGTGATTTCTTTTGTTTTGGGCTCATGAATTATTATTGAGTTTGAGAAGGGATTTGAACCCACACCTGAGGCACTGCAAATACAGTGCCTCAACTACTTGGCCACACCGCCTCCTGATGCAGACTTGCATATAGTCACGCAAAGTCACACACATGATGAGTGAGGTCCTTGTTTCCACTCGGCAATCTGGGCTTAATGGCAGTGGATACATATTGTTCACAGCTGGCACAGAATTAGTGCTAATCGTTTAAAAAACTAAGTGGTGTGTCTGTCTCTGTATGTATAGATTCAAACAAATGTGTTATTGGAATCAAGTCTAAAGAAAACTTGGACAGGCTAGCGGCCATCTTGAGAACTGTGACAAGTAGCTTAGATATCAAGTAGGTTTTATCTTGCCTTGTTTTGTAAGAACTTTGCCGGCTAGCTGGTGGAGCGATTTCCTTTCTAGAAATGATTACTAAAACTGATAATCATTGTATTGAAAATTGTATGCACTCGTGGGAACAACAATAACAACAACAACAACAATAACAACAAAACCTAAGTATTATACTGTCTGCAGTATTTAGTATTGTTGCTAATATGGGACACTGTATAATGTATTTAAGTTAGTAAAGCAATTCCCTAAAAAGAACTTCATTTAAGCTTTTACGCTAAATCCCTTTACCAAGTGTTGATTTCTCATGGATTAGTTTTAGATCCAAACCTCTTTTGATTTTCTTTTTGAATTCGTCTTAAACGTTTTTGTTTTCTTCGTGGACACTTTCTTGTTACAATTTCTTCTTCAGAGAAGCACATAGTCTCCTGGATGACTTCGCTGTCTTGTATCTTGATGGCAAATCATCCTACTTGGACCAAGCTTGGCAAGAAACTTTTTTGCCCTTTGAGGTAGCAATGGTTTATGATTGTTCTGTTGAATGAAAGAATAATTTCGATTTTTAATAACCTAGATTTCTTTCTTTCAGCCAACATCACCATGGCAACAGACTCAACTGGTCTCGCTGCTTACATCCACTTTATGCTCCGCAAGACGCGAGGTATTCTGTAACCTTCACCGATTTCTCTGTATGATAATTATTTATTCTTATTAGGATCATTGTGGATATTTTGAATGTAACCATACGTGCTTAAACTCCCAAGTAACTATCATCAAATTTACAGACGTGCGTCATCACAGAACTTGACATGTCGACAGGTTCCCAAGCCACGAAATTAAATAACGTAGAGTGAAGTAGATTCGGTGACCAGTGGTCATGGTTTAGGGTTAGGGTTTTATTGTTATTATTGCGGGCGCAGAAATCAACCTCAGCCCTGTGTTATCTAACGCTGGCCTGAAAATGTTGTGACTTTTGCTAGGTTACCATTCCGCGCCATTCGGATCTAGTACCCAGGCTCCAGCATTTAGCATGCCACTGTGATCACGAGAGAAGTGCAGAGAGTGGGGCCCAGTGTTTGGCTGGTATAATCAACAAACTACCCGAAGGTACGTGACGTTAAGCCTGTGTGTGTCGGGCATAATTAGGGAAGGTGAAGGCGGAGTGAGGAAAAGGACATCTGCTTTTGCGTTTCCAGAATATAACTGCTACGCAGGTAAGCTGGCTATTGTTGCTTGGCGTTTATACAGGTATGAAGAAAATCCTCCATAAAGCTGTTTCTTGAACGAGATGTCCCAGGACTTTTCTCCTCTGAGAGTTGGTCCGCTCCGGGCGGAGAAAAGCTCTGGGGACAAGGTCGTAAAATAACTTACCTCTTTGTCTTCCTTCGTGATAGGTGATGAACTCACATCAACGTTAAACAACCTTACGAGCAGAATTTGGCAAACCTGTGACAAGGAAGGCGCACTAAAACGAGCTACAAAAACCTGGCTTTGGGTATGATGATGTTTCATTTTAAAGAAAATGGGCTGATGCAAGTCGGTCATTTGACCTCGTTTGAGGAGGTTTGCTGAAAAGAAAACTATTATTAAAAAGTTCTGACCTGCCGAGCTAATCATCATGCATATTTCACGCCGTGGTTATTCGAAAAGTACTGGGACTTTATTGGCTAGTTCCTGGTTTCATCCGTCGAACTGATAGACGTGCACTTGGCCCCAGCTCTTTCATTTAATGTATTTTGCCAAAAACCTCGCTCCGAACGGTGAGACCTCAGGTCGAGAATTCATTTATCAAAGTGAAGAGCGCGAAGAGCATTCTTTCCGAAAGTGCACAATTGAAAGAGCATGAAAAAGCGAAAGGAAAGTGGCACAATATTGCAAATACCGTAAAGTAAAAGAAAAAAAAAGTTGTTTTGCCGTATAGAAGACAAGTACTGACGCAAATTTTTGCTTCTACAGTTGACCAAGGGGGTTGTGATTCGGTCTCATTCGCTATCTCCTACATTTATTGAAAAGGTGAGTTAGTGAGACGGTATTTACCTGATATAGGTGGTGTGCAACCAATCTCTTTAGACACAGATACCATTAGTGAAATGTGCAAATGCTGGATGAGTAACAAAAGGAGCTAACGAGAGATTTGTTTTTTTCGCCAACTAACATGGCGATGATAACGTAACGTGCACACCACCTCTTGTATATAATGCCCACGGTGAAGATGGTGTGACTGAATCGACTCGCAATTCATGGCATGCAGGGGTTTTTCTAGCGACTGTATTGAATTAAAATCTAATTACAGTGCTCTAATTACTTGTAGGTTTTAAATTTGCTGGTGGACACAGAGGTCGGTCAGCTTGCTGCGGACGGTTTTCACATCATCATGGCAGATTACGAAGAAGTCATGAATGCTAAGATGCATGGAAATTATCGAGTAAGGGTTTTGGTTTGTAAGGGGACTTTCTGCCGGAGGAGTTGGTAAAGGCATGAAGCGAGTTTGGATTCATTGACGTTGCAAGACTTTTGCAAGTGTAGCATCACACCTGCAGTCGTTTAGGGGAGGAGAGAAAGGCTACTCCCCTAAAAACGTCTGCGGGGGATGCTTGTCCAA
The DNA here is from genome assembly GCA_014634185.1 of Astreopora myriophthalma. Taxonomy (NCBI): domain Eukaryota; kingdom Metazoa; phylum Cnidaria; class Anthozoa; order Scleractinia; family Acroporidae; genus Astreopora; species Astreopora myriophthalma. The sequence goes on along the minus strand of BLFK01000335.1, from coordinate 95,137 downwards.
ATGCTCCGATATTGTACTATACCTTAAGCCTCGGTTAAAGGCTCCAACATTTTCGGGTGCAAGATATGTTTGACCGTTTAGCCGCCATCGAGTTTCAACATATACTTCATGTAGATCAGACATTTCATGCATCCGACATCGTCCGAAGACGTATTTGATCGTCTAGCCGACCCATCCTGGCCAACACTGCTTCCGCACGATTTTGGACGAAGGTGTTTGTTCGTTTAAGCCCTGGCTAAACGTTCCAACACTGTTGGCCAACGTTTGTTAGGTGGCGATATTAGGGATTGCCTTAAGATCTACAAGGGCGACGTCAAAGAAAACGTCACCTCAAAATATAACTTTGCACCATTTAAGTCTTTCGCGATTTTTCCACCTCGTTTATCTGTTACAATAGGAGCGAAGTATCCTAACAATCAATTGGTACCAGCGGTTTCCGTGTGAAACAGAGAATAAAAGATTCTCTGACGCATGCACACATTGTCGTCACAACCACAAATCTGGCGATTTCACGTCGTCGCTATGCAGAGTACGGCAAAATATGAACTACAATACGTGCTGCACGTGCAGCACGATTGTTTTTCCTCTTTTAACCAATCATATGATTGTTTCGTGGTGTTGTCGTTGACCTCGCCGTCGTAGATCTTAAGGTCCCTATTGGATGCGCGGCTAAACGTTCCAGTGTTGTTGCGTCCAACACAATTTTGGGGCGGACTTTTGATCGAAAACAAAACTTTGCCTGGAGGATTCATCGAACAGAAATTGTTGCATCGACGTCATCCAGCATGGAGTGCTAAGCGCTCCAACATGTTGGTCTAAATGTTGGCCAACAGTGTTGGAACGTTGAGCCAGAGTTTTAATGATGTAAAGGTCGCGTTGTCCAATGAGAAGTAGTCAAATATTGCCGACATATCGGTGGCCTCTTTTCCTGCGTAGTGGCGAAACATAAATTTGTGTGGTTCCTAGGCCAATCCCTGTCTTTCGTCTCGTTGAGTCCATTTTGGCCACTGGTAGAAACAATAAAGCTGCCGCTGGTCTCGTGTCCTCGGATACGTCACCGAAACAAATTGGCCGCGAGAACGAGGGAGAAAACTCTGCAGGAACTAGGCGAGAGAAAACTCACCGCACATCATCGATAGTACAATATCTTGGTTGACTGTAACATTTTTCTTCTTGTTTTTGACAGATGATGTACCGTCAGCGTTTTTTCATAGAAACTGCTCCAAAGCTGATTCAAGGATTTCACTCGGCAGAGCCTGGTGGGTTATTGAACGAGACGTAGCGATCGCTCAGTGCCAAATTTTAATTGCCAGTCCTTGTCATCTGGCCGTCATGCACGTGCTCTTTATATATTGATTTTATTTTTGCCAGAATTTAAGCATCATTATTTGTGTGCACTTTCTCATCTGCTGCAGTGGATTCCTAAACAAGTTCTTCTCTGCGAGGTACCCAATGTAAGTATTAGAAGTATTAGTCTTTATTATATCTCTCAGATAGAACGCGCGCGCTGATTGGCCAATTAAGCGGACCGTATTCTACAGTACGGCCCGCTAAATTTCAGAGCGTTCTTTCCCGTTCGATTCGTTCTTGGCAATCGGGCCGTAAATTGAACTGGAAAAAACGCGGGCCGTAACTTGCAGGACGGCTCTCGAACTCGGTTAGTAAGAGGTGTAAAATGTTAGCCGTCTCTTTCGCCCGCCACGCCCCTTTATTGGTGGATTTAGGCGAGGAGACGACTGCCATTTCAGACTATGTGAGTATTAGAAGCACCACTGATCATTTTGTTCGGACCAGAAGGGAATGTCTCCTTTTCAGTCCCATTTTGAGGCAAACAGGCTATATTGCAGAAAGTCCTCCCTGTAGAAACCTTACCTGACACATTTTGCCTTTGATGTGGCTTCGCCTCTGCTTCTGTGCAGCGGTGAAGGTCTTATCAAAGCGGACTGGCTCCTGCAATCACACAATCTTTAATTTAGTGTCAGTTCCTGCTCGAGGTAAATCCCGTTTCTCACCCTTTCGGCAAACAGTGCCATTGTTTCCCAAAATGGCAGTTTTCAACTGAGTGCTGTAAAAGCAAAACCAAAGGACTTACAGAGCCAATCACGTTCTGAGCGAAGAAACATCTTTCAACCAACCGCAGGTCGAACTAATTCTCGACTTCGTTTTACCGTCCATTTCGAATGCAAAAGCAAGTGAAGGAAGCCCTCGCCAAACGCGGGGAAACGAGAGTGACCAAGTCGCAGTCGATTTTAATTTTGGATCAGATTGGTTGCGCCAATTTTTTGACTGGTCCCCGTCGTAGAGCATGCGAAAATCAAAGCAACTGCATAATTACTGAAAGTGAAGAATGATCATCGCAGTTTATTTTCCAATTTAAGCAATTGGAAAGGAGAAGCCTGAAAAAATCAGGGCTTCAACGGGATTCGAACCCGTGACCTCCGCGATACGGGTTCGAATCCCGTTGAAGCCCTGATTTTTTCAGGCTTCTCCTTTCCAATTGCTTAAATTGGAAAATAAACTGCGATGATCATTCTTCACTTTCATCTACAACCGCAGTTCACATATGAATTATTTCATATATACTTTGCATAATCACTTTCGACACTGAATAGAAAACCGCTCTAACTCGAAGGATTTGTAAATCATTCGCCCGCAGCTCGTGATTTACGAATTCTTCTCTTTGTTTTTCCAATATCTTGCCTTCGCTGGTTGCAAATCCTGGAGCATTGGTGTGAAAGTGTTTTTATCCTTTTCTGTTTCACCTCAGTTGATGCCTCTATTGGTGCAGTCCTTGTCGTGTGATGAACAGAGCTTAAAGCTGTCAACACTGCAGACCATGTACTCGCTAATGCTTGATGCACCAGAGATTATCACTCGTCACGTGACTTCACTCGTTCCCATGCTGTTGGGGCTATCACAGTTTCAGCTTTCAATGGTAACTCTTGAATGATTTCGGTTTTGATTGTCACTTTTTGTTTGCCTGCTCGCTTTTGGTAGATTTCAAACAACACTTGAGTAAGGATTGTGTCAATCACCAGATTTGGTATATATAATTTGATTGATTGATTGTAGTGTATATATCTTTGTTTCAGAAAATCAGAATGGAAGCTCTTAAGTGTCTGGGAGCAATGACAGCCTTACCTCACCATGCGGTAATCTGCTACTTCCTTTCTTTCTGATCCACTCTTTTGCTTTATAATTAACCCTAGGAACTTGGGACCTATAGACCGAATTCATTAATGGCGGCTAATAAATTATTCCTTTCTCTTTATGCTAGTTTTCCTCACTAGCCTAATTTTAAATCAAAAATTCTTTTCAGTTTTTACATGCGCGAGGCTAGTGACGAAAATTAGCATAAAGACAAAAGAATAATTTATTAACCGTCATTTATGAATTCGGTCTATTTGGTCCCACGTTCCTAGGGCAGGCCACCCTACCTGCGGTTATGCAAATTAGGATGCCAAATTCTCACGTGCATGACGCAAGAAGCTTATGGATTAATCCAATCAACTCGCGATTATCGGATTCAGTTACGCTTTGAATGTTGTAATCTTCACTTGAAGAATAGATTTTTCAAACCAGTAATCAACGTTTACTCTCGCCAGGACCGCATGACATGCGGGCCTCACCTTAATCGAAGTTCTCTTTCGTTTTTCTTCCAGGTTTACCCTTACAGGACAAAAGTATGCAAAACTCTAGCTGGGTCAGTCGATGATAAAAAGAGATTAGTCAGGAAAGAGGCCGTGAAATGCAGAAATGAATGGTAAGGGTGATGTGCTCTCGATTTCGTATGGCGGCACGACTGTAGTACCAGCTCAGGCACTGCAGAGTTGAATATCGAAAGCAATGTCGTGACTGCTTTGGTTTTGCGTTACTGTACTTTGTAATTGGCCAAATTGCGCCACTTCCTCAATCAATCAGCCCGGCATTCAATCAATCAATCAATCAATCAATCAATCAGTCGGTCGGTCAGTCAGTCAATCAATCAATCAATCAATCAATCAATCAATCAATCAATCAATCAATCAATCAATCAATAATTTGATCGTCTTCGTGTGTTGTGGTCTAAGTGATCACTTTAGTGTGGTTTTCGTACGTTTGATTTGGAAACTTCGTTTCATTTAAAAACAGGTATCTTCTTGGTAGCTCAACAAGATGACAGAGGCAGATTGCGGGCGGCGAGAGTGGATAACCATGTGTTTTTATGGAAGTGTTTTATCGCTGTCATCAGACTTACCGAAGTCATCATCGAAAGACCATTGGTTACAATGATAACGACTAAGCGTCTGCTCGGACTCTATCATCCTGCAGGCTAAGGTTCACCTGTTCAAAAAAGCCTGGGTCGTCCAAAAGCCCTTCCTTTGAGCATCTTTTTTTGGGGCCCGACTGATTAAGTAGGCTCTTCGATTGTTACTGTTTCACGCTGATCAAGAAAATGTCGCAAATGCCACATGGGATAAACTTGGGAGTAGCTGAACCGACAGAGAAAATCTTGAGTCCAAAATAGCGTCTCCTCGGGTAAGCGACTTTTTATAACTTGGATATGGGATATGTGGATAGTTGAAAGACAAAGTGTTTACTGAACAAATAGAAAATAATTCCATAACTGAACGACCAGGGCTTAAATGTACAGGATAAAGTGAAGAAAATAAATATTGTTATTTCGCTCTTGATAATGTTTCTCGCAGCGAAAGCGGTTTGATTGTGGGCACAAATTCTTTTCAATCAACCAGAAGATGAATAGACCGAATTCATAAATGGCGGCGAATAAATAGTCTTTTTTTGTTTTTTTTTTCTCTTTTCCTCACAAGCCTCATTTTAAAACAAAAATTATTTTCAAATTTTACATGCTAACGAGGGTAGTGAGGAAAATTAGCATGAAAAGAAAAGAATAATCTGTTAGCCGCCATTTTTGAATTCGGTCTATAGTCCGACATCTTTAGCATCTAGTAAAACTAATTTGTCCAGTCAGTCGAAGTTCCAGAGAGTCCCTGGAGGCACCAAACATTTCAGTTGTGTTCTAAAGTTTTGGCTCTTGATCATTAGAAGAGTAATTAGAAGCTAATGCTCTTTTTTTTGGTAACTCGTTAGTACTCTTGTCCATCCCCTGTCCAACCAGACACGGTTATGTCATGGTATACAGTAAGTTCTGTCGTCTGCGTGTTCCCGCGGAATTCAAACAAATGAACAAAACGAAACAATGTGAAAACTAATTTGTGAAAAGTTAAACGGGAAAATGCGTTAACTCCGTGTACTCCAATGCGAAACAAAAAGACTACTTACCATATTGAAGACAAATTGCTGCACTGTCAAATATATAATCGATCGAAGATATAGTATACGTGGAGCGGACATGAGTACGAAAGGAATCGGTCACACATGGTCTAGGGGCCGACATTTCTTTCCACCACTGCCTATCGGGGATAGATATCCGAAAGAAGAACCTTGTTGGCATTGAGTCTCACGCATTGACCGTGAGACTCAATGCCAACAAGGTTCTTCTTTCGGATATCTATCCCCGATAGGCAGTGGTGGAAAGAAATGTCGGCCCCTAGACCATGTGTGACCGATTCCTTTCGTACTCATGTCCGCTCCACGTATACTATATCTTCGATCGATTATATATTTGACAGTGCAGCAATTTGTCTTCAATATGGTAAGTAGTCTTTTTGTTTCGCATTGGAGTACACGGAGTTAACGCATTTTCCCGTTTAACTTTTCACAAATTAG
>BLFK01000335.1:76852-83942 GCA_014634185.1 Astreopora myriophthalma | reverse complement strand
TTAAGTAGATGGCTGACTTAGACTGATGTAAGAATCCAGCATAATGCAGTTTTTCAAATTAACCATTAATGCTCATGGAAATAGTTAGAAAAGCACTGTATGAATTGAATTGGGTGCTGAACAAGAACTCAAGTTAACTTTACCCACCCATTTATTTGTTACCAGGAAAAGTAACTTAAAATGTTATTTGACATTTATTTATAACAGAATTTCAGACCATTGAACCCTTAAAATACTTTAAAAATGCAGAGGAAATTTGAATGTTTAATTTTTGAAATGCTTGTGATCACTACTGAAAGACACTGGGGCAGTCTCTATCACTGTGAAACATTTGGTGAAGTGTCAATTCTTCCATTTTCATTCTTCCTTTTGCAGTTACTAACACACATCCATTCCTGTACGCACATTCCACCTAGTTAATTTCTTCACATTTTGAGTTGGCATCTTTATTGTTAATTTTCCTTTTCAAATGTTTATTGAAACTACTCCTTATCAGGCCCCTATTTAAGTGTAGAAAAGACAAGATTGCAATAAGAAGGAAAAATACTTTATATGTATTTATTGATGATGAACATGAAACGGCAAATTTACATTCACTATTTGTTACTAAGATGGCTTATTCACTGATGAGAGCAAAATGTTACCAGTAACTGATGCACAATGTCTAATGCTTTTACCAGCCGGTAAAACGCAGTTAATGGAACATGACACCCCTACAGAGCAAGACTGCTTTCGTTCGTCACGCAATCCAGTAAGATAAACAATAGAACAATATTGAATGCTAAATTCATGAATGAATGTTCCCTTATTCTAGCAGTCAGTATAAACGCTATTCATGTCTGTATTTTAGCTTCTATCTTGCTGTGTAATCTAGTGATATATCTTAGCTTTCCCTAGATTGGCCCTTATATTTGTTAGCCCCATTCATGGCTGACAAGCTCGCCTCGTGGCGTCTCTTTAGCTCATAGTACAGCTGTACCTATTGGTCGAACTTTGAGACACTGTCTTGCTATATAAATCTCAATACACTGTCACAGGGCATAATCCTGGCAGTTTGCACGATAGTACACAGTTCGTAACAATTTTGCTTTAAAATTTCCCACCCTCCCTCCCTGGGAGACAGGCTTTTGTTTGTTATTTGCCAATAAACTGGGGTCACTCCTTGTGGTTTGGTTAAGTCTGCGTAGCGACTTCCCCCAAGCTTTGGCATGGCTTGTGTCTTGCTATCTTATACCCTTGCCTTTATCTTGTCCGATCTAGCCTCTGCTGTGCTGGGGAGATAAGAAAGGCTCTGCCAATACTCTTGTTCTATCCACACGTTAGTGGGGGAATAAGTGAGGCTTTTAGTCTGGGCACCTATCACGAAGTCACGTAAAACCTGCCACAGGGCTGCGTCCCCCCTCAATTACGCCATATCGTTGCTTGCTTATTTGTTGTCATTACACCACCCAGTCGCGTTACACTCTACTCTTAGTTTAAATAGTGGAATAGTAACGTTAAAACTTATTAAAAGAAATTTACAGAAATGCTGTCAAACCTTTTTTACACGCAAAAATGTCCTCAGTGATTTTTTTTTCTTTATTTATTTGCAAAACTACAGCCAATTAATGAGAGAATATGACATCTGTGTGGGGAATCGGAGGTTGCGTTACCTAAACATCTTCAGGTTGATTGACAAGGAGTGTTATGAGAATGGAATGTGTAGAATGCAATGTGTGAGAAAAGAAGGAACATACGTGTATAAATTGATCGTATGAGAGGAATTCTTTGAAAATCTGGTAGCCAGTTACAAATTTAAAGTCAGTAGAAAAATGTTTGTATAAAATACCACCCTTTTGTGGTTTTTAAGTTTATCTCATCAACATATTTTTGTTTTACTGTGACAAAATCAGGAAAAAACACACTGTAAATGAGAGTAACTTACATGTTATGAACACAGGAAAAATTTGGTCGTCTGTTGTCAAATAGGGTCAAAACCAAAAACCATTTCAAGGAGAGGGTTCTAAAGAACAACAGATTAGATTTGGGTGATTGAATAACACTTTGCCTTGCAGGAATATTGTAGATACTAAGTTACATAAAATGATGAATTTTTCAGTATTGACACAGGCATATTACAGAAGTTGAACCTATGATATTCCGATTCCTAGTTCACATGCTCTACCAATGAGCTACGCCATACAATTTGTGATTCACTAGTTTTGACACTTATTTAAGCAAAGTCTGAATACCTAATGGCGCTAAACAAGGGAGATCTTAATCCAATAATTTTGGTCCCAAGCTTGGTGGTTCAAGAAAAGTAAATCTACACTTCACCAACAACATAATTATTGTGTTGCATGTCATGGCAACTGAAAACAGCCAACTGTTCAAAGCCTGGATGATATCTGTCACTACCATGAATGATAAACACTCTTCAGAGCTAGCCAAGTACAGGAATGTACAAAAGCTCATGTATGGCAAAGGTTTTACTTCAAGGACATTTTAAGGCTGGATAGTGAGTTATCCACTGGTTAAAGGTGTTTACACAGTAGATAACTCACTTGTTGTTGTTTTTGTTATATACACAGTAAAGCATCAACACCTTTCAAACACTTTGTACAAGTCAGGTAGGTTTGCTATTTGCAGAAGAGTCCCATCTTCAGAGAAGTGGTTTGGGGGCACAAGCCCTGTGCGAAATGCAGGGAACAATACATGCTCCACTGTCCACTGCCAAGAACGCTTTGATGGTGTTGCAGCATCAGAGTCCTGTGCATCCTCATCTGCCTGATAAGGATCTGGCTTGAATGCATAGAACCTACTGCATTCCTGTCCGAAGGTACAGAAGCACCCCTCTTCACTGTCCCAGTCTACCTATAAAAGTCACAGATGCAGACACAGTATGAATAAAAAAATCAGTGCAGTTAGCCGTATTATACACATGCAAAGTTCAAGGATGTCAACAAGATCCACTTTCTACAGTGAACTCTCTGCATTTATGAAGATAATAATATTATTATTGCAACAAGAAATTTAAAATAAGCTGGTCTAGCTTATGTGAAGTCATGTATATATCTAAAGGAACATGTAGTTGTTTTCTCAGTCCATACGGCACCTAGTTTTTACTTACAAACAACTGTCAGCAGATGGTTGACCGAGTCATAGGATGGAAAAAAAGACCCAACATTTTTTCTCCCTGTGATCTGTTGTCATCCAAGTTTTTCTCCTTTTTTAATGCATAATTGAAGGGCTCCGGGCAAAAACATCCCAATTGACTTTTGTGGTTTTACGGTCATTTTGCCAAATCACAGTCAATTTCAACTGAATTAACTCATAGTTAGTAGAGATGATTAGTGCAGCTGTGATTAACTGCACTAAAATTACAGGGCGAACCCCCCATGCTATATGCCAAAATTAGGGTAATCCAATGAAAAGACCCCCCCCCCCCCAGTTTTTTTAAACCTGTAATTTCATATTTTCTTGCTCTTGTGTCCCCAACACCCCCCTTCCAAGGGACCAGAATTTTTTCCTTCCCCTTCATTACTTTGTTCACATAACTTAGGATAGGTAATGCCATAACTTAATTTCCATATATTGTGCAAAATTTGGCCTTACTTTTGCAAAATGACCAAATGCACACACAAAAAGGCAGTCACGACCTTTTTGCACTGAGCCCTTCAATTATGACAAATCACTGCTTCTGTCTGCTCCCAATTTGACAATGACAAAACACCATACTAAAAGACCCGCCACATGTGTAGCTTTTGCACTCAGCCCTTCAAATGACCCTGATAACATCTTATTCTTGGAGATGGTAATGTATAAATCATCAACACAGTTTGGATGAACTTCAAAAAACTGAATAAGAGAGCAATGTTACCTCTGTAGCCAGTCGAAGCACAAACATTGGTAAGCCATTGAGATTTGGCGTGAAACCATCCAACAGTAGCGGCAACGACAAAATACAACCTTCTTTATCTATTTCCAAAGAAAAATAATCCAGGAGCATGATTGCTTTGCCTTTTAGTAAATTGACAATGTAGGTTGCCAGTTCATCTTTAGGCCCATCAGCCTCAGTCCATCCACTGTCTTTGCAGTCTAAGGCTAGCAAGGCCAGCTCATAAATTGGAGCTGGTTCAGACAGCCTCAGAAAGTCAAAGTTGCCAAACTTAAACATGATGATCTGGTAGAAGAGTTCTTTGCTAAGAGTAGTGACATTTGCCAGGAACAGTTTTGTACTGTGTTGGACAAGAGCCAAGGATTTATTGACACAGCCAACAAATTTGTGGTCCTCAAAGAGCTCTTTCATTCCTTTGTGTTGATTGTCATCAATGGCTTTTCGAAGGCTCAAAACACTGGTCAAATGAATTTCTCTGTAAATACCAGAGCTGCTTGAATTTTTTGTCACTCTGTCAGCTTTTTCTTCAAGCCTAGGCTTTTTAAGATCTGAAAAGGTTCAACAAATCAATCAGTATTATTAGTAAGTCAATATAATGATTGATTGATTGGCTGACCAAGCGACTGTCATTAAGCTGATTCCCTACAGAATTCTACCTGAAGGTTTGTCAGAAAAGTTGTCACCAACAATATCAGTCTTTTCACTTGGATGGGATTCTGTGCTTTTGGCTTTATCAGTGTTGACAAAATTCAGAGAGGATCTTCCAGAAGTGCTTGGTTCCCCAATGACCATGTTCCTAAGTTCATGTTCCTCTGTACCAGCAGGCCTCTGAGGTTTGCTGAGAAGTATAACAAATTGGGAAACGAAAGCTGTTATATGCAAAATATCACTGTACCACCATCATTCCTTAAATACAACATTGAGATAAAGGGATTTTAACATATCAGTCAGCACTCCCTAAAAAGAGTGAATTCAAAATAACTTGAAACACAATAAAGATGTTATATAAAATAATGTCTTAATAATTTATCATAATCATTTACTAGATTATCCTGGTAATGTCATGGTGTCTTTCAATTAAATCCTGATCAGTAGTGCAGACCGTTCTGGTCCTCTAATCCTTTCATAAGGTGTGAAAATAATGGCATGAACACAGGCTGTACATGAAGTCCACCAGGGTTACAAGCTTCCACATGAAATTCAACAGAGAACTACGTCTCTGCAGCAAAGAGGGCAACGATAGGTACTACACTTTACAACACCTTAAATGGCACTGGTATGGTAGCTGAGGCATAGCAGATTTTTTTCAATTTCCCTGGGAAGCAGTCATCTATGGCCAGATCGGCAAGAAAAATCGAACTATAATAAACAGCATTTTTAATTATGTTTCCATGGTACCTTTTTGTTGCTGACGTGTGATCCTTGGGAGGTAGGAATGCATGCAGAGTCTGCTCTCTGCTGTCTGTTCGTACCATTTGATGGGCATAAACTTTAGCAGCAGTTGATTTTCCTCCATCATCTGATGTCACTAGGTGGATATTAGAGAATTGAATATTGAAAACAGTTTGCTAGGTGATAAGAACATCAGTGGAACAACAGCGTTAACTTTCTAGTTCCTACTATGTTTGAGAATGCGAGATCTGTTATGGGAAACTTTCATAAATGCCTGCTGATTTATTACTGGCCTCATTTTAGAGCAAAAATTCCCTTGAATTTGCATTCTAACAAGGTGGCATGAGGACAAAAGAGCACTTCTTTGGTTGCCATTTATGAAAGAGGTCAATATGCCCAAGCAAATGGATCCAACAGTATTGTTGGATGATGTTACGCGGTATTGGACGAGGTTATTGCATTGTTCATGGTTGTTACCACTTGAAATTTGAAGATTTTTTCGAGTTTACTAAAGCAATATCGACAAGAGCAAACCATTCGTACAAACTTTACATTAAACCTGTGAGGCTGAAGGGTTACAAAAACTCTTGTTTATTAGAGTAGTCAGGTTACATGTATGAAATAATCTTCCAAGAGACGCTGTGAAGCTGACAGTCTCCAGTCATCTAAATTCAATGTTAAATTTTGTCTTGATACTATTTTAATTGTTGTCTTAATTTTAAATTTTTTTTACACAGTTGTTTTAGGGAGTTTTAACTTAGGGTTATAACCTTGCGTCTTCCTTTCAAGACGCCTTTTATTGTAAGTTTAATATTTTCATTTACATCATTGCATCCTGAACAAAGTATTTATGTATATCTAACGAGTGTAACATGTTGGATCCAACAATGTCGGAAAATGTTGCACCAAAATGTTGGATCCATTTGCCCAGGGCTTATGCACCAACCCATCTAAAACTTCAACATGGAGTCAAATACTTGGGTGTAAACTGGGAAATGGAAGGAAGATGTTGAACTCTTGAATTGATTGGTGCATTACTGAATAGACCCATGGACGAAGAGAACCTACTATCCATGAATTATGCCAACCTGTAGATGTATCTATACCAGGGACTGCAGGAAGAAGGGTCTGGGTGTAGTAAGTTCGAGAAGAATTGGCCCCTAGTAGTTTTTCCTCAAAGGCCTTCTGAACAGCTTCAATGACTGAATCTTCATGCAAAAAGTGGACCTCGTGTTTGGTGGGATGCACATTGACATCTAAATTATTTGGTGCAATTTCCAGAGAGACGTACACAAAAGGGTGGCTGTTCTTAGGGATGTAAGCCTCATACAATGTTTCTATTGCTTTCCTCAGAGCGGACGAGTCCACAAGACGGTGATTGATAAACAAGAGGAACTGAAGCCTTTTGACAGAATAATTGGCATTAGAAATGAAACCGTGCATTTTGAACGCGAATCTTTGGTTGTCACAGCTCACTTCCAACAATTCTCTGGCAACTGCAGCTCCATAAATTGCACGGATGTTGTCTAAAATTGAAGCACCATTGCTCGTTCTCACATCTGCCATGCTTTCACCTTGCTTCTTCAACGTAAACGCAACCCCCGAATTATGAATAGCATACTTGCTCATAACATCGGCAATTTTGGCAAATTCTTCGCCGGGGCTTTTTAACGCTTTCCTTCGAGTTGACACGTTGTAAAACAAATCCTCCACAGTTATTTGCGTCCCTTTATTACCCGCACAAGGCTTTGGGTCCGCCGATAAACCGGGCCGAGGAGGGACAAGTTTTCCATCCGAGTAACTTGCCTTGAAAGCACAATG
>BLFK01000335.1:40365-71842 GCA_014634185.1 Astreopora myriophthalma | reverse complement strand
GGGGGGGGGGTTTGTTTTAGCATGAAAGAAGAAACGTGACCCACCCCTTTAAGCCCATCAGTTAATTCTTGACCCACCCCTATATAACTTTATATAAGAGGTGACCCACCCCAACCCCCTTCAGTCTATACCTCACTGAATGAAATCAGCTTCTCACGCTGGGTTGCGGAGATGCCTACTACCGCAAAAGTGAAGCAGTGTGTTTCTTAACCAACACAACACAACTATCATTATAAAATTAACTTCACAACTGTATACTAGGCCACTACTGGCTGCAAAATGTCACTATTCAACACTGTCCGAATGTCCATATCTGCCCCTACACCGGGTGGGTGGGAGGGAGCTTGCACTGAGGCGGCAAAAGACAAAAACTGCATATGCTAAGTACGCATGTCTCCAAGCCAGACATGCGCCAGTACCCAGGCCCCCCAGCATGAGAATTCTGTTTCCCGCTTCTTTCATGCTTCAGCCAGCGGGAAACTCTAAATATCTTGTGGACCATTGAAAATCTCTGTCTCCCTGAAGGTTACAACATCAGTTCTACAAGCCAACATTCCCTTTGTGAGGAAGAACTCAACGTAGACAATCTTGCTAGGTTGAAGAGAAGTGCCGTCGAACATTTGCACATTATGAGGAATCAAGGACTATTTGCAATGGATGTGTTTGAACTTGCTGATAATATAATTAAAAGAGTATTGGACAGTTGAAAATCCTTGCTTTTTAGATGGTCACAAAAAGGAGCTCCATAGCTCCATATTACAGTCAAACTACCTGAAGCGTGAACACCTAGACATCATTATTGATTTCAGTAATCGATTATTGAAAAAATAAGTTTTCCAATATTCAAATCAAAACCAGTTTAAAAAAAGTTGTTTTTTTATTGAAGTCATTAAACAAAAAATAGTAATTCAATTAAAAAACGAATTTTCAAACTGTTTTTTATTTGAAAATTGGAAAAATTTGATTTCACTTAATTGAATAATGAATTCAATAATCCATTATTTAAACCAATAATGATTTCTAGCTGTTCACGCTTCAGGTAGTAAAAGTTTCCAGACAGTTATATTAAGGAAAGGAGGCATGCAAGCCTTCTCAATAGGGCTTATGTTTATTTATTGATATTTAGTGCCCACATATTTGATTCTCCATACCTAGGTTGCCTTGCTACATGTGACATCCAGTTGTGTTATATTTTATGTCCAGCATTGCATTAGAATTTATTTAGATCTTCCACATGAATTGTAGAGAGTGTGATTCTTTACACACAATGACCCACCCCCAATCGTCGTGAAATTCTCTTTTGGCCCACCCCTTTTCTCTAAAAAAAAATAGGCCTGGCCCACCCCATGATTCCCCCCCCCCCGCCCCCCAACATAAATAATGACTGGTCCCTAAGAGAGTAAGTCCTACTATCGTACCAATAATAAAATGTGTTAATTTCCCTTCTCATAGAGTGTACCAGGAGTTGTGGAGATGATTAAGGTTATCACCAAGAAGAAGTCAGAGAGGATTGCCAAGTTTGCTTTTGATTATGCAACAAAACACAAGCGACAGAAAGTCACTGCTGTTCACAAGGCCAACATTATGTAAGTTAAGTCAACTAAAACAAACCACAGGCAGCTTGGAAGAAAGAACTTCAATTTGATTTTTTTTTTGCTATTTCTCTCCTGGTTACATTCAATTTATTTTTGTATGGTGGAACTTTCAGTGACAATGGTACTTGTCTAGTGGCACAGTTATTATTGGTGAAAATGACACAGTTATTAGTAACGACAATGGTCACTGAGGGTGATGGCGCTGCTGACAATGATGACAAAGAGTGATGCAGATGTTGTTTTATTTTGCCTGATTATTCTTTTAAAGGAAACAAGGAGATGGTTTGTTTCTCAAAACCTGTGAACAGGTTTCTAAACTGTACCCAAAGATCAAGTTTGAAGGAATGATAGTGGATAACACCTGTATGCAGGTATTAACCTTTACATTTTGCAACCCAGAGTTGATCATGGACAGAAGACTTTCTATGAAATGATCGTGTATTACAAACAATTATTGGATGAGGTTTTTCTTGATCAAGGTCTTGGTAAGTGCTATCAGCCTCAGCCTCCAACTTTGGCTGATAACATTTACCTTGCTCTTGATTATTCTGGATATCACGAAATACCGAATTCAGTAATTGTTTTATTTAATATACATTATATATAAACAAAAGATTGTAAAGTCATAATCCATTGTTCTCATACGCACTGTCACCCGGTAGTGTAAAGCTGTGCTGGTCGACAGGTGACAAATAACCCTAACAGCTGTGCGATCACGCTTGACAGGTGACAAGATATCCATAATTATCTGCTGCTCACAGAATAGGGATTGAGACTGCAATGTATAATAATAATTCTTGTCTGCATTTTGTCTGTCAACAGCTGGTTGCCAAGCCACACCAGTTTGATGTGATGGTTTTACCCAACTTGTATGGCAGTATTGTTGACAATGTTGGAGCAGCATTGGTTGGTGGGGCTGGTGTTGTACCTGGGAAAAGTCTCGGAAGCAACTTTGCCATTTTTGAACCTGTTAGTATTTCCACAGCTCTGTGTCATGACTAAGGATGAATCAAAGAAAATCCTCCAGCCTTGGGTGGAGAACACACGATTAAATTCCATCGTTATTTACAGTGTAAAGGCTGGCATACATTGCAAGAGCAGTTTTCACTTGAGTGTTTAAATTAAATTAATTACATTAATTATTAAATTAATTATGTGATTACCTTTGGTTAGCCCTATGATCGGATAAAAAAAACTTGCGTGAACTTTTCAACCAATAAGATGCAAAACTAAAACCAATTGGCAAATTAATCACATGCACTTTCCTGTGCTCGGCGCCGGCTGCCTTCCTTGCCATGCATTCTGATTGGCTAGTAAAACCAACTTGTGAATTACTTTGATTAGTATTTGGCTGAAGTGTCTATCTCCTTCAGAATGTGAAAGGGTCTGTAATTAAGTGAAGCTATGATCCTCGCAGTTATGAACGCAATTTTAGCAATTGTGTAGAGAAGCCTGAAAAAATTCGGGACATCAATGGGGTTTGAACCCGTGACCTCGCGATGCTGGTCTAACCAACTGAGCTGTGAAGCCACTGATGTTAGGAGCAGGTCATTTGTGGGTTCAAATGTTCCCATAATGAATGAATCAACAAAATATGATATATGAAATCAATCATGTGGAACTGTGGATATGAAATCAAGTGAAGCTACGATCCTCGCAGCTATGAACGCAATTTTAGCAGTTGTGTAGAGAAGCCTGAAAAAAATTTGTAAAAAGGGTCTGTAATTGCTTAGTTTTGGTTTTTACGACACTCAGTTGAAAAGCATGCTATAAATAATATTCTTGTGCAATCTATAGTCATTTGACTGTCATTAGTTTTGTTATTTACAGGGAGCTCGCCATACTTATGCCCAAATGGCAGGGAAAAATGTTGCTAATCCAACAGCAATGATTCTAGCAGCTGTCGACATGTTGGACCACATGAAGTAAGTTGTAATTAACAATACTGATTCTTGCATCAGTGTGTGTTCTTTTAGATATGAAGCATGCAGGAAGTTTGGAGAGCCAGAAAGATGCGCAAGAGTTGCTCTAGGCTTAGCGTTAGGTGTTTGCTCTCCAAAGTTCCCAAGTGCTTCATATCTCGATGTATTTTTTATGACATTTTCAACGTGATGGTTTCACGGAGAAATTTTTTTTGCTTGAGGCATTTGTTTGCTGGCGTTATCTGCATGCACAATGGAATATGAAGCATGCTTGTGCAACTGAAAAATTTATTCGCTATGTTATAATAACAAGTGAAATGGACATGATGAAACAGTAAAAACTTTACTAGAAATGTACCATGCGCAACAGAAAACAAAACTCAATAAGCACACTTAAACTGTTGAAGGGTCCCTTGAGTGTGACAACAGAAGTGTTATACATGTTATTGTGCTCTAGATGCTATTGTGACTATTGCAAATACATGCTATTATGACATACCGTAAGTGTCTCATGAATTCAGTTTATTTCCATCAAGAATTCTGTTGTTAGGAGCACTCTGATTTTTCTTTCCAAGTATGCCCTAGTTATTACTGATAAATTAATCATCTGAAGAATTTTGTACAGTCATGTACATGACGTGTTTGCTGTTTTTCAGCCTTGGATTCTATGCTAAAATGATCAGTGATGCTCTAGCGAAAACAATCACTGAAGGAAAGGTAAGGAGAAATTCAAATTTTTAAATTCAAATTATGTTGAAGCTTACATGTAATTCACAGTGAGTCTTATGTTGAAGGAAGCCAAATCGGCATACTGTACTAAGTGCCAAATACAAGATGGGTGACTAGGTCTTAAAACAATAATTATGTTGTGGCACAAATATAGTGTTGCAGCTAATTTTTAATTTTAGTTCATGTTAATTTTGACTAGTTAATTTCTTATTAACTAGGTAACGTTATCTTTATAACCAGGTATTTTTTTTGTGACTATGTAGTTAGTTTTATATCATTCTGTGGCAAGGATTAATGGTTAGGCTTAAGCACTGATTTGAAATGGTTAGGGTTATGGATACTACCAGTACACAGCATGTATGTTCTCATTTGGCATAAATTAAACTTTGGTTGAGGTGAGTCTGGGACTGAAATAGGAATAAATTTAACTAAAATGAGGGAATATGCAAGTTGCTCTGAGTGGTCTACTGGATATGAAGGCAGACAGTTAATCTGAAGATAGCTGGTTCAAACCACAGTGTGTGGAAGGCAAGTTTCCTCTTCCTCACATCCTGGTGACTTGGGTTCATAATAACTGTACAAGATATAGATAAGGGAACAGACAGGAAAAAGAAGAGTAGGAAAAAAAAAGAGGGAAATAAAAGTAAGCGAAATCTGTTTTTAAACAGTTCATTAAGACCATAGCAGTGGAAAAATACCTGCTTAAAGAATATGTACCTAGTTAAAAAAGAAATAGTGTAGTGTTGCACTAACAAAATAGAAAGCACACCTTGTTTCATCCTGTAAAGTAACAGAATTCTCATGCAAGGAAATAACACTCTTTTTTGAATAAGATTGTCTAACTTAATTTGGAGCTGAGGCTGAATGTTCTTATTTCTTTAGCGATTTGAGCCTGAAAACATTCTACTTATGATGTTCTTAAAGATACAGGACTTTGATGGTGTGGAAGTTATTTTGGAAAGGTTGTAAATAAGTACTGTTCAATGAACCGTAGTTTTCTCATAGTTCTATTAAGAACACTCTAAGTCAAGTTTGACTGCAAACTGAAATGTTCTTCAGTGTATCATGCAATAAGAAAACCACATTATTGATGTTGAAAAAAAGAGAACGCGTCCTTTAAATTAAGAGAATCTGCCCCTAAGTATTTGGGTAAGATGTAGTTAGACTACAGTTTTACATTTATGTTCCCTTTATTGTTTTATACTACAAAGCATCAAAATAAAAACGTTCTTAACTGACTGTCAGCCTGAGGTATGTTCTCAGTGTGTTCTTAAAATTTTTGTTAGTCTCAGCCTCAGCATTCTTATAAAAAAGGTTCTTATTTTAAAAAAAAAATGTAAATGGTGGGAATGCAAATCGACTTTTTGATGTTCTTGAGATCCTGTGGATCTTGAATTACAATTTGCTTGAAACAAAGTTGACACGCAATTTATTATAATAATTGCACTTTCCAGCCTGGACATTAACTCTGGTCACAAAACTTTGACTTTTGACTGTCGTAGTGAAATCATTTAGTTATTTATGGATAAGCAATTGTAAATATTCTTTCAAATTAGCTCCTTCTTAGCCCAATTTGATATAAATGTACTTTTTAGTAGTCTACACTACACCACATATTTAATAATATGTATAGTACTATCTTAGTATATTTTTTAATGCTTAAATGTATGTATAATCTTAAATTAATTTTAGTTTTCTGTAGAGGGGATGGATTATTGTTCTTGTTTGTTGTGTTTGTGTTATTGCTATTCTTATTTCTATTATTATTATTATTATTATTATAGAAAGTTGGAGCTTTTAGGGAAGTTGTATGTTTAATTTTGATGGCAATATGTCATGAATAAATAACATAAAAAGAAGTTGTTTTTCTCATTCCAGTCCCTAACCATGGACATGGGTGGCAGTACAAGTACAACAGACTTTGTTCAAGCTGTGATTCGACATATGTACGAGTAGTATATTGCAAATATGTAGCATGACCTGATTCTGTTAAAAAAGTTGTTAATTACCACGACAGTCCTTACCAATCTTGCTTTGATATGAGTCGTGTCAGTGTGGTAGAAAATTAAACAGAAGTTGTTAAAACATATGGATTGGTTGCTTTGTAAACAATTATTTTCTTACTGAATGATGTACACTTTTCAGTTTTCATGTTGAAAAAGGTTCACTGTAAATAATAATACTAATTATTATTGATCATAAAAAGACAATCAAACAAAAAAATGTACATGTATGCATCTGCTGTAACAAAATAGTAATTAAAGTGACCTTTTTGTCAGGTGCAACCTGCTCTGTCGTATTTGAGTTTTATTGAAAATGCGCTGGAAGCCTGCTTGTATAAAAAAAAGGGTATGAAACAGTTTAATGCCTGCCAGGAATTTCTGTAAAACATGACACTATTAGTAATGCTAACAGGACTGTTGAGTTCAATTCAACAAAATTGGAGGACTGTATAGTGGGAGTCTGATTTGTTACTCACAAGTGATTATGGAGCCAATAATGGTGTCTTGATGCAATACACCCTTCAGCCAATTGACAAAACAAAGTGATTCATAACTTGCTTTTACTGGCCAAACAGAACACAAAGTAAGTAAAGAGAGGGACCAAATTGCAGTTGCTTTTAGCTTTGCATCTGATTGGTTGAAAAGTTTGCACTAGCCTGAATATCAATCTTCCCAATCCCCCTCCATTCCCTGGAAGGCCTGATACTCAGGCCAAGTTTGCGCAAGTTTTTTGAGCCAATTGTAGAACGAACCAAAACCAAAGCAGTTGCATTGATAATAACTAATACTCAAATTAAACTGTTCTGAACAGAATCCTTATCACCGTCATTACAGAGTTACTTTAGTTGTGCAGAGCATAACACATTGCTGGACACACTGATTTTCACAAACAAATCCCCAAACGTTTTTGGGTGCAAAAAGGAAGTTTTCGAACTATGATCCCCTTATTCTGGAAAGCTGGTCTTTTAACATGTTTTCAATACCAGAAAAACAAAACGTTCCCATTTCGAAGATAGAGAGGGATTTATGTCAACCAAAATACACCCAAAAAGTTCTGGGACTTTTTTTTGTGAGCCCCTGGCCCCAGTTGTTGAAAGCCTGGATACCTTTATCCACTGGACAAGTGACTAGCAATTGAAATATGTGGGATGCAGATTTATGTATAATTTATGACACTCAAAACCTGTTTTATGAAGCCAGATTTTTCCAAGTCAACCCCAAAAAAGTTCTTATATAAATGGTGTTTAAGTGAAATTCGGCTATTTCAGTTCTTAAATGGGTTCTTATTTTCTTAAGAAAAAAGCTACTCATTGGTAGGTAGGTGTGCTCTATTATTAGCATAAATTATGCATGTTTTCTCCAAATGAAGGCAATCTTAGCAAATACAAACCTTTATGCACTTTAATTAATGATGTAAAACAAGTGAATGAGACAACTGTAGAGCTTATTTATTTAGTTTTGTTCTTTTATTTGATATTTTGAGATTTTAGCCCCCCACCCCCCCCAAAAAAAAAAATTGAAGAAAAGAAATAGAAAATGTTTCATAGCCTAAAGGGTTTTTAGGGCTGGTCTGGTTAACAATTTCTGACCCCTTTACTTCACTTCAGAGCAAAATGGCCCACGAATTGGTCATTTTTTATGTTTAAATAAAGGACATACTGTGTAAGAAATCAAACCTTAAGGCTGCTTTTAAGTGTAAAATGGTGAATTTTAATACTAGTTTAGTGAACACAACTTTGAGCAAGTGGGGCCAGGACCTGATGTTACCATCACAACCTCAGAAATAAATCAGGTTTTGTATAAGATAATCCATGACTGCTATATTTTATGGTTGTATGTGCTAACTTGACCATAGAATAGTTTGTCATATATAACATTACCATAACTTCGTGACAATAACAGTATTAAAAGAAATTTCAAGCTCACGATACAACTTTTGAAAGACATGTTTCGGCATGACTCATGCCATCATCAGTTTAATGTGTCGTTTCTTTTTTTATTTTTAATTACGTGTACAATTTGATTACGTTAGCAATTTGAAAATTAAAATACAGCAACAGTTACAATTATGCAAGTGCATAAGTGTTAATTACAAAACGAGAATAGTTTGTGCTGGTAGGTACATGTATATTGCTTTTTGGGCCCCTAAACTTTCAGGACTTTCCAGAAAGGGGCCCCTGACTTCCTTTATAGGGAGAATTTCAAAATATTAATTATTTTACAATTAGAGCAAAAGACAGGACCACCACTCATTTCAATGTTCCTACAAAACATTTATTTGACATTTATTTGCCATGAATACTGAAATTATGCACAGCAGTTTCCAAGAAGACCTTTGGGATCAGAAGACAGACTGAAAAACAGAGACAGACTGAAAAACCTATAAAAGAAAGTGTTATTAATGGTTTTCCTAAAAACTGAATCAACTTTTTCTTAATTTCTGGACCAGAAAAAACAAAACCAGTGGCCCCTTGATCATGTGTTCAGGAAGTAATATACAAATTCTCTGAATTTAATTTGATAGCTTAAACAATAAATATGAAACTAAGGTTTCTAGACAGTGGCAAATCTAGGCAATGTGCCAGAACTTAAGAAAGGTATATTAAAAGCAGCATGTTTATGTTTCAAGGTCAAATAATATTTAATTTGTCATTTACACATGTACCATTCACGCTTATCAGCTGCTGACCATTAAGGCACAGAAATATGCGCAAAATTCTTGCCAAATGTACTGTGTAACAGTGATGCTATGCAAGTTGCACGATAGTGTTACACATTCTCACACTCCCTTCAGCAAATTGTCACACAACAGAAATAATGTTGGAGGTTGCAAAAAGTCAAATCACATATTGTACGTTTTTGCATACATTTTCCATTTGTTACGCGTTTTACCACCACAAATGAAAGTTGTCGCACAAGATTTTAATCAAGTGTATTTCCTTGCCTTTAGACTAGGAGGACTCAAGGTGCTTTTAACAGAAAAGAACAAACATGTTTTTCAGTTTTCTTGGTTTTTGTCTTAGAGGCTCCATGTCAAGCTTTATTTCAATATAGTAGAAATCTACTCACATGCTATTACGAATCTTGTAATCTGATTGGCTCACTATTTGCTGTCTATCGACTTTTAGCAAAAATCTACTAGTATATTAATGCAAATGCCATAATCTGATTGGCTTAGCTACTGCACACTATCAGCCATTAGAGTGCAGTGGTTGAAGGTGTTCTTCAAAAATGGCGACGTCTTCGCGCTTTTGCGAAGTTTCACAGGAAAATTTAGAACTTTTACTGGAAAATTCAGTTCCTGAGAAGACTAGGCAGGCAACAAAGTATGGAATGAAAATTTTAACGGTAAGAAGCTTAAAACTGATACAAAGTAATGACATTTTACTTGACAGTTTCAATGCGATAAATCAGAAACAAGAAACATATTCCTGATTTCCTCATTAAACTTCAATGGCTTTTTCGGTTCAGAATGGTTTGAAACCCAAAACAAATTTACCTGTGCAATCGTTTGGTATGATTTTTACTAACACAGTTAGATTATTCGCTCTCGATTTCTATGGGTGATAGTTGATTCGGCCTTCGGCCAAATCAACTATCAACCCATAGAAATCTCGAGCTCATAATCTAATTGTTATATAGTGAGTAGCAAAAAAGACAGCATTTTGAACTAAAACAAAACAACAGCACCTTCTTCAAATTGTAAATTCAATAAAAATCAGAATGAATTCAAAGGTAGTATATGAGTGGATTTCCACTAAAATGATTAGACTACTCATTCTCATTTTCTACAAGTCAAACGGTCAACGTGGTGCTACGTGCCTTGTGGACTATCTATTGACTGATAGCAAACTTGACACATAGTCTGATTGTTAAATATCAGAAGAAGCCCATTATACTCTCAATAGATGCTATATATCTGAAACAGGCAGGATAATCCTAGCCTTATATCTACTCTGAGCTACTGTGTGCAAGGATTTGGTGTGATTAGCTGGGGTGCAATATGTATGTAGGAAATTTACCCAGTTGTATTGCATGTTGACCACTCATTAATATTTTCTTAAGGACCTACAATATGAATTTACGAGATGGGTATCATGTCCTTGAAAATATTACTATTCACATCTTGTGTTGCTAAATGATGAAATAAATTGCTAGTGTAAACTGACAGTACAAATTTAGGTACTAGTAAGTTACAGCTGCATTCAGGATCTTTTTGACGCCTTAAGAGCCCATTCCATTCCATGCTGAAAGAAACATCAATGCCAAACATTAAAATGATGAAAGCAGGAAAAAGCAAGGAAGTTTGTGAGTGACTGTATTGTTACAATGATTATTACTATGACTGTATTGTTACAATGATTATTACTATGACCGTATTGTTACAATAAAAGTCAATAAGGCAGACAAGACAACAATACTTCAGCCGAATACGATACCTGGTTAAATCATTGACGTAGACAAAAACAGTGACTATGCAAAAGTAGTGTAGCTACAAAGTTCAGAATAATTTCCACAAAATAATGTTTCCATGAACCAATTAAACAAATGCACAAAAACAAGCATTAGCTTTGATTATTCCAAACAAGTAGCATTTTCAATGGCATCAAAGCTGGCCATTACTCAATAAAAAATGGTAATAATTAGTAATTACTGTATGCTGTGACACATGGCAAATGAATGAAACTAACCCCAGCGAAAACTAACCCCTGATCTAACCCAAACCCTAAACCTAACCCAAACCTTTCAATGCTGAGCCTTAATTCTTGTTTAGGCTTCATGTAATAATTTATGCTCAGTTCTCTTTACCCATGTAAAAAGCACTATCTTGTTCAGTAGTGCTGAGTACATACTTAACCCAGGTAAAATTTGAATCACACATTTAGCCTCGGTAAAAGCGTGTTTAACATGAGGTTGGATACCTGCAACAGATACAGTGTACACCTCAAGTTTTTTTAAACCTGCTATTTAAACACTGCTGCTCGTTTTTTACACATTATCAACAACTGCATCACTTCACTGATGATCAGTGGAAAGTGATAGGAGCAAGGGAGGATGAAGCAACTGCTTAACTCTCCAGAAATAAAGGCTCTCTCTCAACAAATCGTGATCCACGCACAAATGTAACAAAACCACTGACAATGCCTGACCACTGGCACTCCTAGCTAACTAAGATGTTGAAATGAATTGCATTCAGCCTTGTCAAACTGTACTGGCAGCCGGTGATTTTGCTGCCTACAGCAAACTACATGCCACCTACTTCACAGTACAGTTCATTAATTTGAAGATAAATACCAGGTCTCTACTAGTTCCCTTGCTTACTAATCCAGCCATCTTGCCTTCTACTCAGAACCATTTAGACTGGGCTGTGCATTTAACATCATCAAAACCTACCACATTACTCACCTTTATTCCCTCTCCTGTTTTTCCGGAACATGCTTGAATATGCCATGACCTATCTCTAATACTTTGAAGTTCTAAGCGCTGGGAGATCTGCAAACAAAAGTTATCATTTCAGGGATTTTAAGTCAACTCTCGTATGAAACAAATCCTCTGGTCTAATGTACAAACCTTGGTTGTGCGAAGGGTGGATGATGCTACTCACTGGATAAATCACTATCCAGTACATAAGTGCCAGCAAAACCAATAGAGTTACCCAATGGGTAGCGATTTATCTAGTGGATAGCACTATCTACCCTCTGAACAACTAGAGCCATGTTTTTGTCAATTCTCCAAATGTCAGGTCTCCAAACTCGAGGTGAGTGTCTCTGGAACTCTTTAACTTTGCCAGTTACCAAGAACAAAATAGATAAAGCTAGAGCAGTTTTCGATTGAGTATCAAAAGTAATAACGCAATTAAATGTCGCTTTGCTTCTGGTTTTTGCAACTGTTGTGGTTTCAAAAACGTGTGTAAACTTTTCAACCAATCAGATGCAAAACTAGAAGAACCATTTTTGCGTCACTCTTGTTTCCCCCCCTTTGGCACCAGCTGCCTTTACTTGCTTTGTGTTCTGAATGGCTAGTAAAACCAAGTTGCGGATTACTTCGATATGTGGATAGCTGAAGAGTGCATTTCCTTGAAACTTTTTTAGCTCCGTAAAAATTGCTCTATGGGTGAAAACTTACAAATTTGTGTTGTCATAGGGATCATAGCTTCATTTAAACATGTGTTTTGATCAGGATTTTTCATTTGTCACGAGGATCATAGCTTCATTTAAACTTGTGTTTGATCAGGATTTTTCATTTATCATGAGGATCATAGCTTCATTTAAACTTGTGTCTGATCAGGATTTTTCATTTATCATGAGGATCATAGCTTCATTTAAATTTGTGTTTGATCAGGATTGTCGTTAGACTGCTACTATTTACTATATGGTATTATTAATAATGAACCCCTTATGGTTACCTCAGCTGGTTCCGCAGCATTCATAAGATCCTGTTTATTTGCCAAAATTAACACAGGTACACCACTTAATTTTTCCTCATCTAACAGCTCCATTAATTCCTGCAACAAGAATCAATTGTTACAAATTATTTTCACAATAAACATTAATAAAATATTTATGGCAAAAAAGTAAATAATAATAATAATTACAATAAATGATGATGATGACGATAATGATAATGATAATAATGGGTTGCAACACATTTGCTGCTTGAGGGATTGGTCCCCCCTACCCACATGCTCTGGGCTCAGCTGGCTCTGGCTGACAGTACCTGCTAAGGAACCCTGCTCAGGGTTGGCAGCTCAAAACTGATGACAAGTTTTAATACTAGAATAATAATAGTTCGTGCCACATCAGTCATTGCACAGAGAAACAAGGACCACAATCTTCACTTGTAAACCAGTGAGTTCAAAAAAACATGCTTCTCTGTATGTACCAGTATTTACCAGAGGATACCCAAACCGAGAGCACTCCTCAAAGAGTTCCCCTGAGTACAATGAACAAACACCCTAACTCTGAAAAAAGGGAAGTGACAAAAGTGGTCCTGGGAGGAGAACATAGATATTATGGAAGCATTTGACTACATTGCTTCACTCAAACCATCAGAAACATCTGCCACAATTGAAATGTACATCACATCGAGGCAAAGAAATCCTAATACTAACCGAGTGCGTGGGCTGTACTGGGGAACATTGGCCCAAGGGCATGACAGTACAGTCCGAGTGCAGCGAGGTCCGCACATGAATGACTGAGGGCCAATATTCTACAGTAAGGCTCAAGCAAGCTTGGTTAGTAAGTAGTTTATTATTTAACATGGCAATTGGGTTATGCTTCTATGTTTTCTGTTAAAGCGCACTTCCAGTCACTTTGCATTCAAAGGGCTTCCACTGCAGTGTAACATGTTTTGGATGACATGAGCATCTCAGAAAGAACAAGCTAACACAAGTATGTGAAGAATGGAGCATTTTGATTTTAAGTCAATGTGCAAAAGGAACAAAGTATCTCTTCACATGTCTTTAAAGTAGCAAGTGTTTCATCAAGTCAACACCCTCCAAGTTGAGTGTCTCTCACTCCATTCTGTCACTTTCATCAAGGTGGAAGAGCAAGAAAGAATACAAGAGGCTTACTTGAAACAATCTGTTCAAGGCTAGTGTATGAGCAAAAAAGCTTTACACGGATTCTCAAAGCACAGCAACAGCGAGTTCACCCAAATCTAGTTATTGTAGTACAAGTAAGTGTGACAATTCGCTGGTGACTCGAACTCATGGACATGTTATTTTGAGTTTGGGTACAGTTTGACGCTTCAAATGCCGTAATAATGATAATAATAATAATAATAATAATAATAATAATAATAATAATAATAATATCAATAAAGTCAAAAGCCATGAATCGTTTGGTAGAAGTTGTTTTCTATTACAAATAGAACATCAGAAACATAGCCTCTTCAATTTATAAGTCAAAAATATGTTTTCTCGAGTTCGCACATTGTTTTTGCACAGACCCGCATCAGATTTGCATTTCTTATAATTATTTGTTTATGTTACACTGGCCTTGTGAAGAAAGCGATCATAGGCAGTACCATCGTTTTGCTTGGTTTTACAGTGGATTTGCAGTGCAATAAGACCTATTTGGTTTTTCTCATCCCAACTCGGCCTACTATTCGACATTCGATCGTGTCGTTGAACATCACCTTCACGATGCTGATCAAATTAGAGGTTTCAAATCCTTCAGACACTAAAAACATGAACGGACCACACGCCCATAATATGTGTCCTGTTAGAAGCTAGCCTTCTAGCGACATTCCTGCCGAAATATTTGACTGTAATGTGCCGTTCGCCATTCTCTCACAAAAAAATCGCCATTAACGGTTGATTCCAAAACAACAACAAACGTGCTCAAGCATCACGGTCGACAGAGAGTCTTTAAATCATCTTTTTAAAATTTTTTAACTTGGTGAGGCCATCTCCCTTGTTTTTTTCGTTTCCTGATGTTGGGTCGGTCAGTCGGTTGGTCGGGTTGGAAACAAAAAATAAATAAAAAAGTCACAAGAAGTCTCAGAATTAGAGGCCTGGTACCCCAGCATCATTGCTGTGGAGCCCGGGAACAAGACATGAACAACAAGGATGACCTTTTAAAAAAGTTAATATTTACATATTTGCATTAACAAAATGCACAATATACTGTAAAAAATGTTCCTGTTTTTCTCTATACTGTTACTATGCTAATTTAAAACAGTCATTTAAAGTGCAAAATGATTAAACTACGTTGTTACTTTTGTTGTTGTTGTTGTTGTTGTTGTTTTTTGTTTGAAAATGCCAAAAATTCGGAGGGGAAAAAAGAGGATGGCCTAATTAGTTGATCAAAACCACAGTTTGGTTTACGAGTCTTGACCAGTATGGCCAATAAATAAATAAATAAATAAACGTTCCACATTATAACACTAAAACATACTGACCAGTCCAGTTTCATCCAATCTTTTTCGATCCGCGCTGTCTATTACGTATACCTAGATATTTGAAGAGACCAAAAATCCTGAGAATAATTTACGCTTTATATTAAGACTTATAAATTGTAACACAAAGCGAACACTTTTAATCCCTTGCCTTTGACACCTGCATTCTAGATTAACCTTTAAATGCATTTTCTTTACTTCTGTATATCTAAAATTAGCTTATCTTCAAAAAGACTTCTGACACCTACCAAAACTTCAACTTGTTCAAAATAGTTCTTCCAGTAAGGCCTGATTGCTCTCTGTCCTTTTCAACAAAGGAAACAATATTGTAAGTGTTTATAGTGTAATATATAGTGATAAGAGATCACATTAATAACTTGTTATTATAAAAGGTTAGAGAAGGGAAAACATATAGTGGTCGCGCTAGTATATAGTGTGATAATGAGCGTCAAGAAGTGAAAGCTTAATTACCTCCTATGTCCCATACATGCAATTTGAACCCCTCTGATGCGACGGTTTTGATATTAAATCCCTGCGGGAAAAACCATATGATTTAACATCAATGAAGTAGACTGTTTCAGACAGCAGAAATCTGGCCAAATACCTGCGTTGGTGTGATGTTTTCTGGGTCCTCCGATGCCAATCGCTTCAAGATAGTCGTTTTGCCGGCATTGTCCAAACCAAGGAAGAGAATCTTTAATTCCTTGCTATTGCTTGCCTTTAACTTCCGAAGCAGCGATAAAAGACCCTGAAAAATCAATTTGAGCCATTGAAGTTCAACGGGGATGATAATTCAGGCCACAAAGCACTTACCATTTCGGGAAATCACAACCTTAGCAAGCTTGAAAATATATTGTGTAGCAACGGGCAGTTAGGTGTGACGTCACAGATTGAATCCTTGGGTAATTCAATCAGCGGATGACCTTGTTGTCACCTAACTTGTCATGTAAATACAGCGTAAGTGACCTTTTTTTCCGTCATGGCTTTTCTTCCTCTCGGAAGAGCTAGAAATTTGTTGTCGATATTTTCGCTAGGAGGAAATGGCTTGGCTCGAATACGCGTTGCTACTGCTGGAAAAAGATTCGTTAGTCAAGAAAAGCCAATAAGCCGATTTCCTGTTCCAAACATGGACACATTACCTCCAGATATACAGGAGAGAATGAAAGAAGTGGAAGAGAAGGTGCAACTAATAAGCTTTTGGCTAGATTTTGTAATAACCGTTCACTTATTAGCATTTAAATAGGGTGTACTGTTATTTATGTCTCGTTCTTAAGGAGAAGAAGGCAATATGCAAATAAGTGAACGGGTATTCTGGGAATCTCTCTGCATGCGTGTACCGCGCCGGAGCACGGGTGACGTAAAACAAAAGAAACAAAAGACAGAATGAGAAAACAAAACAACTACAAATAAAAGCTAATCCCAAGTGAACAAAATGCAGTGCTTTCCGATATATGCAGAAAGACCCGTATTTTGAAATCGGCGCAAGCATTTTAAGTGCCGTTATTGGCAAGCCATTTTATGTCTACTGGGTATATAAAATGTTGGCTAGATTTCCTTACAGGTCCCTACTTCATTATGCATACACATTCCCAGCAAAACTCTATTCACGCTCTTTCGTTTTGTAAGAGGGTTAGTAGGAATATGCATGTATAATTAATGTCGGGAGCTGTGCTGAGCTGTGTGTTGTCACCACATCTCCCCATCCCCAATAAAATGGACTTTATTAGGAGATGATTTTGTCTTTTCCAAAAAAAAATATGCTTAGACATAGAGATGACAAATAGTAAGAGGCTGAGGCGTTTTTCTCACTACATTGTATTTAACCAGTTTTGCTGCGATGGGGTAGGTATTTCCATCAGGAACCCAAATTAGGAGTTGTGGTAAAAAAAAAAAAAAATTGGAAGGAGGGGTGGGTGGATGGAGCAGTAGGGAAGGAAGTAGCCTGAGTATCAGGATGTCCAGTGAAGGGAAGGGGGGACAGGATTAAATGGGGGAGCAAGGCCTTACACAAGGCCATTCATTGGATTTACAGTATGTCCAGATTCTGGATATCGTTGTGATTGGTAATGTGAAGAGTTCCTGTTTTGAATTGTAGGAAGAAATCTTTGTCCTTTTTGTCGATTTTTTACTATCTGTGCCTCTCAATGGATTGCAACAACTCTAGAAGGGGCCCAACGGATTTTTCCTGGCATTAAACTGAAAAAAAGAAGGAAAAAAAAAGTGTGCCTTCGTGACTGGCAGTGAATCTTTTGCTTTGGTGGGAAATGTGCTCATGAGATGGCTACTCTCTTCATGGATGGCCGAATGCTTCTTGTCATCTTGACTGTGGTGCATTTAAAGAAACCCTTTTGATTGATGTTTGGGACCAGGTCTGAAGCCATAGTTTCAAGATCAAACTTTTGGCGATCGCTTTGGAGGGCAGAGGAAACAATGACACCGTAGAAATGCAAGTTCCGTGGTTTCTGCGTAATATGTCATTTTAAATTTTGCAAATTAAACCTCTTATTCACCATGAAATACTTTGTTTGTGCAGTTTACGGAGGTGTGCTCTTTGACCTGGTCAAATGGCAATTGTCCAAAAGCTGCAAGACTAGAAATACAAGTAATTCTGATTGGCTCACATTTCAAATGTGAGTGAGTGTCATGCTGTCAGTTAGCCTTGAATCAAAGGCTTTGTGTAAGGCTATCCCTCTGTCTCCTTTCCCCAGAAAGCCTGGTACTCAGGCTAAGCAGGAGGGGCAGGGACAGGGTAGTGCAAAATTAGAAATCTCCAATCTTCAGATCCTTAAAAGAGTTAGCATCTATAAGATCATCATCGTCACCATCTTATGGCTGACAAATACATGCTCTGCACCTCCTAGGCAGGCTTTCTACCAAATGTCTTCAAAGTATTAGCACATCGCCCAGATGAGTTCCGAGCTTTTGTCATGTACCATGATGCTCTGATGTTGCGAGAGGGCAACCTTACCAAAGCTGAGAAAGAGATGATTGTCGTTGCAACAAGTGCTACCAATAACTGTATGTACTGTGTTGTAGCTCATGGAGCATTACTGAGGATCTACTCAAAAAACCCATTACTTGGAGATCAGGTATTGTTAGTGTGCCAACAATAATGATAGCAGTGGATCCAAACCCTGTCTCTTTCACTGATTCTTTAATAAATGCAATTTAACACATTTTAGAGCAGTTTTCAATTGAGTATCAAAAGTAATCTTGCAATAATTATTGCATTGGTTCTGTACTGCTACACTTACAGGGTGGTACGGGTCATGGAAGGCCTGGAAAGTCATGGAATTTAATTGTCAGTGATGGAAAGTCATGGAAAATTATAGTTGCGTATGGTAGGTAAATTATTGTCGAGGCAAGGACAAAATAAAATACGTGTAAATTATGTCAGAATATACCCAAAACAAGGACGATTTTGACAATTTTCGAAAGTGGCAGCTAAAGTTAAGGTCATGGAAAACTGGAAAAAGTCATGGAATTTGAAAAACTCTTAAGAGTACAAACCCTGACATCGTGATGGGCTCAAAAATGTTGCGCCTCATTCTCAGCCAACCAGAGGCAAAGGCAGTAACCAATACTGGTAATTACAACTTACTCGTAAAATTCATTTTCTTGCACTTAATGCCAGCTCCATGTATTTGCTTTGCCTTATGATTGGCTTATTTCATTGTCTGCATCTGTCCTAGTTGTGCAAAGCAATCACGTTTGGTTTTGGTGGGCAATCACTGTTGTAACTTGCGGTAAAATGTTACCATGAAAATACTTGGCACATTCTGGGTTTTAATGGGGAATAACTTCCAATAGCCTCAAAGGAACAACATTTTTTCAGTTCAAACTCGCAACATTAAATTGATTACTGTAATCTTTCAATCACGACATCATTTCAAATTGCGAATGCTGATTGGATTACATGACAATAGAACCGAATATGGAAGTAGAAGCATTTGACGGTGACGGCTGCCAGAAATGTGCTTGAATGTGTTTACAAGCCAGATAAAGCACTTTCCATTCCTGCAGGAGAAGAGATTGTACATTTATACACTCGAGGTTTACAAACAAGTGAAATATTGCAAGATTTAAAAATGACTGACTGGGCTGTGAGGAAAATTCCATGCCATATCAAGAGCCCAATGGTATGGTTTTCTCTAGCGGTAGTCAAGTCTCCAGTGTTATGCATGATGATATCAGGTGTTTGAAATAAGTAGAAACTACGAAAACCAAGCAATTATACAGCTGAAATGTGCTCAGGCCTCTACTGGAAGTTATCTGTACCTGTATCTGATCCGATGAAGATTCGAGATTTCAAATGAGGCCATGGTTGAAATACTGCAATAATCAATTCAATGTTGCAAGTTTGAAATTAATAATGCAGCTCGTTTGAGATCACTGAAAGTTATTCTTGATTAAGACGTGGAATGTGCCAAGTATTTTGACTGTAACATTGGACTGTGACATACCACGATTCACACGTGATTTGTAACTTGAGTGTTGTCTGTAATAAATGTAGTTTTTGTCTTTAGCCATCCTTGCCACTGGTCATTACAGCCACTCAATTGAAAACTGCTCTATACTGTTGGTAACATAATTTATAAATGCAAACTGATCAGTGTCTTTTTAGCTAAGGTCCTGCCTCTCCCATCCCTGAACTCAGTTTCTTTTTCACCACATCCCCACTCTCCATGTGAGTTTCATCGGTTACCAACCTCATAACAAATTGTCTTTTGTCAGTGGCCGATCCTTTTCTTTGGTTCTTTGTTGAGAATTTTTATGAGACAATAATCACTGAGGGACTACATCCCCTTATATTTGCCTTTGTCTTTGAAGTTCCCTTTAAATAGATGAAACTGGACAGGGGTAGGTTTCAAAGTTTTCCAAGGTTACAAGCTGAAACAAAGTTGATTAAGCCAGCATACCTCCAACGCAGAAGGTTAGCAGCTGAGTTGAACTTGTTCTTTTCAGGTGGCTACTAATTGGCACTGTGCAGATCTCTCAGAAAGAGAAAGGGCCATTCTTGAGTTTGCAATGTGTGTGTGCAGATCAGAAACAGTAAAAGATGAACATTTAACTGCTTTAGAAAAGCATGGCCTGGATAGTGAGGATGCTTGGGATATTGGAGCTATTGCAGGACTTTTCGCATTGTCAAACAGAATGGCTCATTTGACCAACATGCGTCCAAATGATGAGTTCTATTTGATGGGCAGGGTGAAAAAAGAAAAAAAGGAATGATCTTTTCTCTTGACAAAAATGACAATGACAAATTTGAAGTGCATGCTGTGGGGCTGTCGGCAGTAAAATATGACTTTTATACCACCCCCTTCCAACCAAAGTTTTTCTTTTTTCTTAACAAATAGCTCCTTAGACTCTCCCACAAAATACTGTAGTTCCTTAACCTATGCCCTGAAAATGTTGGGGAATTATTGTTAACCAGGAATATGCCTATGTACCATAAAAACTCATGCCCTATCAGGGAGGGGTTCTCAGAGAGGAGGCTTCTAACAAAATTTAACTTTGAAAAAAACAAAAGGGCTTAGGATGGGCTTAGTGGATACAGCAATCAACATGTGAAGACAATAAGAAACCTTCAGAATGGCAGGCATTTTAGGGATTAAAATTAAAGCTATTAAAATACTGGAAGTCTTTTCAGGATTGTTGAAGGGGAGGGGAGGGGGGGTTAACGGATTTAAGAATGTTGAAAAATAAAGATACCTGGAGGCATTCAAGTGGGATGCCAACAGCCACCATCTTTACAATGTTTATACATAAAAATAAACTTAAGCTTAGATGCTTACGTAAATTCTCAGCACAGTACTGCAATCTGTGTTTCCATAAAAGATGATACCGTATCTGAAATGCAATGTTCAATTAAAGCTTGCATGTGAAGCACAAAGATAGAGATAAAGATAGATAAAGATATACCTTTATTTAAACACGATAATGTTTAAAGCTGTAAGCTTATGGGGTCGTGTATTTACAAATAAGATAAGATTCCCTTAAATTTCATACTATTATACGCCTAAACTAAAAATCCGTATGGTGTAAGAGAGCTAAAACTAAATGGCAATTACGATTGTATATGTAAGATACATGTCAATTAAAAGTATACATAATCATGGTCACTAAAATCTGTAGTAGAAATTGACGTAGCATAAAAATTAAAATTTAAGAAACTTTAAGAACATTTAACTTTAAGAAAATTTAAGAACAAGGAGTTGTTCTTAACAAATATCTTTCGCTGTATTTATAAATATAAGCCGCTGTATACTGAAAAGAATATGATCATCACTTTTTCGAAGCCCCATTGAATCAAGTGATAGTGATTATGTGTGAACTGAACTGTCTTAGTACACACATCCCTGGCTTGTATTGAAGTAGTAACTAAATTGGGGGACACTCTGTGACAGTATTACGTGAAAGAGTAATTAAATTAGGGACACTCTATTACTGTATTACAAGAACTAGTAACTAAAATAGGGGACAGTTCATGCCTGTATCACATAAAGTAAAAATTAAAGTAAAGGAACATTTCGTGCATGTATTACATGAATAATAACTAAATTAATGGGGGTGGGGGGTTATGACTATATCGCATGAAGTAATCCGGAAGTCCCGGGTTCCAGACAAGATTTGGAAGGAATACATATTTCAGAGTGTAGTCACTGTGTCCATATATCACGCAAACTTTTTTGGTATGTTGAGTACGACTGGGAATAGGCCATTTGCGAATTCACTTCGGCCTCATTTTCAAGGCGAGTCTAAGTGTTTAAGTCTTTCTTATGAAAATACGTTTTTATTCATATGCAAACATCACAAAACTTTCGCACTTAGACTCGCTTTGAAAAAGAGACTGGTGCAGCAAAACACAGGTGCAGCCGTATTTCTGCGAATTCCCTAGTAACTTTAAAATTCCTTGTTAAACGTTTAAATTTTAAACTTAGTTCTTAGTATAATTTCTTTTAGTAGTTACGATTGAAATTTATGTAATTCTTGTAGGTTTCATAATTTTTAATTATTTTGTAAAGCCAGTCCCAATAAGGTTTATTGTAATTTCCTGAATCTTGTAAACACATTGTAATTCATTTTTAATGCCAGAATGTGTCGATTAAACATCTTTATTATTATTATTATTATCATTATTATTATTATTGCTTTAATAAACCAAACGATGTTTTTGAAGTTCATGTTATTTAATCAATCAAGACATGTTTCGGATGAAACATCATCCATCGTCAGTTGTACAGAATAAAATGAAGTTGTGCAATAAATAGTGTCATATAGTGAGACATTAATATGAATAATTAAGGATGAAGGCGAGAACACACAACAAACTATTTAAGCTAAGAAAAGAGACTAATTAATATGAAAGGAATAAATTAAGATGTTTGACTTGGGAATTTAGTGACGGCTGCTCCCAAAGGATGTGCATGGCTTCGTTGATTTTCAATTGGAAACTTGTTGGAGCAGAGTCGAGGATTTTAAAACATGAAATAATTTGTTCAGAAGACTGTTAATGTCTCACTATATGACACTATTTATTGCACAACTTCATTTTATTCTGTACAACTGACGATGGATGATGTTTCATCCGAAACATGTCTTGATTGATTAAATAACATGAACTTCAAAAACATCGTTTGGTTTATTAAAGCCATATCTTACTTCGTGCTGCTACGAAGCATTGGTATTATTACCGCTCCATGTTAGTTACTGGACGGCCACTAACAGAATAACGAGTAGTCATATTTCCTAGCTTCCCTAACACATTCCTTCACTCCAAATTAACTGCCCACCCAACCCTAGCTTCGCGAGGTTTTGCGAGTCACGTATTTCTAGTTATTATTAATTTGCACCAAATTCGGTATTATGTAAAGGTGTTCGTTTGAAGTAAAGAAAACGATGACCTTTAGGCCGGGCAAATGCCGTATGAAATCATAAAAAAAAACCCCGAGTTCTCCAAACGTATGATCTTCCGATTACTAGTTCGGAAACTCTTACCACTTAGCTACAGGAAACTCGTGAGAGCTGGGACGTTGAACTTGGATCTTTAAGCATGACTTTGGTTTTGGTTTTGCAACATTCAATTGAAATCCGCTTTAATATTCCTACATTTTGTACCAGGTCAAACCAGGCCGTCAAAATATCCTCAATGTTTACATCAGGTCGCATAAACACCTGTTGTTGGCAGGTTTTCAGTACATTACACTTGCTCACTCCAAAGGTAGTTAATGTTTAATTCAGCGTCATTTTATATTTAATGTTTTGTGTTACTCCGAAGCTACAAGAAATTTCTGATGGAAAAGTCCAGTAACGTAAGGTCGAAAGGATTCTCCACGTTGCCGTCAAAACCACCACTATGGATTGAGACCTTACTATCAAAACTGCAAGCCGCAAATAAAACGCAAACCAGCGTTGAAGAAAGATGGAATTTAGTGCAAATGGTGGTGAATATTTTGCTTTCCGCGGTAGCAAAATTCGATGCACGGTTTGCATTTCAACCGGTGGATTCTTCGAGTTTCTTCTCCGAGAGGGAGAAAAATCATTTTGAACTGATTGTTTTCTTCAGTTCGCTGAGCCTTCCACTCACCGAAATTCGTGTTCTGGGAGACAGCTCATTCGAAGGAGTCGCATACGTCGAGATGATAAAGGACACGAATGCACACAAAAATTGGAAAAGTCTTTGCCGGAAATCTGCGTCCGAAAAAGAGTATTTGTCGTCTAGAATGTTACGTTGTGAACTTTTTGAATTGATCTCAAAACTCTTGGCAGATATGATGTTTCTGCAAAATCACCATAAGAAAACAACGCACGGTATCGAAATAAAAAGCATTTCGTCTGAACATACAGTCAGTTTGGAGCTAACAATCCAAGGGGTTACTTTGATTGTCGATTTAATAGCGGCGATTGATTGCGAAGGCTTATGGCCCTTTCAAGATGTTTCAATGAAAGGCGGACAATTTAGTAAAAACGCTTCAAACACGCAATGGAAACGCAATGGAATTCCACCAGTCAACTGTGGAATTCAGTTACTTTCCAAAGCCACCTTAATGGAATACCACTGGAAAGTTTGTTTCTGCAAAGCAGAGAGATACGAACTCAATTTTAACCGATTTCCTCACAGACTAAAATGCTTTCAGCTTTTAAAAGCATTTGTTTACATGGAGCTTGGATGTGATTTCCTCAAACCTTATCTCTTACAAACTGTTTTGTTGCACGAAAGCGCAAAATTCTCCGACGAAAAGCAATGGGGCGCTAATAATCTATCCGACCGGTTTTATGGGGCTATTAAACTGCTGGAGTGTTTTGTCCACGAGAGAAATTTGCCACACTTCTTTATTCCCTCCATCAATTTGTTCACCAGAGTAAGCAGCCATGACCGGCGTTTACTTTGTCAGAGAATTAAATTGGTCAAGGAGAGCTACGCAGGTTTCACGGAAAACAAGACGCCTGGAGGCGTTGACGCGGATGCATAACCTTGACTAACTGTGAAGGCAGGCATTCGCTGGGGAGGGTCTGGTTGTAAATAGGCAAATGAATCAGTGAGTGGGGACGGCTATTCATAGATTCATTTATTCCAGTAGAGTTATGACTTAGAGTTAGAGTTAACGACTGCCAAAATCCTAAATTCATGATTTTGGAAGGGTTAGCTTAAAGTTAGTGATTAGGTCTAAACCATGATTTAAGAGTCAAGTCGGTTCATTTAATTTTGGCTTTCCAGAATGTTGAATTTAGGATTTTGGCAGTCGTTAACTCTACTGAAATAACTCTATTGCTAGTCGACCTCCAGTGTAGTGAGGATAAACCCCCTAACAGATAGCAGGAAAAAAATACAATGTTACTGTACGGTACTTGAAGATTTTTGGGATTCCAAAATCAACAACGAAAATATTTACCAAGGTTGCCCTAAGCGGTGTTTTCAAATCAAATGAAAATGCTTCGAGTTCAAGTCGACAGATTGGAACAGACGGCAAAACATAATTTCCTCAGTTAACAGCTGAGTTAAGTGTAAAACTCATTAAGATTATCTTCTGAAAAACCATACCAGTTTTACTTTTTCCATGTAAACTGAAAAAAATGCGTTCACTCGTAATACGGCGAATGAATAACCATTTCATTGAAGAGTTATAGTTGTCCAAAGCATATAATATGAACAAACGTCAATATTTAATACGCAAACGGTCGACCCAATTATATGTTGAATATCCAACAATTTATATCTTGGGTGCTACTGAACGTACAAACTTTGTTCGAAATCGCACTTAAAGATAAAATTGAGCTAGTTAAAATGTTACATTTTTTTCTGACGCGCTAGGCAAATGTGAACTGAAACATGAGAAATATTCTGCTCAACTGAAACTTTGCAGTCTAAATACTTCAAATATACTTTGAGTATATTGTCTAAAACAAATTTTACTGCGGTTTTTTGGGCATGAGGATTCTTATGTTGATGTTAATACCCTATATACATGAAAAAATTTCTTGATTCTGATTGGCTAAGAGAAATACAATTTTTAGGAAACACGATGCAGAAAAAAGGAAATTCAGTGCAAAAAAGAGAACGTTTTGCGGCTTAAAAAACTTTAAAAACATTGAAAAACCTGTTGTTTTGACTGAACGCGTGATGATATATTTCAGCGCAGGGTCTGAATAAATTATATTTTGCACGTGATTTACCAGCGTTGCTTCTGCATAATTACAATAAGCTGTCTCGCAATTTGTTCACGAATATTATTAGTAAGAAATCACATGATTTTTCTCGAGCAATTTGGAATAAATAATCACTCGTAATTTTTTCCAAAGACCACAAATTGCACTCGCCCTACGGGTTCGTGCAATTTTGTTAGTCTTTGAAAAAATTTACTCGTGCTTATTTATTCCAAATTGCACTCGAAATCATGTGATTACCTGTACTAATACAAAAATTACCTCTTTATAGTCAGTAGAAATATTGTACAGCGTATTCTCTTCAATTTTTTCCATATCAATTAATTCAACTTTGTTTCTCTCTTTATTTTTGGGTTATTTATTTCTACTTTTAATCAATTAATTGAATATATTACTATTTAAGACTTCTTTGTACATATTTAGATAATAACACTACCCGCCTAGATTAGCGCTCGCTATTTGCGGGATAGTGTAGCCTTTACCACTGTAACAGTAAAATAAGAAGCTAGTAATAACAATAACAACAATAACATGGAATCTATTTTGTTTTTATACAATAAAGAAGAGTATGTATACCTTTTTTGTATTTAACTTGGAAAACTTATTTGACTGTCTTCTGGAAGATAATACGACACAGTTTTCAAAAATTTTACTTGTAATACAAGTGAAGAGTTATTTGTCCACAGAATGTAAACAAACGTCAAAATTTCGCAAATTGTCGGGCGGGCCCGAATGTACATTATCCGATAATTTATATTTCGGGTTCTACTGAACTTACAAACTTCGTTCGATTAAAACCATTTCAGACCGCTGCATGCAAGAAATTGACAACTGCATTCCTCCCGAGAACTACAGTAACCACAAAAAAAATTTACATCACAGCACGCTCAACTTGCTTAAAAAGATTCAATTAAAAAATGTAATGGAACAAGTAGGACACCGGTTGGTTCATGAATTCATTCAAATAAGTTCGGTTATTCACATTCACAGTATTAATATATTCAATGACTTTGATAAAGCAAAGCAAATACGAAACAATATCTTCTCCTACAGATTTCCGCATTTCAGAGTGTTTCAATTAAGTTATCTTCTAGTCGACTCAGCACTTCAGTATTTTTCACTCAG
Source organism: Astreopora myriophthalma (assembly GCA_014634185.1). Lineage (NCBI taxonomy): Eukaryota > Metazoa > Cnidaria > Anthozoa > Scleractinia > Acroporidae > Astreopora > Astreopora myriophthalma. Next base: position 44,902 of record BLFK01000335.1, on the reverse strand, counting down.
ATATTGAGATGATTTGAAGTATCGCACATCATTTCAAACTTGCGACACATTCAATTGCATACAATCACACTGATCCGCACTCGAAACGTGTTTACACAAAAACTTTGCCCCAGTCCATTGCGGCATCGTTGAACGACAGGAAAACAAGACCAAAATGTTTATCGGCAAACTGTAGCGAGTTCGCGAGATGCAAAATTAGTAGCTCAATATATTGCCGCAATGTCTTCTTGACGAAAAGAGAGAGTGTGACTTCGAGCCTAATATTACAGTGGATACCATTGGCCACAAAATAAAACTAGCCAATCAGAACAAGCGTTGCAATTTGCGACTACGATGAAGAAAACGGAGACTCCACGCAAACTTTACCGCGGCTGCCCCTGGCATCCGCGTAATAAGGGCTTGCAGCTGGAAACGGACGACCGTAAAATGGGGAAAGGACATTCGGACTACCCGTTCTGAATAGGAAGAAAGAGGTACTACTGAAGGTATTCCGAACGGATTTTCCGAGAAATTGCGGTACCATTTTATTTTTTTATATCTCTCAGATGGTACGCGCGCTGTGATTGGCCAATTTAGCAGGCCGTATTCTACAGAATGGCCTGCTAAATTTAAGAGTGGGCTTTCCTGTTTCCTGTTTCTTTATTAAAGTTTTTCCTTCATAGAAGCGGAAGGACTGCCCGAACCGTTCCACAACCACGCGAGCACACATTTAATTCATTTACATTGCCTTCATTCAATTTTTTTTTCCTTTCTTTTTCTTGCCGGGGCCTCCAGACTTCTTTCTCTTACTTGGGATTTTGATCTCTTGGTTCTCATACATACATAAATACATACATAGTTTATTTGATAACCCAGCTTACAGAATACGCAAGACTGAAGTCCTGATGTGGACCTACCTATCTATACTATTTAAAACTAAAGTATATACATGTGAATAAATAGAAAATCAACAGAAATAAATAATAAATAATAATAATACAAATATAAATATATAGGACTGAACTACAATTTAAGAATATAGTTAAGAACTAGATAATATAATTATTAAAATTTTAAAAATTTAGATATAGTTAGATTAAGATAAGATCAATAAAAAAATTCCTCCTTCCTATTTCTTATCATGGAAGATTCTTTATTATAACTTATAGAATTAATTAAGTCCTTACTAGATCTAAGTCTTTTTTTAAAACATTCTAGGCTAGAAGACTTTTTATCGAATCAGGAAGTGAATTCCATGCAATAGCAGCTCTATGCCTAAAAGTTAGCCTGCCAATTTCTGATTTAGGACTTGGAAATTCGATATTCATGGATTTCCTCAGGCAGTAAGATGATTGTTTTAACATTACTAGATCATTTAAAACATTGGTATTGCATCTATAGTAGGATTTTTCATCCAGTATTCTTCATCCAGTGGTCTCTTGTTCTTTCTCTCTTGCATCTCTCTAAGTTCCTGAGTGGAAAATGATTAATTAAGCAGTGCATTCAGTGAATCACTTTACGACGAATTGCAGTACGACGGACGTGATCACCGTTTCAGAAACCCTTGCTATTTCGAAAAGTCATTTATTTATTTATTTATTTTCCAATCTATGCGATGATTCTTAGCAAGTGGTCAGCGGCCTTACTAACAATAATAAATAATAACAATAACAATAAAAATGACAGTAATCAGAACATGTCCAGCTTGGCTGGAAGAAATGAAGGAATTTATGGATTGTGCCTCAACAACATTCAGGGGCAGGCTATTCTAGTCCCTGATTGACGCCGGGACTTGGCTTACCTCTGAAAAAAGTTAACACGACTTCAATCTCCCACCCTCTCTCCAAGGTCCTGAACACGTTTCGGGCCCGAAAAGCCATTTGTAAAACTGTTATCCACTTATTCTAGCAATGGCCGTGTTTCATGCTTAGAAACCTTCTCGTTCTTGTGATAAAGACGAAATTGTGGCAACCAAAAACAGGCCTGAAACGGTTCTGGTCCTTCTGGGCCAAGTTATACGATGTAGGGTTATGGCAAGCCGTTACTGCCAAAAGCCCTTCAATTTTCGAGAAACTTGGTTGAGATCCATGTTAACACTATCAAGTAATTGATATTGTAGCTTCATTTACATCTGGGAATGGTCGAGTTTTGTGGACAACTGTTCGAGTTTGCGCTACTGATTGGTGACTTTCTTCAATCTAGTGTCGAGTTCTCGCCATCTTCTATCTGGTATCGAGTTTCCGCATTTGACTGTCTAGTGTCGAGATCCCGCTAGCGAGTTTCTTAATTCGTTTCCAGGCCCTTCTCTTATCGGTCAGTATAAAAAAATAGACTGTGGACGTGGCGAGGCGTGGAGGTGCGGAACAAGAGCCAAATTTAATTGGCAGATTTATAATATGGGTCAGTGGCCTAAATATTTCAAACGCACCAGATGATAATAATAAGGGCTGAACCTTATCAATGCAAAAAATTTTCTTAGTATCATTAGCATCCAACAGTTAGAATAACTCGATTTCGTTTATTTGTGTGAACTAAAACATCGATTTTTTCCTTTTCACGTAGGTAGAAAATCTTCGATCCACTTTTGGCAGTGTGGATGCAAGTTCAATAGAAACATTGCAGAAATACTTGTTGATTGCACGTGAGGTCGAGGCTGGCTGTTGGAAGTTTTTTTTTTAACACGAAGATTGTCGATGTTCGAAGAAGGCCGCTTTTTATTAATTATTAGGTTAACAATAGTTTACCTAAATGGTAGAAATGCTGCCAAGGAGAAGAGAGCGTGTGTTTATTTAACGACGGTAGTGCGGGGAATTGAAAGGAGATCTAATAGAGGTCAGGAGCATTACTTTACGGCAAACGGGAGAAATTGAACTTTGTCTTGTCTTCAGTACCAGCTGTTTGTGCGCATTTGTGAACATAATTGCAGTTTTGTGATCGTTGAAGTAGTATAGAATACAAACAAAATCAATTGTAGAATGAGAGAATTTTCGTGGTTTTATGACAAGCAGCTACCTGCCGTTTGTCACTGACCGTAAACGCGATGCTAAATCGCTCTAATAAGCAGACTGCGTGTCTCAATTTTTGCATTCGCACATAACCACAATTCCTTGCGCCTCTGATCTTACCGCTACCACAATTCCTTGCGTTTCGCAAAAACGTGTTCAAGGTCCCTGTAATGTGACCTTTTCCCGATGAGAGATGAGCTGCCTCTTTCGTTCGCTTCAGGCTCACTGCGGCAGCAATTATCCCACATTTTCTTAGTGTTAGTGGAGTCTTCAAATGCACTTTCGTAGTATAATGATCGAAAAGTTTTATTTATTGAAACGATTTTGAATTGAAGGAATGTTCCTCGCACTTTACGGACAATTTAAGCAATTGTCTCATTAAACGTCTCAATTAATTAACGTTGAAGAAGTCTTTTTTTGAGGATAATAGCTCGACTGAGCAATGCCCAATTACAACTGACTAGCTATATAATTAACCCTTAGAAGCCCAAATGTTCGTTATTTTTCCAGTTGTAATTCGGCCAGACAAACTTTACCTCACTTTGTTTGTCCTTATATAGAGTATCCGTTGCAAAATTTGCGGTTTCGAGACACTTTGGGCTCAGACTTGGCGTCACGTGATCTAGATCAACAGTTCGTGTTTCGATGAGTTCAAATCGATTCGGTTTCTCGCCGTTTATAAGTGTTGTTTGGAGCCATTTCCCTCTGCAGAAGCCCCCATGCCGGCATCATTAAGCTGGAATGTGGGTAGAGGCAAGCCTCTGAATGAAAACAGAGGTGAGAGGTGGTTTCATGTAGACTGGACCGCCGAAGATGCTTTACTGCAAGGTTGGCGAGTTCACAAGTGAAGTTGTCTCTCTGGCCCTTCTGTGGATGGCTTCCAGGACCTACCAAGGCTATGTGGCCAAGTCTTGACTGCTAAACATTTCAAACGATGCGATATTTTGTTGGTAGGACTGGGTGGCCCGACACTTATAATAATTCTTTGAAATGGAAATGGTAAGAGTTCCCTTTTCGAGTTATCGCGGAATTACCCGAAATTCTTTTCGGGCATGAACAAGGCAACGGTTGTGTTCGCGACACTGGCTTTTATCAAATGGAGGAACAAGGGCCGGCGGATAAAGTGAGAAGGAATTTTCCAGGCAAACACCAAGATCTGGCCTAAGGTGTGTTGTTAACGCAAACTTTTGATTTTTTGAGCAAGTTTTTATCTAAAAAGATTGACACTTTTTTGGTGTTGCTCTTGGAGCAAAATGCTGGATTTTTGGGATTTCTTGCCATACGAACGGTTCACTGCAATGGAAATCGGGAATCATTGTGGGCGTTTTAGGCTGCAATAGGTGTCACATCAACCAGCCGGCACAATTTACACGCTTACATAAGGTTAAACAAGAAACAAAAATCAAAAGTAGTAACGGTATTCTCCACGCATATATGAATGGTTGGGCACCAAAGGGTTAATAAGTAACAAGACTACATGCTCGTTCCTTGTCCAATTTTGGAAATAACTGGATTCAAAAAATTCCTCTGACAGCCAAATTGCCTGTCCTCAG
>BLFK01000335.1:11150-23478 GCA_014634185.1 Astreopora myriophthalma | reverse complement strand
TTAAAACACCATGAATATACTATAGTTATATTAAAAGTTGATCTCACCTTCCTCCAGTCCAAGATTCCACAGTATGACACTTGTCAACCACTATCGCCGAAACAGATGCATGTGGAGCCGACTCTTTGTCGTTAAGGGTGTCGAGAAACTTCTTCTCTGTCTCCTTCTCTGCTGTACAATAGAGAAACAGCGGTGGATTTGAAGCCACTGCATTGGCCGCCGCCAGTTCCATAGCCGTGCAATTCAACGACTCCATTTCGGATTTCGGCTATTTGGTCTTCGATTATATTTCTTGGGGAGAAACGATCACAATGCACGTTTTTGCTGACGAAAATTCTTCTTTCGCCAAAGACAAGATCGTGCATATTAAGCTCTTAGCAAAACCAGTGGATAGAATAGCCATGACATCTTTGCCCGAAAGCAACTCCTTCGCAGCAGTGTCCTGCTCTTTTTTAGCAAAATTCCCTGTTCTTTTTTGACGTTGAGATAAGCAAGAGCTTTCGATATCCCCTCTTCGATTGTCGACATATTTTCACGTTATTGATTCTTGTTCCCTTTCTCAAGGGACGAAGGTCTCAAGTAACATTTAATTGACGTGCTCTTGTTATCAGCCAATCAGAAATTTCCGTCTTCTCAGTGACCCAACCGTTCAAAAAACCCAGGTTTTCCGGCAGGCGAGATCTCGCAGCACCCCTCCCTATTCCACCGCCATCTCCGAGCGGCTTCGCCGCTTCCAACATTCCCGCCAGCTATGCAGGCTAAGAAGAACTTCGAAAATCCCACACATGAATATAAAAATGCTACTTAAAGAAGCTAAGAAAATGTTCGCTAACAGTCCGCTCGGATTCTCCGCGAGGTGCTACATTACACGAGAGTTCATGCACGGAATTAGCATTTGAAAGCAATGTTCGTCCCAGTACAAGTGAGCAACCAGGGCCCAGTTGTTCAAAACCTGGTTAAGCTAGCCCTGGGTTAGAGTGAACTTTGATTCCAGTTTATTTACCAATTCACAAAGATTTTCCCAAAAGATTTTTGCTTGTCGCTTGTGACTTACACTTTTCTTCCCCTTTAGTCTAAAACCACTTTTTGAAAGTGTTTTCAGAGGGCGCAATTAAATCGTCGGTTACTTTTTAATCGAGGGACAGCGTTAATCGTCTTTCGAACAATCGGGCCGTGGACTGTACACCTGGTTGCACAATTCACCTATCACTATTAACTATGAACACTAAAACTACTCAACTTCGCATTAGTTATTGTTGTTTAATTACACTATTAATTTCGAAATTTTACTCGTTTAACAAGGAGCTGTCACAAAGGAAGATCTTTTTTGCTGTGTTCTTAGCCTACTCTTCCCAGGTTGTAACTGTTCTGTGAACGTGTATTTTCTCTTTAAGGGGCAGTGTCACGCTATTTGAGCCGTGCTCTAAATGGCTAAAAAACGCTTGCGCATAAACGGAAACAAAAACAAAATTCTTACCGTTCGTTAACAAGAACCATATTAGTGCACTGAAACCCCATTTTTTCTCATCTGCATCTAAGGATGGCGAGGATGGAAATGGATTGAAACTTGAAAAAATTGGCCAAATTTTTTCAAGTTTGGACGCCATGGTTTCCAAAAATCGCCTAAAGTTTCATATGGAGAGTTTTTTCCTGTTAAATTTCAAAACTTCCGTGACAGTGCCCCTTGTCATGAGTTCAGTCTGATACAGACCTGTGCCCGGAAAAGGGTTTCCTATATCTAAGCGCGGCTGATCTTTGGATAAATAATGTTTAAATTGCCTTTGGTGGGTGACAATGTTTTTATCTTTCTTTTTTTTTTTCTTACTTAGATTCTGTTATGCTTCCATTTTTTTTTTCTTACTTAGATTCTGTTATGCTTCCATTAGGATAGATGCTCTAATCATTAAGTTCTTGAAAACTGACATGTCCTTGTCTTTTCGCGTTTTCGATTCGTTTTCTCTAGTCTTAAGCTGGATTCGTGACAGATAATAGTTCCCATAACCTACCGACAAAGGCCTTAAGCATGGATTTCAATTAGATCTTTAACACCACTTAGCAATAGAAAACTGGCCGTACAATTAGTTAAATGGTTTTATATTTCTATTGTGGAATTTTAAATCCAGACTTTCACACGTGCGACACGGTGTTACTCCCGGTAATTCATGGACAAACGCGGCACCTCAAGTCCAGCCGTGGTCTGAAAATGTTATTTTCTTGAAAGTGTTTAAAAGGATACATTGTAGACTCTGGTAGTATAGCTTTTACATTTCTGATTTTGTGTAGTAGTGATCAAGCCTCTTGAAAGCTACGTAAAGTCTAAGCAAGAGAGTCGTTTCAAACGGGTGCGGGTCTCGAACATGCTAATGTAGGTACTGCGCGGGCGTTTTCCGCTTGTTAGGCGTTACAAGGTGCATGATTGCTGCGGACTTGACGGATATAAAAAGGGTGTAATAACACTGGAAAGTCTAGCCCGTTCCAGACGTTCAGTTGGTAAACGGGGAGCGATAGCACAGGCAGCGCGAGGTGGAAATAAAGCCACGAAAAATGGAGGGGGATTGGGACGGGCGAGGGAGGGAACGCCTCTAAAACGTTTTTTAAAGAGGTCCTTCCGATAGACAAGAATCTGCTATACCTTCTGATTGCTCAATTTGGACAGATGCAGTCAACACAAAGATCGACAACAAACCCACAGTTACAATCGTTCGGCTTTCGTAATTTGCAAAGTAGAGCGTCTCGAATCATGTGAAAACGAAGACTGCGCCATAATTCTAAGCGCTTGTGGAAAATTACAAAGTTAAGCATATTTTTCCTCGCAAACGATGATTTAAATCATGCATAACTTTCTAATATTATTTCGACGGAGCTTGAAATGGCCAGGAACCCCTCTTTAGCAAAATCGAAGCGGTACATTGTTATCTATTTATAAGAGAAAGAACTTGAGCTCTAAGGTAAATCAGGTCAGAGGAGCCCACTCCTGCCTCCTTCGGGGCTCTTTTGTTATCACAACAAGACTTTGAAAGATCCGACGCATAGCTAATTTGCGAGCGCGAAGTTTTGACAAAATCAGAACTGCCCCGGGCTGGGCATGGGAAAGGTCATCGTGAACAATGACTCAATGAGTGATCTACCAGATGACAACGGTAAAGTTATCTCGTCTTACTCATTTAGATGATCTTTCTGACACAACCGCCGATAAGTGAAATTCCTCAAACGGAAAATGTACCAAATCGACTTAAATAAAAGTCAGTTTCAATTGTAACAATGTGCCCCATTGTTATTTCGCGATACCAAAGAGAAAAATGGGGCCCTAAAAGCTCCATTTTAAAGGACTGCGCTTGTTACCGGTTATTGGTCTGATATAGAGGCGTGAATTCTCGTGTCTTGGTAGCGTGATGGGAAGTAACTTTTAAGCCACTGTTGTTTCCGTTGTGATTTGGTTCTACTGCTACTTGCGCTTACTTTAAAATGGTATTGCGTCCCTTCTTTAGAAGGAAAGAAACAAACAAAGAAACAAGCAAACAAAAAAAAAAACAAGAAAACGTACACACCCTACCCAAACGATAACTTTAATACTACTATAAATTGATACATTAATTTGAGTGGGGCCACACCATTCGAAGCCTTTTATGTTATGATTGCCGGTATGTTCTAATAGTTTGATCAATAAAACTCATAAGTGACACGGAGAAAGGTTTTAGAACGGCACCGCCTTTTGCAATATTTAAACGTTTTCTAGGTCCTGGGTGGATGTAAGGTGCAATTCATGTGATTCGCATAGTTGGCGGACAGGGCGAAAAGCGACCAACAGCAGTAACAACATAGCCTTCGAACACAGCCGCCCTTCGTCGCTCACCGCCACTCCGAATGACGGGAAGCGAGAAGGACTCCCGTGTATTCCCAGGCTCATAGGAACAAGGCTGATCAAATTTTCGTTCCTTTGGTTTGTCTTTGTATCGAGCTCGTCCCTTAGAACGAATCTCCCACAGACATAAAACACACAAGAATAATAAGTGAATGGGGAAAATCAAATTAAAAAACAAAAACTAAAAGGATAAAAAACAACAACAACAAAACAACAAATAGTAGGGAGCCCATCCGCGACACTGGGATTTCCTGTAGATCGTTGGTAACTGGTTCATCTTTCAGCGTGTGATTTATGCCGTATGGTTATGTTTTGTTTAAATTGTAGGTACCTGAATAACAACCAATTAAAGGAACTGCCCAGAGGTGTCTTTGATAAGAATACTCGGCTAGGGAGGCTGTAAGTGCAAATTTTGTCCTGAATAACTGCTGACGTGATTAGTTTTGCCCGTTTAACTAAGAAGCTAAATCGTTTTGCATTTAGCTTCGCGTGGGATACATTCACAGTTTCACAAAGAAAGCTTCAGTCAGAGAAGCCTTGGTTTATTCTAATTCTTCTTCTATAAAGGTTCAAAATAAATTTCGTAGGAGTTGAACTCCTATGAAATTTACAAATTAGAAAAAAATATGCATATTGGTGCATAACTTCCGCTTGGCAAATAAACGAGAGACAGCATACTGAATGATGCCTACGGTTTGAAACATTCATAACACGAATAAACAAAAACAACAAAAAAACAGAAACAGCAATTTTTTTTTCTGTTTTGCGAAACAGAAAAGAAAGCTTCTGAACGGATACTGTCAGTTATAATTTTCCAATGGTTAAAAGGTTAGTTGAGAAAAAGGTTGGTTGAGAAAAAAACAATGTGGACGATGGACAGAGCTTATTCGCCATAACAAAGCAATATAACAAAAGGTAAGCAATGAAAAGTTTAGCGCACAGGTACTCGAGGGTGATTGAAGGATGAGCTCAGCTTGAGACGACTTCCCCAGTTAAGCAGAAAACGTCTGGTCGGCAATTCGATCAGATGTTTTGCACCTGGGGAAAGTGGACAGGCAGAGTTGGAGGGAATCGGTGTTGAAGGCTACATTCTAATCTTAGAGCTATTCGGTTTGGGATGCCTTAACAAGACTTGACGCGATTGGATCATCATCCGGTCCATGGCGGGAATATGGTTAGGGCTAGCATAATGTTTACCAGGTGCAGCCGGTGGCTTCGAGAGAATGGACCACACCAGTTACGGGGCTGAACATGAAAAGGTTTCGTCCGCCGTGTGATTAAATTATAAAAACAAGAAAACGGCAGTTACCCGATTTAAGAAATATAAGAAATGAGATCCGTAAATCAGCAAGGTGCACACAGTGATATCAAAATGCCCAAAACATAAAAACCCAAGCAAAAAAGACCCGATGAATTTCAAATCACAGCAGCACAGCACTTCCTACGCGAGGACCATGACAATGGCTTTAACATTTGATAAAAAGACTGCTGAATAACCACACAGTCAAACATTCAAATGATTTGCATATGCATGGGAACCTTAATGATGAAGATGTACTTATGTCAAAGAGTCTTCTTCCAGCCAGGGGCAAGGCCTTTGTTTGTAGCCAAACGCTTCGTCCACTTGTTTACTATGTCAGGTCACAGTGCATTTTTACCAACCCATTATTTAGAGGCTAAAACCAAAGATATAAGTTAAAAGCTTGCCAAGTTATGACGGAAGCGAGTTGAATAGAGGCCTAAATTTTTCCCATTAGGTAACGAAGAATATCTTCGTAGATTCCAGCGGAAATCTTACGTTTGATTGGAGAAAATGTTATAAAACTGAGATAGCATAAATGATCCCTACGGTTTCAAACATTCATAACACGACAAAACATTTTTTTTGTTTTATATTTTACGAAACAGAGGGAAAAAAAGACTGAACGTATATTGTAATAATTTTACATTCATGTGAAGCTATGATCCTCGCAGTTATAGCATCACTCGATTTCATATCCGCAATTCAATGTACGATTCATTTTATATATCATTTCGTTCGTTAATTTTACATTCGTTGAAAGGTTAATTGATGCCTTAAGAAGTATCAATAGTGAGAACTAAAAAAAAAAACCTCGACGGGCAGGACTTCTTCGCTATAATAAAGGTATATAATAAAAGTTGAGAAATAACAAGTCCAGCGCAAAGCTCCTGGAGGCTAATTAAAGGATGCACTCAGCTTGAAACGATTCCCCAGGCGCCAAACATTTGGTCGGCAACTAGACAGGGAGAGGCGGTCCAGTCCATGGCAGGAATATGGTTGGGGCTGTGGCCTTCGATGACCACTAAATTAGCAGGACCACAAATCGAATGCACAAGGTCTGACAAGGTCAAATGTTCTTGATCTTCAAAAACCAAGTCCTTTATTGGTAGCTGATAGCAAATCACTTTATACAGCCGAAAATGTCTACAACAGGTCTAGGAATACGATCCTCAAAGCGGTGATCTGACGTGACATGGTTCGAGCTAAAAGGCAAAGAGCGAAATCTTATGGAATACACTAACTGCTTACGACAGCGGTAGAAAATTCTGATAGGTGAAATCGACAACTTACTTTGGTCCAGCCCCTTGAAACAATAATGGGCGATAGCGGTTTGCTGGCGATTAAGGCATTGTCTTAAAGCTGACAACTACTGAGTGCCCAGACCAAAAGGTGAAATTTCAGCGCCCCTCACCTAACTTAAGCTTAAGCCGATTGCGCAATCTCGCGGCCACAAACCCCTATTACCAGGAGTCTGCTATTACCTAAAATAACTATTAATCAACAATGTAACGGTAAACAACGTTATACGGGCAAGCGTGAAAAAGGCGTTTCGAACCAATAGGGGAAAGCGCAATGTTGAGGTGATGCAACGGATTCGACTAAAGAGAATGACCCGGACCAGTTGTGGAGCTTATCAACAACAGGTTTCGTCCGTCCGCTATACGATTGAGTTATAAAGATAGACATAGACACGAAAGCGGCAGTTACTCGATTTAAGAAATATAGGCTAAATAAATAAGATAAATGGCAGAGTCGTAAGCTTAAGCATTTGAAATATTCCTCAGCCTGTCATATTGTAATCAAGATCTTTTCTACTGCAAACTAAATTCTAAAATTTCGCGAAACGAATGAAATGCGTCAAATCATTTAAATTTTTAACGCTGGAAAATAACGCCAAAGGGCACCGGAATCTCATAAAATACGGTGCATAAAATGTCATTTTATGTTAGGTTAGAGTCCATTTGTACGCCTAGGTCTTTGGCTGATTTAGTTGGAGTTAGTTCTTTACCCAGTAAGGACAGTAAGTTGACCCCGACTGCCCGCTGAGTAAAATCATTCCGAAGAAGAAAGAGACAAAATATAATCAGTAACTTTGTTAAGCATCTCTTTGCTGCCAAAAGCACAACGTTAGTATTATGCGGGTTAAGTAAAAGTTTAATATTGAAAGTCCAACGGCAGATTCTCCGTAGATCTCCATGCATTTTGCTGCCGACTGTGTCTGGCTGATGTTGAGAAGGAGTTTCGTGTTGTCAATGTAGCTTTGTGCAGAGCCCACTATTTTATATTTCAAGCAAACATTGAGGAGTTTAGTGTTGTCAACGTAGCTTTGAGCAGAGCCCAGTATTTGGGCATCGCAGGAAGATCGCTGAAAAGCTCCCTTACAAAGGAGCCCGCTGCTGACCAGTAATTGGTCTGAGATGGAGGCGTGGATTCTCTGGACTTGGTAACGGTAACTCTTAAGCCACTGTTGTTTCGGATTGCACTTAACATGTTACTGCGTCGGCTCCCTTCTTTATACTAGACGGGTTACTACATGGTCCCATCGGTTCGTCGTTAAGATGAGATTAAGATTAAACGTTGTCCAACCCGTCTGAAATTTATTTCGTCAGCCTTGTTTCTCGCATTTATAATAGAGGCTTAACAGGCCTGGGATGGCCTATACCTTTTTGAAATGCTACGATATAGAGAGGAAGGAAATGTAAGTCACCCTCCTCCTCTCTTAATTTCCTCCGTAATTTTGAAAGGTCCCCAGGCCAAATGAAAATAAAAACAAACCAAAAACAAAGGAAAAGTGACTGCGCGGGAAAGGCTAAAATGGGCTTCAAACAGAAATGAATCAAGTCCTTGTAACAACAACAAACAAGAAACAAACAAACAAAAAGCTACACCTTAAGCAAAATTCTCCCTGATGCCGCCGGAGCACAGTGGGTCGAGCGTAATGGAAATGATTCTGTTCTTAACACACACGCTTCACTTACAGCCTCAGTTAAACGACGACAGGCCAACAATATTAATTCTGGTTTATTGTGCGGTAGTAGGCCGTTACACCTATTAGGTACACTCATCCAAGAAACACTACAATCATCAATTATTGACAATGTATTCAACCAAGTGATAACTCATAAGATGCAAGAAAAATAGGAAATTGAGTGCATATCCGTGAAAAAATACGCGGAGGTCAGGAAAACCCTGGCAAAAAAAGAAAACAACAACAACAAAATATAAGTAGGGGACAAAAACTGGTAACCTGAGTAACAACCCGCATGCTCGAGACTTCGACCCTTCCTGCGAGGCCAATAAGAGAGAAGAAATGGCCAATAAAGACCTGTGTAACGACCTAGAACTGTCTCGCATACTAAGAACGTATTATATACACAAAGACCTCTACACGCATGCATAAAACCGCATGCACATTTGCATGCCTGAATTCCTGCGATTACATTAAATACGAGACAAACTAACTCCCGAGTTAGGATTTCGAGTTGGATTTTCGAGTTAGGATTTTCGAGTTAGGATTTCGAGTTAATTTTCGAGTAAGATGTAGAGTCGTTTTTTTCGAGATGCTTACTAGTAATCCAGCTGCAACGAATCGGCTAGTCTGTCCGTAAACCGTGAGAGAGCAAGTGAGTGACAGGCCTACCTCGCACGATAGCCTTAGAGTTAGATTTTTGATCTAACAAGCGTATCCTTGAGAGATTTACCTCTTTTGTATGATATTATCTGAGGTTTCAAATAAATAGTTTTCAGCAAAGGCTGATTCTGTATGAGACTCCATTGATCCATCAGTATCTGTTTTAGATTGTTAACTGCTGGGTGGTGCGTAGTTACAAAAGGCAAAATCCTCTCTTTAGCCCTTTTCTTTTGTGTGAGAGCCGATGGTCTAGAGGCAAAGTTGACCCCTGAAAGTGACCTTTCTATGGTCGTTTTTGGGTAACCACGTGCTGTAAGGCGTTGTTTGAATTTCGCAAAGCTCTCCTCAAATGTTGTTTTTGAAGAGTCTGTTCTAAGCAACCTCATTGTTTCGCCTTTAATGAAACCGTGTTTTACGCCGGGTGGATGGCATGAGTTGAAGTGTGTATATTGAAAGGTTTCAGTAGGTTTGTAGTGAGTTTTGATGTCCAAAATGGATTCCTTTTTTAATCTTTCTTCTTTGAACACCGCTGTGTCGAGGAAAGTTATCTCGTTCTCTGATATTTCGGCCGTTAATTTGATGGTAGGATGGGATTTATTAGCTTGTTCAATAAAACGATCCCCGTCTTTTTTTATCGCTGTCCCAGAGATCTTTACGGAAGGAAGATCTTCACAGAAGAAGGTTTCAGCCAAGGCGAAGTTGATCGCTTATTTAGCACCTTAGTTTTACTGAATTTCACTTATGGTCTGTCCGTCTATGGTGCCGTAGACTCAGATCTCACGGTTATACAAAATTTCCTAGATAGGTGCTTTAAAAGAAAATACATATCAAAGAGAATGGACATTCAAGACCTTTTAGAAAAGGTAGAGAGGAAGCTCTTCAAGGTACGCTCTGTTGACCCCGACTGCCCGCTGAGTAAAATCATTCCGAAGAAGAAAGAGACAAAATATAATCATAGAAACAGAACTGTCCATTATCCTGAAATAAATACGGATAGGTTTAAGAATGTATATTTGGAAATAGGCTAGTTTTTAAATATAATATTTATATCATCCTTTGGCTAATAATATTTAATAATAATATTTAGATTATCTTTTGTATATTTCTTGCGTATTCTTTTATTATGTAACTTAACATATGTATTTTTATCTTGAGAGAATAAAGATTATTATTATTATTATTATTATTATTATTATTATTAGAGGGAGAAGATATCGTCAATACATCGTCTCTATTCTTTTGGCTTGGTCTCGCTTTGTTGTATTAGCTTTGTTTCAATATCAGCCATGAAAATATTAGCAAATCATACTGCCATTTTAGTTCCCTTACCGATCTGTCTCCTCCATCTTGAAAGACCTCGAGACGATGTGCAACACCACTGACAAAGTCCTTGTGTAACACCCGCCAAAAAAATCCCGCCAAAAAATCCTAACTCGAAAATCCTAACTCGAAAATCCAAATCGAAAATCCAACTCGAAATCCTAACTCGGTAAATAGGCAACGAGAATCGCTATCACAGTAGCGAACAGAAATCAATTCTCTTCTAATGCTACGCAACCGTATAATTTTTCTTTAACCAGAAATAACGTTGATACGCTGGTAGAAATGGGAAAATCATGAAGACAAAGGTGAAGACATGTACTCATTAGGGACCTTACCCACCAACGACAACGACGGCAACGACGACCTCATTCCAAAGGAATTAAACTAATATGAATGGGGCCGGAAAGCTTAGAAGTAATATATCAAACACGAAGCCAAAGGCCGAGTTTTTTTAACCGAATTCGAGGTGTTTGGACGGTCGTTGGACAGAGGATGTAACACTCTTTTGACTGTTTGATATTACTTCTCAAAGGGATCAGTATTTTAAGAGAAATTTGAGTTTAACATTTCAAAAATTTTATGCTAATTAAGGTCACATATTCAAACTTCCTTCACGGTAGTGATTACTTTTGTTTTGGGCTCATGAATTATTAATGTCTTTGAGAAAGAAAATGGAAAATCCATCGTCGTATGATCATGTCCTCCTCAGAAACCTCAAATTGGACATTTCACGCTACCACGGAGCTTTAGCATCGAGAACGGCAACGACAACGATAACTTCGCTTCAAAACAGAAATTGCTGTTAGGAATAGGAATTATTGTAATCACTTCGCAATGATATCAACTCTTTCAAGACGCAAAACGTGTGTCTGTTGGCCGAAATGAAACTGGTATTAACGGTGTTCGTTCACTTGTTGAGGGCGATCTTCTATGCTGTTTGGTAAGTTTCAATTTTTCCGTCAAGTTGGCGGGCAAAAGTGTGCTTTGAGTTTCAGTCAGCCATTCGATGGCTGTTTAGCCCGAGGAAACGTCTGACTGATAAACTTCAGGACATCTCATCTCCTTTTGTTCGTCAACCGGCATTTGTACATTTCACCATTGTTATCTGTATCTAGAGATTAATAGCAAACCACCTATTATACAGCAAGGTTCGTTTAGGGACAAAAAGCCATATAAAGAGAAACGAAAGGCTCGTAAACACACGTGCAGAGCGTGCAGAGCGATCGTTTTTCTTTCTCATCCCTATTTTTCCGTTGCATTGTCATGGCCGTCGACGCCATCGTTTCGTAAGCTTCCTAATAGAGAGCTTTAGCAACGAGGACGGCAATGGCGACACGTTACAAAAAGACAGGTTTAATTAGTAAAAACAATCGTTCTACACGCCCTGCACGAGCGTTTTACATTCTGGTACATTTCTTTGGCGTGAGGCAAAGCTGTGGGAGAACATCAGCAGATGACGTGGAATTTTTCGCTCTCTCTCCAAACTTGAACGCCGTTTATACCAGCTTCATTGCTGGATAGCAGACACACATTTCCAATGAGTTGAAGTAATCGCGAAGTGATTACACTGACGCGAATTCCTATTCTGAAGCGACGTTCTCGTTGCCGTTGCTATGCTCATTGATAAAGGTCCCTATTAATGAGTGGGAGGACCCGACGTCAAAATATTTGGCTCTATGCCAATGGTGTACGTAGCCAGCACTCGGAGGATGAAGTTTGGACAAAAAAGCTACGAATTTAAACGGGAAATATCCTTATCTGACTGCATATGCTGTACCGAACCACTGCGATTATACATATCCAATTTACTTGTTGATTGACCAATTAAACTCATTCTTGACAGCTTAACTGGCCCTACCCGAAACGGTTCTCACCGAGGAAATTTAAATATTAAAAGATAAGGCGATGGTAGCATAAAATGAGCTAAGAAAGAACACGGGACAATAAGCAACTGAAATACAAACGTACCTTGTCGGTTATTTTACGAGTAAAACTGAAACTTGAAAAAATGAAACGACGAATGGAGGGGCATATAAAAAGGTGATTTTCCAAACGAAACGCAAAAACTGAAACTGGTAACGTGTGTGCATGCATAGTGACTGGCTGAAAAACGAAAACAACTAATACAGTGAAGAGACTAATGAAGTGATAAGAAGTGATCGCATACTTAAAGGGAACCTCCACTATAACAAGAATATAACTTTAAAAT
>BLFK01000334.1:1437769-1451772 GCA_014634185.1 Astreopora myriophthalma | reverse complement strand
AACTCATAGACCATGAGTGGTCCAATAAAGGATGAAAAAATGTTGAAATTTGTGCAAAATAATTTATGTTTGGCTCTTAAAACAACTGGCCCTTTTCGCTACTAGAGGTCTAATAGACCCCTTGTAGCTCAGCCAATCAGAGGGCTCGATTGGTGATAGACCATTAGTAGGCTTTTTCTAATTAGATTTATATAGCATGCACTCTATCATGCAAAAATGTGTCTGTGAATATCGATAAAGTAGAACAGACTTTGCATTGTCATTCTATGTTGTAACAGATATTTTTCAAGTTGTTTGTCAAGGAGGATTCTGCTGCTGAAAGAGGAACAAGCTATGCATCCATGAACCGCACCGGAAAACCAAATGCAAAGAAAGGACCAGACAAAGATTATAATGCATATAAAGAATTTTTTGACAGAGAAACTGAGGCACATGTAATTGCTTATTGGATGGTGTTTACTGGAATGGCTAACATGGAAGGTTTGTAAACAACTTTCCCTAGAGTACATGGATTAAAACCATAGAATTGGGTGTGGATTGATAAGTAAACCAGTAGGAAAAACTAATGCATTGATCATAATTCTTTGTGCATCTCAGATTCGCCACATAATAGACCTATTCCCTTGGAAGTACAAACATTCACTTCACAACAAAAGCGATTATGGCTTTCAAATGAAGTTGCTGCTTTTCTTGGCCAATTTATTAAGCCCAATGATTACCGAACCAGGTTATTCAACTAGATTTATTGCACAAGAATGGTTTTGAGTGCCACGGTGCCAATCTGTCTTTCTTCTACACTCCCAAAGAGTAAGGTACATAGTTTGATAAACATTGTCTGACCCCAAATTAATTTTATTTTTAACTGCAGGAAAGTAGACCCATCTCATTCTTTTACCATGTCAATAGGCTCACTCATGAATCTCACTCAAATTTTAGGCATGAATTATCTCACCACCCACAATTACAAGTTGATGATGGTGGTGACAGAGATCGAGACAGCCTTGGTTGCTTCAAATGTCGACATGTTGGCTGTCATCTTGTTTATACTACTAATTCAACACGAAACAGGTAAAAATGAAACTCATGAACATTTTTACTGGTACAAAATGTTTTGCAGTCAGTAAAACCTACATTCCAGTAGATATACCAGTGATGGATCCAGAATTTTTTAGGAGTCCAGTTCCTAAACACTACAGACTGTATTTGTAACAATCAAACTCTCAACTCAAAACTTCATTCAATTTGAATGGTGGTCAAGTGGACCCCTCCCCCCCTCCCCCGATCTGCCAAGACTGATACCACTGTTGTTGCTTTGTACCACTGTGTACCACTGTTGTTGCTATGTTCATTAATTTAAGCTTTTGTAGTAAATATTTCCACGTTCTTGGCATGTTAAGAGACAATCTTATTGCCAAAACGTTTGAAATTGGTACGAATGCACCAAGTTATAATCAAATATAATGTTCATACTTTATAGGCATGAAAAGACTCAGCATCAGCTGGAAATGTCAACAGCAAGTGATTCTGGTGAGGAGAAAGATGAAAAGAAAGACAAAGATGACAAAGTATTTAATTATCACAATTCAAGACTACAATGTGGACTTCTCTTTTTTGACATAATAGATACCATTAAAGAGGGTGACAGTAATAGGCTAGTGCGATGCTATAAAATGGTTTGTTGTTTGAGTATAAATTTAAGCACACTAAATATGCATTCCTCTTACTTAATTTTTTTGCTAATATCTGCAATTTTACCCAGGCATCAGGCATTTCTAATAACACATAATCGGTTCTTGAACAAGAAAGGAACAAGGGGAGGAAATATACCTCTTGATCTCCACATGGAGCATTTGAATTTAGATCTCAAGAAGCTTCTTAAAGGAATGGGAGGCAAAATAACAGAAGCAGCAGCTCAACGCACTGCGAGAAGCATCACAGTCCTTACTAAAGTCACAGATACAATATGTAGTGATTGTGGCAAGAGTTATAAGCGTGGGTATCATGGAAACAAAAATAGTGCAGACACAGTTACTTTCATTGTCAATGATTTAGATGGCAATGTATTTTCATATACTCCTTGTGGAGAGGGCTACACCTTCCTCAGAAATTTCAGGTCCAATATAATTGACATCGATTATAGGAACTTCTTTCAGTGGGCACATACTCATTTAAAAAAATGGAAAGGAGTTTATGAAACTTCTGGATGAACTCAACCAAAAATAAATGTTT
The DNA here is from genome assembly GCA_014634185.1 of Astreopora myriophthalma. Taxonomy (NCBI): domain Eukaryota; kingdom Metazoa; phylum Cnidaria; class Anthozoa; order Scleractinia; family Acroporidae; genus Astreopora; species Astreopora myriophthalma. The sequence continues at coordinate 1,449,543 of BLFK01000334.1, read as the reverse complement.
TTGAAAATAACGCACTAGGTAATGTGATTATTTAGAATACTATTAAATGAAATGTCATAAAATGAATTTGCAATAAAATTGCCTAATTGAAATACTTGTAATTTCTGTACTTTGTCAGAGTTAATTGAATTCCATGATTCTTCTAATTTTTTATGCGATGCCTCCCCTCTTTGATTTCTAAAAGTCCCTTCTTTTTCACTGGCAAGCCCCTCTCCCTAACTAAAAAATTAATGGTCTCTCATTGAAAAAATAAGTCAAAGGCATATTATATTAAATTTAAGGGAATTGTAAATTTATGAAATAATGTATTGTTTTAGAATTATAAATTCATGATCAACTTGTACTGCTAAAAAAAATCATTTTCGTCATCTGTGCCACTTCCAGCTTCTGGTTCATATGACTGGGCAGTGGCAAGAACTTCATCAAACACAGATGCTACTTGAACCAGCTCATACAGGCTTTCATAAATCTCAATGTCTTCAAAGACCTCATTAATCACTTGTAAAATAATCACAGCTAACTTTAAGGATGAGATAAGTCCACAATTAATCAAGTCTGAGACACTAAAGATTTTGTCACAGTTTTCAACTAAAACATTGATAACACTAGAAGAAAAACCATGCATGATTACTCCAGTGTTGTCAAAAAAAGATAACTTCGACTCTACACTAAGTGATAATTGTGCCTCAGTTAAGGCTTCCTTCAAGCATTCTTTTTCCTCATCAGTTACGATTCTACCAACACCACTTGAATGCTGCTGAATTTTCCTGAATTTTATCAAAATCAAGGATGGCTTCTGTGCACTCTCTATCACTATTGCATTTGCATTTCAGATGGCACCTACTACAACACTTGTGGGGTGGCTGGATTGACTGGATGTTACCATCATTAACAAAGTTTTTCAATAGCAGTTGTCGAATGCAATCATCTTTCTTAATGACATTTCTGATTGCTTGTTCACGTTGACTCATGTGCTTGCCTCTATAAACAATGGTGTTGTAAGCAGGACTAGAATCTCTCCCAGCTCTTCCACCATGTTGTAAGTGTTCCGTTACTGATCTTCCAGGGCCAAAATGTATGACATATTTCACAGAAGGAAAGTCAACTCCCATGCTTAATGAAGTTGATGCTATGACTACTCTTGCAACACCCTGATTTCCACCAAATGAATCACAAACTCTTTGTTTCATAGAATCAGGTGTTGCAGAGTAGTAAACACCAATAAGGCATCTCTCTTTTTTTTGCTTATAGCTCCAGGTGTGTTGCCTGTGGAACGATTAGCCTACCGAATTTAATTGGTCTCTGCTTCTACTTACATACTTGATCTTAAATTGGGTTGAGTGAATGAGGTCATCAGTCCTATTTGCATATTTTACTCATTTTTCAAACTTAAATAACTCTGGAACGAATACAGATATATCCATACGATAAACAGCATTTTCAATCTTTCTTTGAATTCTATGGGAAAAACGTAAAAACTCAAGGGATAAAAATTTGATCATACTAGCACTTTAAACCCAGGATTTATCCGTCAAACAACGACCATTGAGGTCATGGCGCGGAGACCGAGCGCAGCGAGGTCCATGCGCCATGACCAAGGACCAAATATTTTCCCGTCCTGCGGGACGTGAAGTCGGTCAATAAGCAATTTATCAGGTGTGGCCACTTTATACTATATATGTGCACTTAGACGACGAACTTGGGACAAAAAAAAGCTACAAATTTGGAGAGAAAATTTATCTAGTATGTTGTTTGTAAATAACTTCAGATATTTAGACACAATGAAATCCTCTAAAATGGTACTGCACGGAGCTGTACATGTTCCCAGCAGGGCTGTAAGGCTTTTTTCCCATAACACTTGCAGTAATGCGTACGTCCCTCACACAGGGATTTTCTCAATAGTTACGTGTGGTGTGCCACAGGCATACCTTGTACAAAAAATTGGTCGCGTTCCGTGTTTAATTTTTTTCATTGTGGTCTCATATGGTAATTAGCCACGTACTTCTTGGATGATTGGTGAACATGGATAATATCCGTGTTGTTGACTTGTTCTTGTTTTTTTGTTTGTTTTGTTTTGTTTTCTGTTTTTTGTTTTTTGTGTTTTTTTCCTTCTTGTTTTGTGAAATAGTGCAAGCAACACCGCCGGCAACACCGTTCAAGTTGATTTGCTCGTATAAACACTGACTGTTGACAGCCATTCGTTGATCAACACATCCCACGTAAATGCTCTCCAAGTGTCTTGTTTTGCAATAAATGCATGCGCACGAGGCCTTATGGAGCATATGATAGAAAGGTACGCAGAAAGCAAGCAGGTATAAACAAATGTATCAACGAAAAACTGAGTTTACTAGAAGATACTAATACTTTTATGGAACATCTATGTCATTTTGTTCAGTTATCCATTGAGTTAAAATTTCAGGAAAGTGTTTTCGGTATGAATTTGTCAGCAATCACGAGGGAACACTCGGAAAAAAGTGTGAGCACTCCTAACAAGTCGTAGCTATGACCTTCCGGTTACTAGTTCGGATGCTCTACCACTGAGCTACAGTACACCCGTAAAAGTTACACCATGAAATTTAGTTCTCGCGACAAACGTCCTGCACACTACTGGGACTAAAGAAATTAAACGGTGGCATTGTCGCAAAGGGAGGGGATGGTGAATTTGTTTGGTAAGTATTGTGGGACTATTCCTTGACAAATAGGGAGCACAGAGGACACCCTCTTGCAGGAAAAAAAACAAACAAAAAAACAAGGGAGGAGTAAGGAAAGTGTTTTTCGTTTGTCTGTCCCCAGGAGTGCGTTTCTCGAAAGTCCGAGGTTTTTTGGGTCGATTTGAGGTGCCATATTGTCTCCTGCAAGTTAAAAAAGGAGGCATTTCTAGTCATGAAATATTCTGATGACTCTACCCTTTCCTATCTTGATAACAGCTTTAAAGACCAGCTTTGTTGGACAAATAGAATAAATAGATGAAAATAGCCTTTCAGGCCTGCTCAGTAGTATGAATGTGGTAGTGTGAAAGCAAGTTAAAAAGGAAAACGCTTCAATTCAGGCAATCCCACACCTGGTTCTGGCATGTAAGCTGAATGGTATCTACGGGAGATACTCGAGTTACGTCGTTCGGGGGAGTTGGTTTTCTTGGTTTTCGTGATATGCACCAACCTCAGTTTTGAAGATACCCTGATAATTTTTAATAGAGCGTACAATTTTGCCTATGTTTGAATACGTGTAATTCAATTAGTCCTATGATCTGTGTTTTAAAAAATGAGGTTTTTGGTCTTCTATTAAGTGTCCATTTAGAGTAATGACATCTTCGTCAGAGCTGGACGTATTAATGGCCTGTTCCATCAAGTGGTGTTTGAGGAATGTTCTTGTCACTTACAAAAGTGATAGGAGTACTGGTTCATTAGAAAGTGAGGCAGTTGAACCAGCGATATAAGCTGCTGTCTTTGGCCTTACTGGTGTAAATACTTATGTGAAGGATGGAATAAACAATAATAACTGTTCGCATAGCCATCTGCGCGAGAAATTTCGCTGCATGTTCCAGTTTTTGCCTTCTCATACACAGGTGGCGGAAGAGTGCCCGCTTTGCTGGTTAAGTTACTGCTGTGTTAGAATGGTGTAATTTTCTGCTTTGCCATTTGCCTTCCACAGCTGGGAAACTTTTGGGTCAAATTACTGGAGGCAAGTTTGCTGGGTTGCTCTTTGAGTCAGAGAAAGTAGGCTAGGAGATTTTTATGGATTGTTGGTAAACTAGAGAATCAGTGTCACTTTTGTATATTTTTAAGTATTACTATATTGTACCTAAGCTTCCAGATTAGTTTGTAATTTTATTAGTCAATGTAAGTTTTGCCTTATTTGTATTCTGTAAATAGTTTTTATTTATTATCTTTGCCTCCGTTTTTATTCCAATTAATTTGTAAGTAGGTCCACATCAGCCTTCGTCTGCCCACTCTTCCCTAACCTACTCAAATAAAGTATGTATGTGTGTGTGTGTATGTATGTATGTATGTTGTAGTGTCTTCATTGGGTTAAATAGGCATAGTATATCTCTCGATCGGTTTTTCCCCTTGTCTTGGATATATACTAATGGCCGCCTTTACAACACTCAACATCGTGGTTTATAAAAGGAAACTAACGGCAATGCAAAGGTCATGCAAAATGCCCCGTGATGACTGGCAGAGTCGTAACGAGGTATATGGGATCAGGGATCAAAGGCCAAAAAAGGGTGGGATCACAGCCCCGGGATCTGGGATCACAACACTGGGGATCGGGATCAGCGGTGTTTTTCATTGGATCAAGGGTCAGGCATTGTCGATCAACAGACTTTTGCGGGATCAGGGATCAAAAATTTGGCTAAAATTACGGGATCAGTGATGAAAAAATATTCCTCGTTACGATGCTGTGACTGGCGTTTTACGAGGCCGGAAGTGTTTACGGAGGGAAGTCAGTTGTGTCGGTAAGTGGTTTTACCCGACAAAAGTTAAAGGATTTGCACATAAGAAGTCAATAAAGGAGTTTGCACGTAAATGTGCTTCTGTGATATATTAAGACGATCATTTATAAACAGCATAGCGTTATACCCTGTCACTCGCTTAGTTCTTTATGAAGGATATCTGAGACACTTGACGCGTAACATTGGCCTACTCATTCAAAGGTTAAATTTTTGAGCATTTGACACTTGACGGTTAATGCAATTGAATACGTCTTTAGTACACTGAGCCGTTACCGAAAGCAGCCTTAAGCTGCCTAAAAGTGTGGATCGAAACACACCAATTAAAGTGTTTATAGCAGACAGCAAATAGTATGATGGGTGAGCTAATTGCCGACCAATAGTATGATTTCTCTGTTAGCCAATCAGAATTTGTACAATTTGCACCTTGTTGACTGAGAGGTTGACTTCGTGTTCAGGTAGCCTGAAGGTTAAATGTTCAGGTTGAAAATGTGGATAACTACGTGTGTTGAAACCATGTATAATAAAGTCGCTGTTGATACGTTTGGGTAAAAACCGTGGTGATTTGAACGACGTTGAGTGATCACGATAATCAGATGGAAACTACATTCAGTGAAATAGAAGTTAAGGTTGGGATGATTTTACGTGATTTTTTATGAAACTTAACTTATGAATCTTAATGCTTTTTCACGTTTAAATTTTTGCATGCTTGAAGAATGACATATGCTGATTGGGTGAATCTAGTTTAGTGTAGAGGTTTGTCTTCCTATGGAGGAAATGTACTCTTTAAGCGGAATGAGTCGATAGTTCTGTTGAAGATCGGGCGATTTGATTTTTGAGAGGGGTTGTGATTTAAGAAGAAAAGTAGGAAAATTGCAAGAGACAGAAAGTGCCACAGAGATCACAGTACTGAACTAAGATTTATCATCTATTATTTATTTTGATTTAATATTTTACATTTAAAGAAAAAAGCAACAAGGTTTGAACCTTGGCTGGATTATCAGTTCTGAAAAAGAAATATAAATAATAATTAGTCGAGTACAGTGATTTCTTCTAAGTAATAATTAGCTGAGTGCAGTCATTTCTCGTAGGGTGGTTTCATATTTGGTTTAAAGGGAGTGATAGATAAAAACGTTGGCTTGTGAAAGTCTTGGCAATTTAGGGATGGTCTCCCTCTAGCATGCTGCAGAGTAAATTATGTGGTGTAATTTATCAGATGTAAGAACAAGTTGTGTATAAAATGAAATTGTTCTCTGTAGTTGGGCTGTAAATGTATGGAAAACTATTGAGAGGAAATAATAGGGCACTTGTGAGTTTCTTTTTGCTTGTGATCTGTCAAAAGTGAGTCTTGGTGGTAAACACTCTAAGTGTTAATGAGTTTTGTTGGTATGAAAATACACAACTCATCTGCATTTTAATGTCAGGACTCAATTTGAAATTGAGCCAAAGAGCAACTTGTTAATGTGTTAATGAGAAGAAGAAGGGTTTCTTTGTTTTGTCATTTTTGTGTTAAATTTTAATTGAGTGAAAATGCACAGGAATATCTGTGGTCTGTAATAGAGGTATGTGCAGTAGGGCTTTGTTTTATGAAAAATATTGGAGTTATAAGTTAATCTTGTTCACAGGGTGTCTATTGTTCCTGTCCCCTGGGATGGGGAGAAGAGAGACACTGGGAAGGAGGGTGGGGAAAAGTGTTAGAGTTTAGTTGAAATGCAACTGAAGTTTAAGTCAAGTTGATGTTGACTGGTGGGCGTAGAGTAATGTAGGAATTGACTGAATGAAATTAAGATGTTTTGAGTGATAAAGTGAAAGGAAATTACTAGCTTGTTTGTTAAAAAAAAGCAATGTAGGACATTAGTATTTTCAGATTTTGATTGATTCCTTTTAGGGTAAAAAGAAAAAGGAATATAGGAGCCCAAGTGTATATTATGAAAAGAATGTTATAAAGGGAAACAAAAGGATTTATGAATGAAGATGATGAAACTGGAATTTGTGTGATGCCTGAGTGGAGAATATTGTTTAAAAGTGGAATAATTGAGTTGCTGTACATTGTACGACTGTTTATGAAAAAGATTTCAGAACAAAGTGGTCTGGTTTTTCGTCTCTTTTAAATATGTTATGAAATTCTGTTTACTTAACTGATTGCACTCCCATTTAATTTTAGTTACTACTAATGTTTTTATTGTGTTAGGTTTCTTTTTTTGTCAGCTTTAAGTTGTATTTTTCGTTTCGTTGTAGATTGTCTTTTGCGAATACTTACTGTACGCGTGTATGTTCAATAAAGTTGTATTGGAAAAAAAAAGAAGCACGAATATGGGCTCTCATTGATTGGAAAAGCGGACCAAACCCCGCTTACTTTTGACATGCCTGCAAATTCTATGGTAGTAGTTATAGAGTTGGGGGTACGAGCTCATTTTTGAAAAAAATGAGCTCATACCAACCCAACTCTAACTACTTTCCATCGTATGGCATCCAATATTCTGCTATAGTATTTTTGCGCTCGTATTATAATACCTATAGGGATAGGCGCGTGGTTGCTGTAAAATGGACGCGTTCGCTTGGGTGTGGTCATATTTTGGTCTCGTATTATAATACCTTGGGATAGGCGCGTGGTTGCTGTAAAATGGACGTGTTTGCTTGGTTGTGGTCATATTTTGGTCTCGTATTTTGCGTTCGTATTTTTGTAAACTATATATTTTTATTGCGTGACTTTCTCAGAAAAATCACCAAGCGTGACTTTCTCGGAAACACAGGAGGTCTTAAGAGGGGGTTCCCCCAGGAAGATGAGTCATCATGAGACAGTCGTGTGATTTTTCTAACCAATCAGAATTGTATCTCGTTTGTAATTTTCTGATAAAAATATCAGAAGTGAAACATTTTTGATAAAAAGTTGGTTGTCTTTAAATTAACAACATCGAAGATGCCTTTGAGTTTTGATGAAGCTACTCGTCGATATGAATCTTATGTTCAAAGCATTCAGGATTCCATTTATACTCTTGAAAGTTTTATGGGATCTAATCAGACGTTTTCCTTCGATATGCCACAAGCGATTGGTAATTTGGATGCAGTTGATTTACTGAAAGAAGAAAGGGCTGTAGCATTACAAATACAATCGTTGGAAGAGTATAAAAAGATTATTTCTTATGAAAAGAAGAGAAGATCTGTAGCTGAAGTTATTCAGACAAAGCAAAATATCAATCAATTGAAGATTCAACTCAAGAATCAACGACGAAGTGCTAGAGTCGCTGCAAGCCTCTACAGTAAATACAAACCGCTACAACAAGCACAAACCACAGCAGCAGCACCTATAGAGAATACAAATACGCCGATGTTGATTGAAGAAAATTGATTTATCAGACTTTTCAGTTGAAGTCATAAAATATCTTCTTCAAATTAATGAATACTGATATGTCAAAAAGTAAAGAATGATAATTTAGTTTTTGATGGCATGGTGCCCGTATGCATAGCTTGTTATACCGTCTTCTGATATATACAGTTTATTATCAAAGGAACTTGTGTCAAATATACAGCTTGATATATAAGGTAACTTTCTGTATGCATAAAAAATATAATCTCATATAATAGTATAGAATGAGTTGTAATAGTGAAATTCATGAACAGTTGAAAACAATGGGTAATGTTATTTGCGATTTTTGTGATGTAAAATTAGTAGATCGTGTGAAAAGTCCGGCTAGCGTGTGTTGTAAAAATATGCAATTGATTAAAGATAAGGGAATGAATGTTTGTCAAGCTTGTGGTTCAGTTCACGGTTATGATTATGTTAATGAGTATATAGATTTTCATGAAAATATGCATAAGATAAGACGCAAATCAGTTTACAATAGAAAGTATCATATTGACAATGTATTGAATATTATAACAAGTGAAAACAATATTCAATTAACTTATAAACAAAAACAGCAGATTTATACTGTGTTTAATGAGATTAATGAGGTTAGTAATGAAGTTAATAATGGGCGCAAACGGTTGATTAGTGTTAAATATATTATCAAACAATTGTTTATGATGCTTGGTCTTCCTCATGAAAGCATAAAAGTGTCAAAATCTAAAATTACACAAAAAAAAACATGATGAATATTGGTCTAAAATTAAAACCATGATAGGAAATAAGATAGATGCTATTATGAAATAAATGTTTCGTCGTATTTCTCTAAAAATTTGTCAATAATAGGACTGTTGTCCATCACGTAATTGTCTATACAATTCATTGAGGAAATTAATTCGGGTATATTCGTTTCTCCAGATCTTAAAGCATTCTTTATTAAAATTAAAAGATGTCCGTAACTTTGGTAAGCGTATTGACAATTCTGAATTTTTAAATCAAAGTTCTTATGTTTCATCCAACCCTGAATTAATATTGCTGCCGCACTGATTGCAACAAGACTGATTCCACTAGTTGCAATACTTGACGCAATACCTCCCGATGCAAAAACAATAGACAAAGTATCACCAATATATTTGTTTTTTATAACGTTTCATGGCTCGCTTGTAAGCCCAATATTTTCGATGATAAGTTCTATAATAACTTTTCAATTCATCGATTTTTTCTTTTGATAGTTCATTTGAAATATGATTCCAATTGAATATTGTATTTTTTACTTTAACCATACATATTTATTAGATTATCAATCTTTTACACAAACAGTATATTAAACCAGTAATCTGACCGCATAAAGGAGACCTTTTCATACATTTTGTAGTCATGTTTTCAGGAATAACATATAGATATCCCCGGTCTAATAAGTGTGAATTATAGAACCTTCCATAAGCATCATGCAAAATGCTATGTGAATGAAGTATGTCATAATTTCTAAACAATCTTTCGAGAAAATGTGTCAATTTTCCATTTCAGGGTCCAATTAAGCCTATCTCATTATCATTCAATCTATATACTTCAGCTATTGGTATAAATATTCCAAAATGTTTTTGGTATAGATATTGGTATGCTAAAGCTGACTTTATTATTACACTGTCTATATTAGGATTATATAGTTGGGTATGCTCATAAAAAAGTCTTATATAAGCTATTGTGTCTCGTACCATATAAATTATGTCATACTAATTTGCTTACAAATCAAAATAATCTTCAATGAACCTATGCATGTTTTTCAATTCATTATCAGTCAATGTTTTTCCCCAAACTGCAAATGCATATAAATCCATCTCACAATGATTGACAAAGGAACCATCTGTATGTAATTGAGCACCAAGGAGAAAGTCTTGTGCAGCTCCACCTAATGTTGCTGAAATCGTTGCTGAGCCAATTGGATTCAGTGAGGAAACACCTCTATATAATTCACTATTTGTACCATTAATACGTATGGTCCATACTTCTAGTAGATTTGTAAGACCTGTTTGACTGGAGACAGATAATCTACCAGTTTGTAATGAACCAAAATCAATGTATATTGTTCCATCACTCCATGGGAAATGAACACCAAAACGTGTATTGCCCGAACCCCATTGAAATTGGGATTGTGCCCGTCGGTTCTTTGTTTTAACGACTAACATAATGGTGCAATTATTTCCATTAGCACCTGCCAGATAACTAGCATCAAAGGATGGAAGACGTAAAACATCATTTAATCCATCAAAACGGATGAAAAACCTTTTTCTTTGACTGTCTCTTATTAATAGTGGTTTGTTTGCATCAGTTGCTTGTTCGAATGATACATTGTTTACCGGATCCAACCATGAAGACACTTTACCAGAGCTATCAACAGTGAGAACTGTTAGATTTGGAATCAATGCAATGGATATATTATCCAGAACAGGAATTCCAGGCAAAGCATTGGCAATAATAAATGTTGATATGTCGAACTTTGAATCATTATTACTTGTGTTATTATATACGAAACTGACATCCGAATCACCATCCTCAACAGAATACTCTAATTTATTCCCATACTCATCTAAAACGTCATTATTATTTTCATCTTTTACGTATAACGTCATATAATATGTTTACATTTTTTATGTTGTGTTTATGGTTTTATAACTTTATACATGATAAAGATATCATATCGTTTATTGTGTATACTGTTTAAAATTCCGAAATTCCTAATTGTTTGATAATATCTTTTAATGTTTATTATAACAGATGAACGTCTAATTACGAAAGGAAACCGATGATTATCTATAGCAAGAGCTTGCGTATTTAAATTTGTTAACCCATGCAACATGATACTGTCAATGTAAATCGAATTCAAAATATCAGTAACATACACAAATTTCCCATATTGAAATCCCCGATAGGGTTAGTGTATCTATATCCCACAATTAAATAACTGTTTAAAACCGGCATTCTTATTTCATGATTATTCATGTTGATTGGAAGGTTGTAATTGATGATTCCATTCTCGATTGAATAAATAGTATCGTATACATTTGAGTCAACGTTTGAGACAGTTCCTTGAACACCATAAATGATTAGATATGCTTTCTTTGTATTCCCTTCAGTTATACTTCCATGAAGATCTATGAATATATATTCAGGTGGAGATTCCTGCAACTTATGTAAATGAACAATGCTTTTTGTATATCCATTGAATATCTTTGTAGTTTGCTGACTGATATTAAGAACGGTTGAGACAACACTGACAGATGTTGAACCAATGTAAGCTTTATCAGGAACAAAAAACTCAATTACCATAGTGTACTCACCCAAAGGAAGTTTGTAGGCATTAAAACTTATCCTTGACCTGTATTCATTATCATTGTCTGTCTTAAGAGTTATATCATAAGCTTTCTTATTGATTTCATGTGGACTGGATGCGAAATCTACGATACCGTTAACAACAATGTCAGTCTCTGATGAGCTCTCATCCACGTCTTCCATCATATATCTAAAAACGTCTTTATCAGCAGAAGATGAAGTTATGTGTGTCTTATTCACATAACTCTTATAATCGTCTGTTATTCGTGTATACAAGTTCGTATTGGAATCATTGAGTTTGGTGTTGAAGAATGAAACATTTACGGCATCACGACTATTATTTGGTTGAGGTGTTGCTAAATTGGTAATCTTATTACCTCTCATGTCTAAATCACCAGCAAGAGAGTTAGGTTTGATACGGTTAAGAAAATTATGATCAGCATAATATTTTGTTACAGCATCTTTTAAATCAGTTGGATGAGCCATATTTATGATTTTATGATTGTCCATATAAAGGTCACTTGAAATGATTTTGTCTAATTTTCGAGATGATACTGTATCTATGTAATATTTCGTGGCAGCATCTTTTGAGTTAATTGGATCAGTCAAATTAGTGATCTTATGGTATTGCATATCAAGATCGCCGGC
>BLFK01000334.1:1406907-1416817 GCA_014634185.1 Astreopora myriophthalma | reverse complement strand
AAGACAACCAAACAGGAGGAAAGACTGCTAAAGGGATCAAAAAGAACGTCATTAAAAAGAACATTCAACATGAAAACTATAAAGAGACACTCTTCAATAATAAACAGATACACCATAAAATGAAAACAATTAGAAGTCAAAACCATCAACTCGGAAGTTATGAAATCAATAAAGTATCACTCAGCTGCTTTGATGATAAAAGATATATATCAGAAGACGGTATAACAAGCTATGCATACGGGCACCATGCCATCAAAAACTAAATTATCATTCATTAATCGGAAGAAGATATTTGATGACTTCAACTGAAAAGTTTCACAAATTAATAACTTTTCACTGAAACGTTTCACGATTGTGTAGTGAAAATGTGAAGCTTTTGATTGGTTGAAAAAATCATACGACTGTCTCGTGATGACTCATCTTCCTGGGGGAACCCCCTCTTAAGACCTCCTGTGTTTCCGAGAAAGTCACGCCTGGTGATTTTTCTGAGAAAGTCACGCAATAAAAATATATAGTTTACAAAAATACGAACGCAACCAAGCGAACACGTCCATTTTACAGCAACCACGCGCCTATCCCTATAGGTATTCTAATACGAGACCAAAATATAACCACGTGACCACACCCAAGCAAACGCGTCCATTTTACAGCAACCACGCGCCTATCCCTATAGGTATTATAATACGAGCGCAAAAATACTATAGCAGAATATTGGATGCCATACGATGGAAAGTAGTTAGAGTTGGGTTGGTATGAGCTCATTTTTGAAAAAATGAGCTCGTACCCCCAATTCTATAACTACTCGCTAGGATCGCTGCACCATGTGACCAGCGATCTCAGCGATGATAACAATCATAACGATCGCTTCGATTCTCATATGATCGCTACAATCGCTAAACATGTTTCTGAGCAGTGAGCTCGCCGGCACTCCTGAAGCAGCGTGGTAGACTGGGGCAAGCCGAATGTTTCAACTAGTGTAATAATGGCATCCATAAACAAAATTTTTACTCTTTATGCTCTCCAACTGCTTATTCTCGGTGAAATTCGCCGAAGAAAATGCCAGCAAGCAAGGAAGAAACGAAAGCAAAAGTTCTGGGTGCGAAAGATTTTCCAGAATCGAGAGAAACTTGGTGCATACCACACTCTTGTTCAAGAACTTCGCAGTGATGATAGAGAGTACTATTATCGGTATACTAGGACGTCTCCAGAGAGGTTCAATAGCTTCTTGTCAAGGGTCAGCCCTCTGATTACAAAGCAGCCTTGCTGGTCTCGGAGCCCAATTTCTCCTGCAGAGAAACTTATGGGGACTTTGAGATACCTCTCCACTGGGGCAGACCAGCAGACCCTCTCTTTCCACTTTTGCTTGGGACGGCCAACTGTCTCAAGCATATTGCGTGAGACTCTGGAAGCCATCTGGACAGCCTTACAAGAGGACTATATGAAACACCCATCCACCACCCAAGACTGGATAGATATAGCAAAAGAGTTTTATGAGGAATGGAACTTTCCTAACTGCATAGGAGTGATTGATGGGAAGCATATCATGATGGACTGTCCCAAAAATGCAGGATCACCCTATTTTAACTACAAAGGATATTGTTTTATTAGCAGTGTGTGATGCAAACCACTGTTTTACATTTGTGGACATTGGAGCCTACGGTAGCACAAATGATGCCAGTATCTTTTCAAGTACCACTTATGCAGAAGCACTTGATAAATGGCCCACAGCACTCAATATGCACACAGCCTCCCACTGTGGGAATAGATCTTTGCCGTATGTTCTGGTGGGAGATGACATCTCTCTGAAACCATATCCAGGGAAAACCTTGGATGAAATGCAACGCATATTCAACTACAGGTTATCTCGTGCCAGGTGCACTATAGAGAATGCCTTTGGTATACTTGCAGCCAAGTGGAGAATATTCAGAGGGCCTATCAAAGCCAATGTGGCATTAGTTGAGCTCATCACCAAGGCATCTGTTTGCTTGCACAACTATCTCCGACTGACTGACAATGCAGGACACCTACCGTCAGGATTTATTGACTGTGAAGTAGATGATGGTAACATCATTCCAGGAGATTGGAGGAGGGAGACCAATGGCGATGGCAATGTTGTCCAGATAGAAAGAATTGGTGGCAACCGGTACACCTTTGAAGCAGGACAGGCCAGGGAAGAATTTAAGAACTACTTCAATAACGAGGGCAGTGTACCCTGGCAATATGACCACGTCGGAAGGTGCAGGAATGGGAATGCCTGATCAAATCTTAGACAAGTTGATAGTTTCTTGCAGTGTACTTAACCAAATTCTGTTTCTCCACGGTAAGATTGCAGTTCAATGTGCTGTTTTCCCAACTGAAGTTTTATATTTTGATGGGGAAAATTTGCCATGTGTGATTTCATTAATGATTGATAACTCCCTCAATGAATTGAAATTTCACATTCTCTTCCACACTTGGCTGCACTGACTCCCCACCCCTGGAAATTCCTTGTCCCCCGTACCCCCTAACCTTTGGGGAGGGTATGAGTATTAACTGGAATCACAAAGTGAGATAGGACAAATGCACTGAAAACAATATAAAAAACAAAACAAAAAGCAAACAAAGAAAGTAGAAGCAGCATAACTATTAAATTGAACTTGGGGTATTCTGCTAGGTAGTTTACTTAAGGCTTACAATTGTTTGCTTGGTATTTAATTTGATTATTTCTGTAATTCCTATCTTCTGAAATGCTCAAGCACTCAAGGATACATGTTCATTTTTACCATATGTCATTAAAATGTGATAGCAACTATAATATCAATGGTCTTTCTTGTTTTTGTTAATGGTAAATAATAAACATTGTAATGATAGTAAAACTAGAATATTTGTCACAATACACAACAAAACAATGTCAAGGGTCAAGGTTCAGTTCTTGAAATGATGCCCAAAATCAGATTCAGGCAACAGACTGTTCCCTACAGCCTCAGATATGAATTGTGCCCTTGAAAATTGATATCGCTGGGCTGTGGGGTACTGAAGTGCCTGGGACCATTATCACCTCCAAAATTGTCTTCAGCCTGGAAAAACAACTGTTCAATCTGAAGTCTTATGTATGCCTTGGACCTTGCATCTAGTCTGAATCTTCCAATGAGGCTCTTACAATACAAAGTGTCCTCGCAATCCAATGGCTCTGCCAACCTTCGCTTTTTCGCTTCAGATGCCTGTTTCCCATGTTCTGCTATGCTACTAGTGCTTTTGAGCAAAGCGATTTCTACAGGGTTTTCCTTCGCTTTCTCGCTTTTCTTACTGTTCGAGCTCCATGGTTTCCCTTTGCTTTTATTGTTTTTTTTAAGGCTGATTCTCAAATTCTGGCTCTACATCATTTGAACTTCTTCTGGATCCATTTTCGATTTCAGTTTTACACTCCACAGAGGTTTCTCAATCCAAAGATTTCCATGCTATCGTTTTCAAAAGCGTCATTTTCTTCTTGTTCGTCTTTGGCGGCACCAGCACTCTCGTCAACAGGTTTTTCACAAAGTTTGACGTAGTTGATCTTGAGGTCATGTGAGACTGCAGCCATTCGAGATTTGCGAATTCTCTTGGTGGAAGAGCATCACGACCAGAGCCAGATGGAATGTTTTTAATCTTTTTCAAGTAGCGTCCATACGCAGTGCGCGCCTTCTTGAACTTCTTCTCGGCATCTCCTGGAGCGATCCCAAACTTTTCGCCGATTTTTCTCCAACAGTTCGCTTTAATATGTTTATTCTTGTAATCTTTGTGAAACTTATTGTAAAGGCACTCGTATTGCTGTACTTCACAAAATTCTGCCGTATTGACTTGATCGTTGCTTGTGGACACCATTTTCCCATGAAGTTTTATTTTTGTGTTGAATTATGGGATACAAACTCCAGTGTCGTAATGACTTATTGGATATTTCAGTCGCTACGATTGCTGCGATTGCCGAAACCAATTCTCATATGGTCGTTTTGATCGCCATGATCACTATGATTGTCCAACACCGATTGCTATGATCGTCGAGATATAAATTTTTCTATGTCAGCGATCGTGATCGCTGTGATCGCCATGATCGCTGAACAGAGTGATTCTCATATGATCGCTAGGATCGACACATCCCGTTACGATCGCTATGATCGCTGCGAAATGCGACCAGCGATCCTAGCGATCGTAACGTGAGGTGTCTGAAACGAAGACCTAAAAACGAAGACCGAAGACCCTGCTGTCTAAAACAAAGACCCTGTGGTCTAAAACGAAGACCCACTGGTCTAAAACGAAGACCCACTGGTCTAAAACGATGACCCACTGGTCTAAAACAAAGACCCATTGGTCTCATTTCTGTACAGCATAAATTAAAATGTCATCTGAGAGTGCGACAAACTTTACAACACATGTCAAATTGTGTAACGCAATTAAATTCCAACAGTATAGAAATATATGTTTTAGTGATGATTTTAGTATATTTTGTCATCACCAATATTCTATTTTTGCGTGTAATGCATGTTGATCAAATGACAATGAGGTGACTTCAATTATACTGCATCATACTTTGCGCTTGCAAAGTTCTACAAATACAGTTGACTCTCTTGCAAGTGGCCGTGTATGAGAGGTGGTCGCCTACGGGAAAGATCAACAAAATAAGCCTAATACCAGATTGATTAATTAATTACATAAAAATATTACCTTAGCAGCTAAAATTAGGCAAATAGAAACTAATTTATTTGGTTTTTTCACATGCAACAAGTTTCGGTATTTAAAATGTACAATACTTTTCAATGTATACTTTTCATGTTATCGGTACTTGAACTCAGCAGTCCAGGGCGGCGTCATTACAAATTGAACGTTTGTCACTCGAGTATTGATTTACTTACGATCATACATGGTCACTTACCGGAAACAAAAAACAAAAGAATGTCAAATTTCTTGCCTAAAAAGTGGTCGTGGTCCCTTAAGAAATTTGAGTGGTGGTCACTTACGAGAGAACTCTTGAAACAGTATTTAATTGAGGAACAAAACGGTTGTTTACGAACTGGTTGCTTGCGGGAGGTGGTCGCTTACGAGAAGTGGTCACTATGAGAGAGTTGACTGTACAGCACATTGAATGTCCTCAGGAAAATTTGTAATTGATTATATATTTGCCAAGTGTAAAAACGAACAACAGTTATAGAACTGTTGCGGTTTTGATCATATGTCAAAAGTGTCATGCACCAAACTTGAAAAGTACATTTTTAGTCTCATCACATGAGCAAAAAGATCTTATTACTTTGACATTTTACAAAACAGGCTGTTCACTTTGTACCAGATCACATTTACATTTTAAAGGCTTGTGCTGTTATGGCTGTCCGAGAAGCTGTCGCGTAGGTCAAAAGATGACTTATCTTTAAATTTTTGTTAAATGAACAGTCCTTGCATTAGACTAAGTGTTCATCTCAATGTGTCCGAGTTTCAGTAATAAATTTTGTTCTGATAGCACAGCTCAGATGTTTCTGCTACTTTAATTAATAGGGCTCACACTGGTGCACTTAAGTAACCCTAGGGAAACCTGCATGACCTTTCAGTACAACAACAACAATAGTAGTTGTATGCGATTATTCAGGCCCAAAAATATCCATCCCATGTCCATACATTAGCATAAATTAACAAGGGAAACACAATAGAACAACCAGACCCAAAAACCTCGATTCCATGTCGCATAAATTAAGAACGCATAAATTAGGGTTGGGCGATACCTACACGAGGGTTTTTCATCAATGAGCATGTCAAAAAAGGGGCATGCATGAATTACAAAACAATGGGGCATGTGCGAGCATAACCCTAGCTCAATGTGAAACAACAATTTTGGCGGGAAATCTATTTGTTCGTAAGGTTTTGAGCGTGCGCTCGTGTTTAACGATTTTGGGTGTGTATAATTTTGGCAGTGAATATGCTGGCTTGGAGTTGAGCTCTGTCCTGCTCTGGAGGTAAAGAGTAAATGAGAGATTACAACGGAGTAAAGACATAACTAAAGACTAGAAACCAATCAGAAACAAACAAGATGACTTCATTAAAAACCAATCAGAAACAACCATGACCTCATCGCCATCCAATCAAAAGGCAAATAGGTTATTCTGTGATTGGTTCCTTATGATGTCATTGGTCCATCATGCTTTGAGGGAAAGTTGGCATCTTGTAATAAAAGAGCAGTTCTTGCTCACTGTTTCATGAGACAAAATCATGTCTGGAAAGAAAGAACAAGTAGCACCAATTCGAACACCCAATCGGCTATCCAAACCTCCTACCAAGAAAAAGACTGAAGTCACACAAACTTGTGGAGGAATCAATACTATGGACACTCTCGAAGAATTGGAGGAGTTAAAGCAATTGCCAGCCCTGCCACCCATCCCACCTACACCCACTCTGCAAGTCTTGGAGCAGACCTGCCAAGAAGGGGAAGTGTGGTTGCCAAATGAACCCACCACCATCGAGGAGCTCATGGGACAGATTGTGGATTATTCGCTGGAGAAAGATGATGTGACATGCCCGTTTCATGATTGTTTGATGGAGCACCGAACATCAGACAATGGCTTTAATTATGTCAAATGTCCCAAGGACCCTTGCGCCTTCATTGTGAGCCAAAAAGAAGTTCACCAGTACTTAGAAGCGGTGGAAAACCAACGGCACAAACACCTTGTGATTAACACTGTGCTGCACCGAAACTTTGGAATGCACTACCATTTGACATAAGTGCCACCACAGTTAGTATTTTTAAAGCCAAGCTAAAAACCCACCTTTTCCGTCGTGCATTTTTATCATAGTTGTTTTTATTATTGTGAATTTTAGCTTTTTAAAATAATTGTAAGTTTACTTTTAATTGTAATTTTTGCTTTTAGCCTTTTTATTCCGTTTAATCTTGTCATGTGCATTTGAACATTTCACGAAATTTGCACATTAGAAATGTTATTATTATTATTATTATTATTATTATTATTATTAACACTGACAAACAGGACACCCAATGGCCAAAGATGGTCTGTTACTGCGATGACCCTTGCACATTGAAACAGAGCAAAAGTGAAAACAAAAACCGAAGAATGTTTTTCAGCTGTCGGAGCCGCAAGTGTCCCTACTTCCAATGGCTGGACACTCCCTGGGCCAAAAACATTTTAGTCGTCACCTTGGATAAACTAGATCCACCATCACAACAACCTGATTATCCCAACTACAAACCACACCTGGTGGGTTACCAACCAAAGAAGCACCAGAAGATAGAAGCAGCTCGATATCACCTGTACAAGCGGAGTGGAAGATCGCTCGAGAACACTCCCCAAGCACCATCAGCCTTTCAAATGGGTTGTCACATGGCCCAACGCCTAGCTGATGGATGCTTTTCAAAGACCACATGAACTTTGATTGCTCAATAATGTAAATGGTTTTAATTGGTTCAAGGGTGTAATAAATAAAGAGTGCAACCATTTAATTGATGTAGTTGTAGTTGTGAGTGAGAGTGAGTGAATGTCGAAACCGAGCGAGATCACTGTAATCATGGGAGGTGCTAAAGGTACCGCTGCTTGGGCCATGCGATGGGCACGGCAATGTGGGATGCGTGTCCTGTGCATTCTCCCTTACAACCACCCAGTCACCTGTGGGGGTAGGAAAGGATGGGGTCTTTGCGGTGGTGATCATCCCAAACTGTTTGACACCTCAGCGGTTTGTCATCCGAGCGATTTGTCTTTGGATGCACCACAATAAACATTATAAAGTGTAACTCCTTGGACCCAGAAGCGGATCATGCCTGTCGTGTTGCCAATAAACAGCTTCAGCGCACGTACCCATCATCTCCCAAAGTCAAAGGGTTATTGCGACGCAATTATTGGATCATGAAGAAAGCGGATACTGTGTACGCTTTTGGAGATTTAGCACAAATCAGCCAAGGGTTGGAGTGCATGGACGGTGGGACGGGGTGAGGTGTAGAGATGGCACGTCATATGCATAAGCCCCTTTATCTGTACTCGATGACATACAATCGTTGGTTCGAGTATGATCACGCTCAGGGTGTGTTTGTACCCTGGATTGAGGCCATCGTGTCACTGACTGGTAAGACGTGCGCTATCATTGGAACGCGAAAAATGCCCCACACCATCCTGTGGCAGAGTTTGCAGAACATATTTGAATCACCATAGATGCATGAGGATAGAGCAAGATGACAAGGAACAAAGGCCAAACAAAAAAGCACCAATCAAATTGTATCTTGAGAGTTGTATGCTGTGTGTGATTGGATGGTTTCATTAAAGCCAATCAGATTCCACAAATCTAGGTATAAAGACCAGGAAGACCCTGCAGTTTGTTAAAGCACAGTTGGCGACAGCATGATTGGAAGACAGAACACAAACGAGACACTGAGCCGAAGTTTAGGTGGGGTGCAAGCATTTGCCAAAGCACATGGGTTAAAAACCAAAGATACCCAAAAGGTCTTGCAAGGGGTGTTGAGCTATACTTTGCATCGCCCCCGCCGGAAACATTTTCCCACTCTCCCCCTCCTCGTGTTCAGCATTGATGAACAATGGGTTGCAGATTTGATTGAATTACAAGGGTTGGCACGTTGGAACAAAGGGACACGGTACGCCTTAACGGTAGTGGATGTATTGTCCAAATATGCTTGGGTGGAACCCTTGAAGAACAAGACAGGGGTAGCTTTCGCACAGGCTATGCAAACCATCTTGAAACGAGCGGGACGGAAACTGCAAAGGTTGCAGACGAATGAGGGCAAAGAATTTTACAATCGGACGTTCAAGGCTTTGACGAAAACGCACGGTATTCATCATTTTAGCACGCACGGGGACATGAAAGCCACTGTGGCCGAACGATTCAATCGTACATTGAAAGAGAAACTGTATCGGTACTTGACAGCCAAGGACACGTGGACATACTTACAGGCCTTGCAGAGTATCGTGCAGAGAGACAATGCCACAGTGCATCGGAGCATTGGCGTAGCTCCAAAAGATGTGACGCAAGCTAACGAAGCCCAAGTATGGCACCGTCTGTTTGACAAACAATTCATAGCTAGGAAAAAGAACAGACAGACGCTTTTGGTAAAAGGGACACGGGTGCGTTTGAACAAGAAACGTCACACGTTTCAAAAAGGGTATTTACCTGGGTGGACAGAAGAGGTGTTTGTGATTCATCGTGCAGTGCCAGGGGTGGTACCCACCTACAAAGTACAAGAATGGGATGGGATGCCTGTGGAAGGCACATTTTACCTGCAAGATTTGCAACCGGTGACTGTGCCAGATGAGGGGCTCTTTCACATTGAGAAGGTTTTACAACACAGGGGAAAGCAGGTCAAAGTGCGTTGGCAGGGCTGGTCGGATAAATACAACAGTTGGATCGAGGCGAAGGCCATTCACAAGTGGAAAGGGTGAGAGAACCATGGGTGATTTCTATGTGACCTTACCAAGTGATCCCTCACCGGAATATCCAGACAACATGCCATCGAGTTTTAAAGTGCGATTGCCTCAATGACTGACACTACCCGGGCAGGGTTGTCGAGTGGCCTTGAGCAGCCTGTCAGTACCTGACACACGTGCCAACTTGTACAATTTGGTACCCAAGAATGAATTTCGGATTTACTCGATGTTGGAGACCCTTGGAGGTAAATCGAGCATACAAGTTAACATGGATGACGTTGATCATCTTGAGTGGGTGGTGGACGGAGAAAGTCTCATGAGAGCATGTGTTGCTGTTCTCACCCATAAGCGGACGAGGAATCCTTTGCAAGGGAGCAAGTTTGTGGATGACAAGGGCAAAGGTCTGCACGTAACGTTTCGCTGGATTCAACGAGGAAATGAACAAGACCTGCTTATTGACAATGCAAAATCAAACTCGATGGGGTCGGCAACACCCCAGAAATTTGGATTAATGGTAAACATGGGAACTCGGC
>BLFK01000334.1:1396907-1401907 GCA_014634185.1 Astreopora myriophthalma | reverse complement strand
GACTCAAAGATTTTGACGCATAGGCGACAGGCTTGCCTTCTTGCATCAGCACAGCACCTAGACCGTGTTTAGATGCATCAACTTCTAGTGTCACTTCCTTCTTTACATCATAGTATGCTAGGGTTCCCGCTGAAGTAATCAGCAGCTTCATTTTGTCGAAAGCAGTTTGCTGTGACAATCCCACTTCTGACACCATGTAAAGTGTTTCTTTTGAAAACGAGCTCGCTTTTGTCGAAAGCAGTTTGCTGTGCACAATCCCATTCAAACTCTGAATCTTTCTTTAGCAGGCTTCTGATAGGTGCAGTGGTCTCTGCCAGGTTTGGTGTGAATTTAGCCAAATAATTCACCATCCCCAGTAGGGTCTCGAGTTCTTGTTTGTTTCTTGGTGGTTCCATCTCTTGGATGGCAGCAGTCTTCTTGGGGTCCGGCTGCACTCCCTTGTCAGATAGTACATGGCCAAAATAACTCACTTCTGTGGCTCCAAATACACATTTTTCGGCATTCCACTTTATTCCGACTTCTCTTGTGTGCTCCAGGACGTTCCTCAGATTCTTGTCATGTTCTTCCTTGGACGATCCCCAGACAAGCATATCGTCAATGATGGATTTGCACCCATTGATGCCTTCAAACGCCATGTCCACGGTCTTCTGGAACACCTCTTGTGCCGAGTGTATGCCGAATGGCATTCGGGTAAAACGGTTATGCCCAAACGGTGTGTTGAAAGTAGTTAATAAGGAGCTTTCCTCGTCGAGCTTTATTTGCCGATAACCGGAAGTGGCATCAAGGACACTGAAATACTTAGCATCCGACAACATAAGTGTCAGCTCCTCCAGGGTTGGCAGAGGATAATGCTCTCGCTTTACAGTTTGGTTCAGATCTCTTGGATCTAAACAGACTCGCAAAGCACCTGTGCGTTGTTTTTCAGGAGTTGCGATTGAGTTGACCCAGTCGGTGGGTTCCGTGACTTTTGCAATAACTTCCAAACTCTCCATTCTCTCCAACTCTTTTTCCAGCTTGTCCCGGAGAGCTATTGGGACTTTTCGCGGCAGATGAACTATAGGGTTGACTTCAGGTTTGAGTTGGATTTTGTGTACTCCAGGAAATGATCTCAACCCTTCAAACACATCTTTGTACTTGGTCAATATGTCTCCTGGGGTCTGGGAGACAGTGTCACTGCCCTGTCTTTCTTCTACAGAAAGTACTAGCTGAATCAGGTTTAGTGATAAGCACAATGATAATCCCAGGATTGGAGGTGCTTGCATGGACACTACATAGAAATGGTGTTGCCCCTGTATTCCTTTGTATGAACAAGCCAAAGTGCACTTCCCTTCCACCTTGAGGGGTTTGCCACCATAGCCAAACAGCCAAACAGCCTCTGTGTCGTGCTCTCTAGATTATTACACTCAAGTTGGTGGAACACATGTAAAGGTATAACATTCACTTGGGCCCCAGTATCAAGCTTGAAACTTACTGGTACCTTCTTGTTTCCCATTTCAATGTCTACAAACACTTGGTTGATTCTACAAACAAACTGTCACTCACTTGATAAGGGTTATCACTGACCTCGTGTACTTTCTGGCCTCGTGTTTTACACATGTTGGCGAAGTGGTTTGTATTTTTGCACTTTACGCAGGTTTTCCTCATGGCTGGACATGAATCCTTTGCATGGGTTTTCCCGCATCTACCACATACACCTCACTGTAGCGGCTCCGTCGGTGGCTTTGGAGGATCTTTCCTGGATCGCTGATCTCTATTGACACTGTGTACGGCTTCGTCGCCTGCCTCCATTGACTTCATTTGTGATTGGGACATTTCATATGTTCGGGCAATGTCTATGGCCTTGTCAAGGGTCAGTTCTTTCCCTGCGTTAATTAACTTTTCTCGGATCTTACGAGAGTTTGTTCCAAAAACAATTCTGTCACGGATCATCTCGTCAGGTTACTTGAAGGAACAATCTCTAACCAGAAGCTTCAGGTTGGTTACGAACTGTTCCACTGTTTCTGACTCTGCTTGTACTATTTTGTGAAACTTGTAGCGGGAAAATACTGGATTGCATTTCGGTTCCACATGATTCGCAAATCTCTCAAAATACGTCTTGAGCTTCTTTTTTTCGTCCTCAGTAACATCGCTCCAAGTGTTGGCAATGTCTCATCCTTTCTCACCACACCATATCAGCAAATAACTACACTTTTCTTCCTCTTTCTTTGCAGCGAGCGGACCACTGAACATGAGTTCCACGAGTTGTCGGAAGCGTTTCCAGCGTTCTGGTAAATTTTCGGCGTCCCAGTCCATCTGAGGACTCTCTACTCCGGTTAAATCCATTCTTGATGCTTATCCCGCTTCTGACACCGTGTAAAGTGTTTCTTTTGAAAACGAGGCTCGCATAATTAAGCGCGCCAAATTATGGGCATACATTACAGAAAAAGCAGCCAAACGTCTCAAGACTGGTATCAAGTCGAGGGTACGTCAAACAACCAATCGTGTGCAGGATATTTTAAGTGTGTGAGGTGGACCAATCAAAAACAAAAAAGAAGACCTGAACGCAAAGAAAAAGCTTTATAAAAAGGCGGCCTAACTCGCCAACAGTCATAATTCATCTCATGTGTAGAGCACAAACACCTCCACCAAGAGTACATCCAACCATGCCTATCAAGAAAGAAGACAATGTCTCCCTGCCAGAGTTAAAGAGGTTGAATGCTCAGGAGGGTGTGTCCTTGACTGACTTCATGCACTTAAGTAGCAAGAAAGAAACAGTCAAGAAAACCAACCTTGAACAAGATAAACCTGTCATCAAAGAAACGCCTTTGCCTAAGACCAAGGATGGCATGGATGAAGTCACACAAGTGTGGAGGGAGTTCATGACCGAATAGGCTAAAAGGTCCAAACGGAAAACCCTGGCACCTCAGAGGAAGAAACCTGTTCCTGCGGAGGCACCTTGTGCCTCGGAAGTTGGAAGTGGACTTTTTGCCATCCGGTACTTTTGTTACACCCACTAGCCTGCGAGAAGAAAGAGAAGAAGAAGAGCGGTGCGAACTCATTACCTGCATAGCCCTGGCTAAACTGAAAGAGATGTTGAAAGATGAACAGAAAGCAGAAAAGAAACTGAAAAGACTGACCCAAGGCATGATGGAACGACGTCAGAAACAACTGCAGAAAGAACCTGATTCGGACCAAGACAGTGTAGCTGTCTTGGTTTCATCATTTCCTCATGTATAAATTTGTTTGAATAAAGCTTGTTACCTTCAAATGATATGATGTGGTCTCTGTGTGTGTTCTTGTTTGATACTTGGCAATGTTGGTGATGGACCCGCGAGGTGAAAATACTGCGCTCTCACTACCCAATAGAGATCTTAGACACTATCGAGCAATGGCCCTCCGAGGAAATTGCCCTGCAGGGGCACGTGATCTCGTTCTTGCTATGGCTAAGTCAGTGGCCTTCCCCCCACCATCAATGGGCCTATATATCAATCCGTTCCCCTTTGCAATTGATCTCAGACACACTAGGCCATGAACAGGTACACCAACCGGGTCATGCCGCAAGTGGTTGTCCAATCCATCCCTAGATGCGAACGGCAATTGCGTGGATGGGGGCAACGTGGAGGGTGGATTTCCAGTTCCATATCATCACCCCGGGGTACGAGCTCTTCCACCCTCAGACAACACAGATAAAACGGCGACGACATCGGCGCTTCACCCACAGACGCTGTTAACCTTCACCATGTGCAAGTCGTTGAATTTCTGGACTTGGCTATTCAAGGGTCACGATGGGTAGGTTATTCACCTCTCAACAACAGCAGCATTACACCCCTGGAATTCACTATTTCCGAATTGGAAGATTTTGTGGATTTGAATCAGAGTTATTTGACCTGGGACTGCCCAGCGATGCCACCCACCCTGGTTTGTTCGTCGACAGACAAGCCACAGCCGCGGGTGCCAACCAATCGGGGGATGATTACACCAAATATGTGACCTGGTGAATAATGTGGCCCACACCATGATCCGCCAGTTTGACATGCGGCTAAATGGAACGTTGATGACCAAACAGACAGGCATGTATGCCTACCGGGCCCTTGGTGAGACCTTATTGAATTTTACCCTATCTGAGGGTGAGACCTTACTGGCTCCACAAGGTTGGGTGAATTATTTGAATGTGAATGCATCCCTGACAGCCACCAATGCAGCCGACGACAATAGACCTGCCCATGCTGGCACGTTTGCAACAGTACAAACCAATCTCTTGAAAGTGTTCATGGCCCGATTTTTGCAGAACGGGTGGGTGCGATTGGTGATAAAACCGCATTTGGAAGCCTTTCACACGGGTCGCGTGTTGGTCCCTGGCGTCGAAATCAAGCTGCGCATCACATTTAGCACCCCCGATTTTTTCTGTTTTGTTTCAAGGCCGTATACCAGATCGTCTGATGGTGGGGTTATTAGACAGTCGTGCCTACAATGGGAACCTGGATTATTACCCATTTGCCTTCCAAAAGTTTGGTGTGACACGCATTCGTCAGATCATTCACGGAGAGGAGTATCCGTATGAAACCTTGGAACTGAATCAGAACGATGATAAGAAAGATTGGTAGGGGTATTATCGCTTCCTGCAAGCCAGTGGTGCCTCAGGCAAACGTCAAGAAAGCATGCTGACACCTGGAGATTGGGGTTATGGCAAGAATTGCACACTATTCCTGTTCAATAAGGTAGCAGGGGGAGATGCAGATGGTTTGTTACGGAACCCACAACAGCAAGGCGATGTGACCTTGAAGATCACTTTTGGGGCCAATTCGGAGAACAACCTGACCGTGGTGGTCTGGGGTGAATTTGAAAGCGTCATTAATATCAGTGGGACAGGCGTCGTAAATTACAATGTGTGAAAGGAATAAAAGAAAGACCCTTCAAATACAACAGAGGGGTCGGTGTAACAGCATTTCCTGTCTAGCTTTAGAACCAAGCAGAACTCATGGAGCTGGTGCCATTGACTGACTGTCAACTGACAGCCTTGG
>BLFK01000334.1:1316895-1319395 GCA_014634185.1 Astreopora myriophthalma | reverse complement strand
CAATCTTCTCCATCCTTAACCATCCTTGTTCCTTTCTGGTTTATTGTTATCTCTTTGGTGTTTTTCCACCTTTGTAAAGCATTATTTTCAGGTTTCCATCAATTTTAAGGTAAATTTGTCGATGATCAAAATACCTCAAAATATTGTGACAGAGCCCCTTTAACCCCACGTGCTCTTGACGGAACCTGTGCAGGACACCTGTAAGAGTGTTCGTTAGGTCCGGGCCTTGTAATAGGTGTTTATTTATGCGAATGGCATAAGGGTCTTCTCCCTTACCCAAAATAACTTCTTTAGGCTTGATCGCCTTCGGACAGTTGCAGTCAATTAACAATCCCATTTCCAAGCTTTCTTGATACGGCATAATCTTGTCTTTGATCTTTTGGAGATGTGGCCACACAGCTGCAACTTCAGGACTAGGTATTTGGTCTCTTCTGGGTGGTATCTGGTCTCTGGAGTACGTCCTTGGTAGCTCGACTTGAACTCGCTGGTCTGTCCTCTCAACTACCAACCCATCCACTCTGCAAACGATGATTTCTTCACTTCCAGGCATGGTACTGAGGATAAGTTTCGAATTAACTCCAGGGATTCCAAGTTTATCTTTCACATCAGTCTTGATAAACGTTGTGTCACTGGCGTCATCCAATAATGCATAAACCTTGACTTTCAGCTTGGGGTGACTCTTACGAAATACATAGACTGGGATGATTAAAGAGTTCGTTACAATGCCATGCCCACTAACAGCACTACACACACTAACATTGAGGTTGAAGTTTGTACTATCGTCGTTCGCTACCTCTCACCTTGCTTGATGACTGTGGACCGAGTTGATTCACGAGTATTCTGGTTGATAGATCCTTCTTCGTACGTGGGGTCATGAGGTGGAGTCGGATGCTGCTTACCGCATTTCTCGCAATTTTATCTAACTCGACAGTTCTTCTATTGATGGCCCCTTTTCAGGCATCCAAAGCAGAGGCCTTTCGATCTAACCAGTGCCAGGCGCTCGTCAATGCTCTTCCTGCTTAGTTCACCGCACTTGTGACGTGGGTGGTTACCGCTGCAAAAGATGCTCGAACTTTGCAGATTCGGCTCTTGCTCTACATTAGACTTTCCTCTGCTCTCGCTAGGCCGGGTACGAGAGGAAAACGATGCAAAACTGTTAGCTCCTTGACTTCTCTTTATTCGGTTTCTGTCAGGCACCTTGTTTCTTTTACTTTTCAAAGCTTCGGGAGAAAAGACCGGATCATTTGCGAGATCTGCTTCTTCTCTGACAAATTCTACATGGAAGGATACCGTTCTCTCCGTTTTCTTCACGACATCACATGCTTGGCGACACCACCTGGAGCCTGACTTGAGGGGCAGTTTTGTGCTAATTTCCTGTAGCAACCTTGTTGAATTTAGTTCTTCCATATACTTCATGGACTGCATGGCCCCTTCACAACAGACAAGAAAATCAGAGCAATCTTGAAGACTGGAGCTATCTCCTTTGACGATCTGCAGCCAATTTCACAATTTAGCCTTATAAGCTTCGGCTACTCGAAATGGGTTACCAAAACGCTGAGCTAAGAGCTTACGAGCTTCTTCATAACCTTTGTCAGAATCCCAGGTCAAAAAACCCTTCACGACTTTGTGGGCTTTACCAGCAGTATACTTGCTCAAAAAGTACAGTTTATCCTTTTCTGAGTCAACTTTCTTCTCTATCATGGCATCGAAGGCAGCTATGAATGACGGGTAATCGAAATAACTTCGTTTAAAGACCGGTGGTTCTTGAGAAGGAAGCGTACTGGATCTTTGCTGGTTGACAATTAGAGCGCTTAATTGTGCTTGTTTCGCTTGGAGACTGACTATTTGTTTAAGAGTCGTGTCTTGAGGTGTTGTTGGCTTGTCTCGGTCTGGAGCGAAATTGTTACCTTGACTAGCGGCTTCTCTTACTGGAGGCGTCAGCGGTGCGAAAGGAGGTGATTCCGGTCTCAACAATGAAGGGTCATGTTTTAAGACAGCTTTTCCGGCATCGAATTTAGCTTTGCAAAAACTTTCTTTAAATCTCTCATCCGATTTCGCTTCTTTGCGAGCCAGGCCATTGTTCACTTCTTCGTTCATGACCAATTTGATAGCTTCCTCTTCAGCACCTGCCAAGGCGATCTCCTTTTCCAGCTGAATTCTTCTTAAATTGGTCTCATGATCCAGGTACTTCATTTCGACCCTCAGCTTCGCTGCTCTAGTCGCCGCTTCTACTCTTAGACATGACCGACGACCTAGAAGACCTTGAAGAACCTGAAACCTTTGTTCTTCCAGAACGGCTTGATCAGATTGACTTGGTTTCTTGCCTATTAGATTCGAATTCTTCATTTTTTTTTAATCAATTTTTATTTAAATATCGGCATTATTTAGAAAAAAAAAACTAACCTTACTTACAACTCTACAACTGACATTTTTACATTCTTACATTCCTTACAATATGAATTTACTTACAAAATTAATATTACATACAATAACCACAATA
>BLFK01000334.1:1275006-1280006 GCA_014634185.1 Astreopora myriophthalma | reverse complement strand
GTTATATGAAAGAGCCCTGAATCATCAAATTGCTTAATGTAAAAGGAGAGGTGCAGTTCATTAATTCTTAACTCTTACCAGACTAAATTTGGTAACAGCCTTTGGCCTACCGTAACGTGCCAGTCACCCACAATTTATGCTTGCTATCGTACGTATTGCTCTTCATACGGTAATTATTAAAACAAAAGTGCTGTCATCACTGAGATACATATGTTACATCCCATTGTATGCCACTTCCATTTTAAGCATCTGATGTAGTGCTCACGTTCAGAAGGTTCATTCTCGATCGCGGTCTTGGTGAATTCTGCCCTTCTAGGCCATGCATAACTTTCTGATCATCACACGGGTCAACTGTCACAGTGACATAAGCCTGTCTCTTGCAACCAGCATCACTAACCACACTGACATCGCCATCATCTGAGCCAGAGTCACTTTCCGAGTTATCACTGTCATCGTCCGAACATTTAACGGTTTGCTCTTCCCCCGCCAGTGAAACTTCTTCCTCCAGTCTCCTCTTTTCTCGATACTGTATCAGCTTTCTTATCAACTGTTTTACGTTGTGTTTTTTCATTTCTTCATCGAACAAGGGTATGCTGTCACAAATGTCGTTTTCCGTAAAATCTTGGTCCGTATCTAAAATCAGCATCATCAGTATCTTTTTCTTCGTGGAAACGTTCTCAGGTTCAAACCAAGTCGTATGCCTGATATCTTCCATACAAATGTTCCTCAGTGCGTATTGTACGTTCTCTGATATTTCTTCGATGCTTTCCATGTTAAGTTCAAACTTGCTCTTGAATTCGTTGTAAGATGGTTTGATTGCTGGTCCAACCTGTTTACCAACGGTCTTCTTGAAGGTATGAAACATGAAGTCCAGAAGCTCATGTTCATTGGATTGTATTGTCACGTCGCTTGCCACCTCGCTAAGCGCATCATTCAAAATGCCAATGAATACATTCATGAGCACGAAGTATGCACAGAAAATGTACGTGAAAAAGAAAACAGGACCAAGGATTCGACTAGACTCCGTCAACGCCTGGAAATGAAAACTGCCAAGCGTCATGGACATCACGCTACCCAGGGTGGTAGCAAAAGACGCATAATCGTCATTGTCTACTCCAAACACCAGAAATGCGAATTGACAATAAGCAAGAAAGAAGATGAAGAACATAAGCATGAAAGACATCAGGGGCTTTGCAGCTATTTTGATTGACTGAATTACAGTGGAGATACGGCGATTGAACTTTAATAAGCGTAGAAACTTCAAAAATGAGAAGAAAACCGCAAAACCTGTAGTACCGGACACCCATTCGTCCATAAATGCGACGTACTGGAAGCTGACAAACTTTCCAGGTGTTTCCCGCATGCTGCTGATGCTATACTTGGTAACTGTGAGGCGAGCAAAGTATAAGCCAATAGCAGATAATGAAAAAGCAAGAACTAACAGCTCGGGGTAGTTCCAGGGGTCCCGGAAATACTCTCTTCGATCTTCCATGTACTTCTTAATCTGCAAATAGAGTTTGTTTTATCAAAGAAAAAATAAAAGATAAAAAAAGGAATTTGATTGCAGTCATTATCAAAAAGAGAGCTTGAGTAAGCAAATTTAGGGAAAACCTACCATCAGAAATGGCTTCTGAAAGCAAAAGGTTTCACAGAAAAGGGATCTCAAAAGAGAAGGGGGAAAGAGGCAAGCAAGACTACACAATTTTATGTTCGTGTGTAATCCTGAATAGGACTTTTTCTAAAATTTGAGGAAGAATACAGCTGTAATTCCAACTTGCATGCTTTGTCACACCATTTTTGCTTCTTTCTACACTGTCTATATTCTTCAATCTTTGGATAGTATCTGTAGATCTTACCTGCTTGTAAAGGAAGTATACCAAGAATGCCATGTAGCTTATTTCACACACCATCACAAACACCATTTCAGGCCCTATGTAGCGGTAGAGCTTGAGAGTTTGGATTTTAGGATGGTGGTAATACCCTCCTGTGGTGAGAACCTCGGTCAGTAGAGTGATGATGCTGAAGAAGTTAGTCTGCGCGTTGTATACAGTAAACTCTGCAAAAATTGCTCTTGTGTAACGATCAATCCATTTCTGTGACTTAAGCTGTTTTAATAACTGTAACGCTTTGCTCCGATCTTTTCCAAAGTCGGCTATGTAACCTGCGTGATGGTAAGAGAACAAAGCTTAGACAACAGATCCTTAAACAAGGAGTTTTCTTCAGAAATCCTAGCTTTTCACCAAGGATTTAGTAACAACAATGGTTTTTCTCAAGTGGTTTAATTTCTCTTCATTTTCCAAGGTGTCTTAAGTTCCTGTGTATCTTTCTAAACACCCTTTCATTGGCACTTTTCTAAAGTGCTAGGTTTTCTAGAATAAGAATCCATGGTTTGTCTCTGCGTAGTAAAGAAAACAAAACTGTGGTGAAAGTTTTCTTTTTAGCCAAGAATTAGATCGCGTAAATATTATTTCAGCCTTGTTTGATTTAAAATTCCTTTTTGTTTGATATTCATGATAAAGGAGAAAAATTACACATCAGCATATGTCTCCATAGTGAAAACGGGTATTCTGCAATGGTGAACATCCCGCTGGCCTTGATTGGATATGATCTATTAGGGGATGCACATTATTTTGGCTGTATTTCCCTCCTTCTATTGGAAAAACACAAATAGATTCCATTTTTGCGTGGGCAAGGTCTGTTCGGTAATGTTACAGACTGTCAAAATGTGTTGAAAACGTGTTAGCGATTGCACAAATATTAAAGCTAGGTACTCATGAACGTAAAGATATTTAACTCACCGATAACATCAGGAAACTATTCAAACAACTGGGAAAAGGGGGGAATGGATACCGGCTTACGACAAGGATAACATGGTTTACAAGAGGATCATCATAATCAGCTAAGCTCATATCTTGAGCCGCGCTGCCCTTGTGGCACTATTGACCGCCGACCGGTTAGTTCAGTAGGTAGAGCATGGGACTATCCTGTGGGAGGTCTGTCTATCTATCTATTTATCTGTGTGTGTGTGTGTGTCTGTCTGTCTGTCTGGCTGGCTGTCTGGCTGTCTATCTATCTATCTATCTATCTATCTATCTATCTATCTATCTATTGGTTAATTGCTTCCACTTGGAACTGTTTTGAGTTGTTTGGTGTCACTCTACAATGGGCCGATTACACCATTTGGCAATATTGTCCATGTAATTAAGTCATGGGCGTCCTCTCTTTCTCTTGCCCTAAACTTTTCCATGCAAAACAGTTTTGGTCAATCGGCAACCACCTGCTCTATTCACATGGCCAAAATATACGAGTTTGCGCTTTCTGACTAAAGCAAGGAGTTCACGATTGATGTTAAGTTTGGAAAGTATACTTCCATCTGTACAATGTTCCGTCCAGCTAACACGGAGCATTCTTCTCCAGAACCACATTTCTGCTGATTGGATCTTTCTTTCATCTCTCACTTTAAGAGTCCATGCCTGAGCTCCATATAATAATTTGGTCCACACTGGGGTCTTAACCAATTTCATCTTCAGTGCCACAGAAACATCCTTGTCTTTCCACAGGGGGGTCAGTTCGATCATGCGTTGTTTAGATAAAGCTATGCATGCTTGGACGTCTTTGGAACAATCTCCACTGCTGTTTTTAATGGCACCAAGGTACGGAGGAGGATACACTTTCTATGGGCTGAGCATTGGCTTTGAGATCAGTAGCATCGTGAGCTGGAGTACCTACAACCATATACTTGGTCTTTTTGGCATTTAAGTGTGGTAATCCAGAGGTTCCTGCTCGGTTAACTTTATCCAAAAGGTCTTGCATTTTGTCTGGCGATTCCAGAAGGGCAGTATCGTCCACATATCTGGCATTGCTAAAGGGGTAACCCCCTATTCTAATTCCACAGTCATCCAGGTCGGCCTCACGCATGACGTGTTCAGTGTATAACGAGAAAAGGCTGGGTGAAAGGATACAGCCCTGGTGCACACCTCTTAGAATGGGAAATTCTTCAGTTCGAGAGTCGGCCCATCTCACAACTGCACATTGATTCACATACAGAGAATTCAGTAACGCAACGATGTGTTGTGGGAAGCCCATTTTCAGCATGATCTGAAAAAGCTGGGTCTGGCTTATGGAATCAAAGGCCTTACTATAGTCAGTGAAAGTAATTATGGCTCTGGAGTCAGATAGAGCAGTTATCTTCTTTATAAGGACTTGAATCAGTACTAACATGTCTGAAGTACTTCTCCCAGCGCGAAAACCAGCTTTTTCATCTGGTAGTTCACACTCCAATTTAACTTTCATCCGGTTGAGAAGAATCTGAAGTAGTGTTTTGCTTGCGTGGTTTATCAGAGCAATTGTTCGTTAATTTGAGCACTCTTTGGTGCTACCAGCCTTGCGGATCATGACAAATTCTTGTTTCTTCCAAGCGTCTTGCCAATCTCCTGTATTCCAGATTTTACAACAGAGCAAGTGGAGGGCATTGATCACCCGGTCGTCTCCGTATTTTATCAGTTTGCATGGTATCCCATCTAAACCGGGTGCCTTGCCAGTTTTTAGACGTCTCAAAGCTTCGAGTACTTCAAATTTTGTACTTCAGACAGGAGGAACTACTACATAATTAACATGGTGTTGATGGTGGTGGTGGTGGTAGTGGTGGTGATAGAAACATCCCAGAGGTGCAACGGTTATTTTATACATGCCAAGAGAGAAGGTCAAGGCGGCAGTCCAGTTATGCAGAAATGGCGACCCAGCAATGGTGATGGTGCACGAGTTTGAGGAAAGAGCGGAGTAGTTAGGTCATAGCTCGTTGGTTAAAGAGGCAGCAAGGTACACAGAGGAGATTGGCCTCCAGCAGCAGCTGGAAAACCAAAATCCAACATACATAGAGCACGAGAGTGGGGAGGTGATACCAGTTGGGAAGCGGAAGATGAAGCTGAGGGAATGTCTGAAGCAGAAGTAATGGAAGGAGGTGCAAGACCAGAACTGGCAGTGGAAGCTTATCTCCGTAA
>BLFK01000334.1:1257506-1270006 GCA_014634185.1 Astreopora myriophthalma | reverse complement strand
AAACTGCTAGTTATACCTATCGACAACTGCTTCATGGAGAAACTGAACGGTCCCACATGAACGGAGGTTCCCGTAGAAGACTCTTCTCCCACTTGATAAAACATAGCGTTGGCAAGCATTGTGCTCAATAGGACTGACAGACAACATGAGAGACGTTGTACTCGTGTAAAGTTGCTCTTAGCAGGACGCGCTATCACTGAAAACCACAAATGATTGTCTGTAAGATTTTTTCGTGCTTCTGTGGAAAACAACAAATTGAAGCTTGTCAACTCCTCCTTAGAAGCTGGGGTTAGTGTTCGTTCAACCATTCCATCATCCTCCTCCACGGCCAGCCAGCGGTCGCAAATAAACCACGTTTTGTGATCTGTTTGTATGTCATGAACCATTACCCTGAGAAGGTACCAGGATGGATCTCCTCCTGTGTTGTCATGCCAGATCCGAAGGCTTTTTAGCTTCCCCAGACTTTGAGGCACGCTCAACAAGAAATAATCAACGTTCCCTCGGCAGAACTTTCTACGGCCAGGCTCTGTATCTTTAAGGCGGCGAGGAGAGGTTTCGTCAAGGCCTCCAACAAGCACCATTCGAACCTCCGACGATGTGCCTGAGTGGCTAGCAAATCCCGTGTAGACTACTATCTCGTACATATATGTGTCCCGCTGGTCATTGTCTGGTAACGGGGCGACACCCACCTAAAAAAGAAATTGGAAAGTGTTACGTCTGTGGCATAATCATAAATATTCCTTGAGTCACAAAGATGATCCATTGAACTGGTAAGTTGTCTGGCTGCGCAAAGAGCACATTATGTAGAAAGGCTCATTTTAAAATTAATAGCAAATTCGTTGCATCGTCTCTGTCTTGTGTATTTAACGGACTAAAATGCCAAAAGAGTGGAGGGTGAAATGCCATCAAACTGTATTTTTAACTCTGTTCCAGTGTACTTCTGGTCACTGAGCAGTCGCAGCTTTTAGACAATACTGACAACTTTGGACTGAAACTTTTGTGTTGAAGCGACATAACTAGACCTACTTTAGAAAAGGTATTCTACTTCTGTGATGTACCTTTTCTAGGTCCTTTCTATCTGCTCGCCTGGCCCATAAAAGAAGAAGGAAGTAGATACCAAAGATTCCGCAAACGAAAGAAAAGACCAAAGGGTTTTTCATGAGCTCCTCTAAGGAAATCTTCTCCCAGTCGATCTTGTTTGGTGGCACAAAGAAGTCGCTTCCGAAGGACGTCAAATGATTACAACAGCAGTGACGAAGGGTCAAAGTTGTTTTGGGACCAGGCTTTAAAGTAAAACAAATTGGGAAGAAAAGACCTTAATATTAATATCGTTATAGAGTAGAATGTAATCCCCTTTTGCGATACTATAAATTTGACCAGAACACTGCCTTCCGCTTAAAAACTTTACTAACCTGAGATTGCATTTATGACCGAAGCTCACAGCCCGGTTTAAAGTCATGGCCCTGGCAGAGGAAAATTACTGAAAGTGGGAAAAGACTAGATGGAGGAACACCCATGTTCTTAGCTTTTTTCAGACAAATGTTATGCCATTGTCATCCAGCAGTTTTCTCTGTTCGTGGGTTCACTCAGCATTATAAGGAGGTGAAAACACTTTGAAGACAAACTACATAAACACCACATTGTTAGTTAGGCGAGGTGTATTTCGGTTGTCTTCTGCAGAAGCTGATGTTTCGGCTTTTTCGTAAAATAGACTGTTAGTAGAGCTGGAAGGAACGGTGCAAAAATGAAAAAAAATCCATAAAACAAAGACAAATTCCTGATTGCGCTAGCATCATAATTGTTCATTTTTCATGGCTGAGTATCAGTTTTTCCCACATCCTTCACATTTAACAGTTTCTATTGATGCATAAATCCCGGAGTGCGCCTCAAAATTACTTTCCTACAGAGATTCACTTTTTTTAGTCGGCAAGATGATAAAGTAGACATGATTTGCTATCTGAAGAAAATCAATGAGATTTCATCTAGAGACAAAGAATCACCACCGAAAAGCATGTTAAGAAAGTGTGTTAAGTGTGTCAAGTGTGTCTTATTTAGATGTTGTTTTCAAAAGTCTTCAAATCAGTTACAAGGGAGCTCTAAATCATCAGTGACACTCTTACCTTACATCCATCATATTGCCATTTGTTAGACGTAGTGTTGAGGTATTTACACGTCAGTTGAACTATAGTTGTGTTGAAACTAGCTGCCTCTGGAGCATTTTCTTGATCCTCTTCTTGGACAGAACCATTGTAGTAAAACCCGCAAAACAAAAAACCTGCTGCAGTTTGGTTCAAGTCGTCGTTGTCCATAAACATCAGGAATCGGCGATGATCAAATTCACGCGGGTGACCAGAGCTACTCGCTTCTGACATATTTTCAGACTTGAGTTTACTCGGAATTTCATGCCTAAAGTCATATTCCTTTAAAGTAGGGTTGGCATCCTTTCTGCACAGTATCACAATTTGAGTGTTGTTGTGTTCGGGCATGACCCAGACATATATCGCGCTCATGTTGTCAGTCACGTTTAGGCTGGTTATCAACATGTCACCCCTTTTAACTGTGCGAGAATGGGACTCGGCAGTCGAGCCTTCCGCAGGGATAAAGATGTCCATATATCTCGTGAGATTGGATACTTTGTGCGTGTTCCGGGTCGAGTCTTTCAGTTTTAGCTCAGCCACACCACCATTTACTGCACCGCCATAGGGATTTGAATTAAATACCGACATCTATGTAGAAATAACGTGAACACTTACATTCACGTAGTAATTATAGTATTTCTAACCCGGACAGTACACAGATTGCCAAGTCAAATATAGTGCATAACACGGCCAGTTTTTGACAGACTCTTCGCAAGAATGAACAACACCAGTGGATTTGATTATTCAAACTATAAAATTGTGTTTTGCCAATCTCAGAATCTAAAACCCTATTTACGCTCACACAAAATCTGGCACGACACTCCTAAATTCTGGTACAGTACCTGTGTTTTTCTTAAAGGCGCTTATTAGGCACTTGCACTAGAAATGTTTGGTGCATCGAGCACATTTCCGGATGAACTCGGTACCGTACGGAAAGTTCCGTGCGTGTAAATCGATTCCCGTGCCGTGCTCTGTGTTAAGGGCCACTGTTATTCGTTCACTGCGCATCCGATTTTCCAGGCACCTTGCGAAATTCACAAAAATAATTGTGTAAACATGGAGTGCCGTACCAAGAAGTCGTTATGACCATGCCACGATTGAGGACTGTCGTCCCAGTTTTCTTGCGTGTGTAAAATTGTGTAATAGAGTGCTGTGCCAAGAAATCACCGTGGGAGTTTAATGACACATTTACACGACAGAGCAAAAATGGCTCGGGTCCGACAAAAAGTAGAACGGTTCCAATAATTTTTGCAAAGAAACAGCGAACTTTTACTTGTTTCGCGACGGAACCATAAGCGCCTACGATTCCGTTGCGCAATGATATTGGAACCGTTCTACTTTTTCTGGGACCCGAGCCACTTTTACTCTGTAATGTAAACGCGCCTTAAAATTCCCGTGACATTGAGTTCCATCTTCCTCATTCGTAATCGAGAATGCTCATTAATAGTGTTTTCGCTCATGTGACCAGCAGCGAGATTTGCATACTGAAACAAAAGGAAGAATTTGCATTAAAATAGAGTTTATTTCCAAAAGAATATTTCACTCCTCCAACATGGCTGCCGTTTCTTTGTCTTACTCCTCCAGCGTGGCCACCGTGACGTCATGTGAAAACACACTATCGAGTCAGTTCTCTTGAATAACAATTCAATTCAATTTTGTGGCACTTTATTTCAAGTAGAGGACCCTTGAGTCTTTATTTTCTTCTTTTTGAAAGCGGTGTTGAAGATATGACTTAATACTGTATCGTGTATGAATTAAAGGTAAAAGAGTCCCAAAAAAGTACATAAATTCCTACGTCTTGTTAATTTCAATCAAACAAAGACCTGTCCGGCTGAGGTGTTTTCGTTCAGTCAGGAAAAGTCTTTTTAGCTAGGGTGATACATGGAATGAAAATGATTAGGAGTCACGCTTTAAGATTTTACTTACTCCACGGTGTTTTATTTAGTTGTGCGTAGTTGGCACTTACCTGCGACTGAATTGGGTCAGTGGAATTGCCATCAACAGTGGCTTCGAGACCAGTAATGGAACTTCCGCCGACAGACATTCTCTTAAGGTCCGATGGTAGATAAATCGCGGCTGCCAAACTTAGTTTCTCACTCTCTAAGATCTGTGGCTCTTCACTGGGCAACAGGGAGCTGCCCATTGAGTCGAGTAACTTGCCAAGAACGTCGAGGGTCTTTCTTTGGGACTCCGAAGAAGTTGAAGATTGCGCGAACTCTGGCTGAGAATTACCCTGCAAAGAAAGGTTATTCTTTTCATACCCAGTGTTTCAATGAGACAAAAACTAGACAAAAATAGAGCCTTCACAATTAGGCTCAACTTGCTCACAAGACTTGCCTGAGAAGCTTTTTGTCCAGTCGTTAAGTTACATGATCGTGGTTGTTATGCTAACCTTTCATTGCTGGCATTGGAGGCCACCCCTTTCTAACAAACGGTAGTTGGCATTTGACGTTTATGTCTGTGATACGTGGGTAGAAGAGATCAAGTACACAGGGTATTGCATTAACGAAGTATTCCCCTTAAGAACGCGGAAGTTCCGAATTATCTCTCAGTCAGTAGAAGACAGTATTGAAATGACATGATTTAACCCCAGAGACCGCCGTTGGCTGTATTTGTATATTAAGTGGCATGGTTTCCAGGGATAATGTCTGTTAATCATAGTTTTGAAAAAGTGACAATTTAAGTCTATTACAGCATTGGTTGGACGTGCTTGCCTGACCGTCTGAGCTTATGATTGAGGAAACCAGTTGTTGTTCGTTCTCATCGCCTTCCCCATAGTCGGCTAAAGATCACTCCTTTGTATGTCCAGTGACGCTAATAATTGCAGAGCAAGGTTGGTTGGCAGCTTTGAGTTTCTTTACCAGCGTTTTTCGTGTACTGTACTTTGTAATCTTTTTTCCTCCAATCTCCGCTTGAACAGCCATAGATTTCATGAAGGAGTTAAGGCTTTGAATCTCCATTCTCTGTCGCTTGTACCACACTTGCGATATTGGGCGCTCAATCACTGCGAGATCAAATGGCCCAATAGTGTTATTCCCTCAGGTCTGTGTGACAAGACAGTCTTCAGAAACTTGACTGGACATTTTGGCCCACCAGTTGCAAAAAAATTTCTGCTGAACTACTCTTCTTTTCTTGTGAAGTCCACGCTGGCGAGTGGCTGTTTTCTTCATACGTGACGTACTCGACCCCGTTGCCGTCTTTACTGAATG
This sequence comes from Astreopora myriophthalma, assembly GCA_014634185.1. Classification (NCBI taxonomy): domain Eukaryota; kingdom Metazoa; phylum Cnidaria; class Anthozoa; order Scleractinia; family Acroporidae; genus Astreopora; species Astreopora myriophthalma. The sequence continues at coordinate 1,264,659 of BLFK01000334.1, read as the reverse complement.
AAAAATCTTCCACAAACATGTCGTGGTGTTCCTGGCAGCCTCGTAATCCAAAATGCTGCGTCCGATACAGCATTTTAGATTAAAACCACATTGTCGCTATTAGGGACTTCGGCGACTGGTTGCCAATGAGCCCTTTGGACCACAACACTGAGTTCATCTTTGGTGGTCAGTGCCTTTGATGCATGGGGACGTTTGTGTAGCCCTGTTCATGGACTAAACGAGCTTTCCCTTCGCGTACTTTGCAGCTGTTAACAAACTTGCTTCCTTTAAATGGCTCTTAGTTCAAACCGTCCTTCTTTCTCACCTCGGCGAAAACCTTCTCTAGTTTCTCATCAAGTTCCTTGGCTTCCTAACTTGTAATATCCGGTCTGTATCCTTTTTGGTCAGCCCAGGTTCTCCAAACAGTAAGCCAGGTTTTGGTACTTTTCTTAGTGTTCCCATTTTCAGCGAATTCCTTAAGTTTTTGCAATTGCTTTGCGTTACAATCGGGAAATCTTTCGGCCATTGTTTCGAAATTAGAAACGATATCATTTCGGATACCTTGGAAACTGTAGTGTTTATATTAAAGTATAAGCCTTGCCTTGCCAAAATGCTAGCTATCCTGTCCGATTTTCTTCCCTACCTCACCATTTTTTCTCTGCTGTGTAAATAGGGTGATACGGTATTAAAGAAATTTGGCAATGCACTTTATCAGGAGCCCATCACATGGAGCCTCTATAGGTTTTGTACCCTTAAGTGAGCCATGTCCCATATCTTTTTGCTTTTAGAACTGTAATAACGGCGGAGGCTCTTGACTTTTCCGAGCAGAGTACCTTGCTTTCGCCGAGTTATTGAAAGCTGCAAGTGGCGTAAACACTAGACCTTATCACCATGACAGTTTAAGCTGCCATCTTGACTGTTAGTCGACGTTTAAGAGCCGATTTCTAAAATTATCGAAAATCGGGCGTCAGTCGTGAAATTTCGAATTCCTTCATACTTTGCCCATATAATCTCTATATTGGAGTATTTTCAAAAATAACGTTTAAAGTTTCATCAGCGTGTTATTTTTTTCAAAATCGGGCAAAGTTTGAAATACGGCAAATTAGCGTCCTTTCAGTCACGAAACTAACTGAAACTTACCCATTTTCATCTCGCTCGTAGAAAGAAACGCGACGTCCTCTACTAATGAAATGTTTACAAAATATGAACACATCCTTGTTCTTCATAATGCACTAGTTTAATTTAGATAAGCTGGAAAATTGGAAATGCTTCGGCCGTTAGAAGAAACCCCATTTCGGCAGTTTAAAATTTTAGCAAATTTCATCCGATTTCAACACAAAAGAAACCCAATTGGTACGTAAAGTTTGAACTTAAAATTAAGACCTTGTTGAAGCACAACCCTAGTTGTTTTCTGTGTTAAAATATTTCTGGCAGCACTACAAAAGTATCCCGGCGAGAGACGAAAATTTGAAGGGTACTTTGAGAGGAGGAGAGCCTGCGAAACGAACAACGGCCGTCACGCTATAAATCAAGTCCTTTGTTTAATTATCACTTGCGACAAAGAATATGTTTTCGAAAAGCTGTACAGAAATTGCTAATAGCAGCTTATTCTCTGTTGAACTTAGTGGGATAACATTTTGTTGTTTGTTGTTTGGGGAGGGGGGAGGGGAGGGTGTTCCTTGCTCGTGAGAAGTCGCGGACGTTCAGAACACAACTTAGTGCCCTTTTTTCAACAGCCACTTATTTTCTACTGCATGACTCTTATCTTTGCAAATATAAAGAACGAAGTGGACAGTTACTATAATGTTTCCTAACTACAGCAAAAGGCTAACATTAATGGTTGGAGGGTCCATCTATGATGCAGTAGCAAGTAGAGTAGACATTGCAAGCTGTTTGGGACCACACTTGCATTTTATGTCTACATGTATCATGTTCCATGACCGCAAAACAGTCAAATTTTTGTTTTTCAAGTGCAGATACGATACTCGAGAAGCACAGAAAGCCATTCGACTTCTCTCAGTCCTACAAGAAACGACCGCGCATGATCCTACGACCGACCAGCACACAAAAAGACTACTTTGCAGTCAGGCCTGTTCCAAGCTCCAGAATAGTGAGAACCGCGAAATCTTGAAACCATGAACCCAAATTTAAAATTACCCTCTCTCTGCACAGTTCCACTCATTTTGTTTCCTCGGGTTTTGCTTTCAAATTTGGGCGTTCCCACTAACTGAGAGCTTTGAACTGGCTTAGTAATGTTCAACAAGCTAGTGTTCATGTGGCATAATTAAACATTGCAAGGCTAATCACTTACGGCTTTTTCGTGATAAGGAAACGGAAACTTTTAAAGGCTGATAGCAAAAGGCCTTGTAGTGTTTTTTTGTGCTTCATTTTGTAGCTCTACAGTGGCAGCTATCTACAAGTTCTTCCAGGAGTGCCATATATGGAGCTTTCCTCCTCACCGCCGGTACTGGTACATCCAGTTCCAAACTTTGGCAGAGATGCTGTAGCATCCCCAACTTTGTTTTCCGAAACTCGGCTTTGTTGTTAACCAACGAGCATATCTCGTACTGATCAACGACTATTGGGTGACGGATATGCAGGGTGGAAATCACATCCGCTCTTGCCAGAGAGAAATTGCTTTGCTCCTCTGCCGCTAAGACATCTTGTGGTGTCACCTCAACTTGTTTCTGACGCAGCTTCGCTGCAAGGCGCGAGAAGTAAGACGACACTTGCTGGGGAGTGAGGAACTCTGAACCACAAAACAACCTTTCCCCGTCTGTGCCCTGGGCACGGCGCATTTCTTTTGCAACGACATCCGGCTCCAACTTCCTACCTGTGGACTGGCCGATATTAAATTTTGCTTCCAGATAGGTCCTCTGTTTTTCGTTGAATCGGTAGGCCTTCTTCATTTCCTTCAGTGCCCAGCCCTCCTTGAAAGTTTCACTTTGGCTCTAGCTGTCAACAGAGCTGGACACTTGCAGAGAAGGAAGTAGGCCTACGCCTTCCTGGAGACAGGTGGCGTACTGTTGCTTGGCCAGGTCCATTAGAGTGTGTCTCTCCGGTGACATGGAACAGGATTCTAACGACAAGTGACGTTCCAGGGCAGACGACCGTCGAAATACTTTAACGCAACCTTCCTTTGGACATGAAAAGACATTAGATTGTGGACTTTCAGCACTGGCACATTGCGCCTTCTTTAATCCACACTGAGCTTTTGGAGCTGAGGATTTGCCTTTGTGGGCAGCCATTTCAGCAGGAATGGTACAACGAGACCTATTACACCGCCATCTGGTACCAAATCAATCGCGATGGCGAGGGCAGACAGTCATTTTCAAATGAGATCGTTCTATTTAAAAAAATGCCTGAAAATTACCGATTGAAATTTCAGTCAACGAAGGTAGTTATATAAGAAAAAAGAAATGTTAAAGCGGTATGATGGATTTGTAATGGCTAAAAACCTACCAGCGCGAGCTATCAATAGCTTTGTTTCACTGTCGACGCCCGAATCGTCGCTTATTTTGCAGTAGACTAGGTGAGAACGGACATCTTTCTTGCAATCGCCGATTGAAACACATTGCGCATTGGCCGGATTGAAACTTGGACCGCAGTAACCACCACCGAAGCAAGAATAAGCACAAGATGCCATAAAGTCTTTGATAGCAAGGCTAAAACCTAGTACTTAGAACTTTCAGTATTATCTAATACTGACAATCACGAGCTTACCAGGTCTGCCAGTACCAGTGCGCAACTGTCACGCAATCTTATTGTGACATACATACGACCTTTGCTTGCGTCTTCGTCTTGCCACATTTAGAGTAAATAACGCTATCATATGGTCAATATGGTACAAATGTTATTCAGGATATTGCTAGACTCTACAATCGAGGGCAAGATTGTCCTAGTCACGCAGATAATTCAAGGATCGGGTAAGTTTTACTGTGTTCATACATTGGAGATTGTTCGTTTCATGGGCTCTCCTCCTGTCAAAGTACCCTTCACATTTTGGTCTCTCGACGGGATACTTTTGCAGTGCCGCGAGAAATATTTTAACACAGTAAACAACAAAGCCTGTGCTTCAACAACGTCTTAATTTTTAGTTCAAACTTTACGTACCAATTGGGTTTCTTTTGTGTTGAAATTAGATGAAATTTGCTAAATTTTTAAACTGCAGAAATGGGGTTTCTTCTAACGGCCGAAGCATTTCCAAATATTCCAGCTTATCTAAATTAAACTAGTGCATTATGAAGAACAAGGATGTGTTCATATTTTGTAAACATTTCATTAATAGAGGACGTCGCGTTTCTTTCTACGAGCGAGATGAAAATGGGTAAGTTTCAGTTATTTTCGTGACTGAAAGGGCGCTAATTTGCCGTATTTCAAACTTTGCCCGATTTTGAAAAAAATAACATGCTGATGAAACTTTGAACCTTATTTCTTTAAATACCTTACTATAGAGATTACATGGGCAAAGTACGAAGGAATTCGAAATTTCGCGACCGACGCCCGATTTTTGAAAATTTGAGAAATCGGCTCTTAAGATATTTACAGTGATTCTAATCCTTTGCCCTGTACGTTTGGTTCGCTATTCGCAAATTTTTCTGAGCTAACGTCGTCATACAAGACTGTAAATTGTTCACGCTTTCCTTGGCAGCTTGAAACGTTGCAAGGTCTATGGAAAATCATGATAGTTCGCTTATGATGCCTATTGTGGAAAAAAAAAACACTTGATTGGCGAGAGGGTTGAAGATGGAGGCTCCGCGTAATGAGCTCCTGATTTTATTGCTATTTACCTTATCACAATCGTTGGAGATTGTTCGCCTCCCTAAACAGTTTTCTCCAAGTCACAACAAGTTAAATTTTCCACGTTTATTCTACAATCATGATCTCTTAGTTCTTCTAATAGTACTCACAATCGCTTCAAGTCAACCGTCCAACTCTCTTTTCTTTGTCTCTCTTTTTAAAACCACGTAAGCCATTTGTTGTGTAAGTGGTTTTGACTAAGCATGTGATTGGTCCACCATGTACCGCACATGGCGCTAACAGAAACGATAAAAAGGCCTTGTTCACGAAATCGGCCATGATTGTTTTTAAATTGTGATGCAAATTAGCCATGTGCTCCGCCAGGGGGCAGACACTAGAAAAACGGCAAATTCTGGAAAATCGACTTGTCACTGTATTAAAGTAACATTGCCAAAAGCACACTTAAACATTGCAAATTAAATACCTATCATCAAATTTTATCACTTTGACTTCCCTTCAATAGTTTCACTTCTTCACTGCTTCATCTCTAAATGTTTTGTGCAAAAACATAACACTAACTCGTGTAATCGTTCTAGTTTACTGCTAAGGCTGTAAAATTCACGTTCACTAAACGTGCGATGAACATGAAAACATTCATCTGAAGACACAAAATATCCTTTAAAATATCTCCACCTTAAGTTGTTTGCTCCCTGAGAAATGCGTAGTTTAATTTGCATGATAATAACAGCGCCAGCACAAAACTATTGTGAATAAGGTCTATTGTGGAAAAACGACAGTGGTTTAAAAAATCTCAGTATTTCAGCTATCATCGGCTTTACATGCATGTTGCATCCGTTCTTCAGTAATCCAAAAGATCACCGACAAACCACAGTAATAGCGACCTTTAGTTTGGAGTACGAGCATAACTATGACTACGAGTTTTCCATACGGAGCACGCGCCTTAGGTTCGAGGTCGAGATTTTTCCAAGTGCGCATGCTCAGACCGGAAACTTGTAGTCGTTCGTACTCGTACTCCAATTTTAAGGTCCCTAGGGTTGTAGGACATATTTTGCATCGCATGTCATCGTAATCGTAACTGTACCTCATTGGAGCTTGATTCATCAGGAGAAATGCTAGACGTTGCCAAGAGAGTTCCTATAGGTCCTAGAAGGTTTTTAGCCAAACCAGCACGCTGTTCCGAGGTCATGTCTTCATCCAGAACGGACCCAACGTTGGTAATAGCATCAGCCATTTTATTCTAAGAGTAAAACATCGGCAACCGCCATTAGCTTTTGCTGTTTGTGGGCGGAGCCGAAATCTAAATCTTGTATAGACCGTTTTCACATGACGTCGTGGTGGCCATATTGGTGTACCTAAACAAGGAAACGGCAGCCTATTGGTGTCCCTAAAGAACCTTCGGGGAATTGAACTCCATTTTTTTGCAAATATTTCCTTTTCTTTCAGTAAATCAATATGGCCGCTGGTCACCTGAGTGAAAACCATGTATAATAATGTATGTTGTATTTAACAATTTTTCGCCGAAGGCGAAGTGAATATTGGTGAATAATAGTAGTCAAATCAATATGGTCGCTGGTCACCTGAGTGAAAACCATGTATAATAATGTATGTTTTATTACACGACTCAGGCGGTCAGAGGGCCAATAACTAAAATCAACCAATCAAAATGCTCTATTGCCGGTCCAATATTCTATAAGTATTGGACCGGGCATTGTCCCGAATGATCCCGCACTTGTGTCCCTTTGAACTTGAAATTAAGATGGCGGACGAGGACGAAATCTTTCGAAAATTTCGTCGTAAAACTCCAGAATGGATGGCTGACTCTGAGAAACCCTGTTTCAGCCTTGAATTAGAAATGTTCAAAAGCACGAATGATGGTGAACCAGCTCCAGCGGTAAAATGTACACATGCTAAGCCCTACATACATACATACATACATATTCTTTTTGGTAAGGCAGGTCGGTCTGAGGCAACCTGACGGCTGGTGTGGACCTGCCATAGAAACCTAGCTACCTAGAAGTTACTTAGTTAATTTTACAATCTTCAAATGTTTAAAATTTCGAAAGGTAAAAATCAATGTCTCAAAGTTAAAATATAAAAAATCAGGCTCTTATTAATTAATTTACAATCTTCAAATGTTTAAAAGTCCAAAAAGTAATAAACAAAGTCACAAAGTTAAAAGTATAAAAAGTCGGGCACTTTTGATGTAATTAAACAAGCCCCTTTCTCGAATTGAATTTTGTCCAATATTCTTGAGGCATGTTTAAGTCTTCGTTTAAAAAGGTTATAAGACGTTGACTCCCTGATTGCTTTAGGTATTGAATTCCATACAATGGGGCCCCTGTACCTCACGCTATTTCTTCCAAAATTGTTGCTATAACGCATTTGGGAGAAGTCTTTTGCGTGTCTTAAGTTG